>VZRS01000323.1:211304-282493 GCA_013398055.1 Ifrita kowaldi | reverse complement strand
CTGGCTCCTGTCCCCACGGCTGGGGCTGGGGACACCTCTGCATGGCCACTCGCTGCCAGGGTTGGGGGGCTGTGCCCTCGGGGTGCTGTGCTGGGTGAGCTGCTTCCCGAGCTGCAGCTCTGTTCCTGCTGTTCCTTTATGGGGTCATTTGGGTTTTTTCTGTTTTTAAGTTTCTTTGGCCCAAATCACAGGGCAGTTCCCCATCCAGGGGGGTTCCTGTACCCAGCACACCGGCAGCACGCGTGGTTACTGGTCTGTGCCCTGGGGTGACGGGGCACGTCATGAACACGGGTGCCATGGAGCCCCTGCAGCATCACCTGCCATGACCTGGCCAGGGTCATTGTGGGGGCTGTGGGACAGGGAGGTCACCCAGGGTGCACAGGCAGGTGATGCTCCATCCATTCCCACCACCCTGTCCCTTCCCAGAAGGGCTGATTCCTGCTCCCTCCCCTTCTGGTCTCGCACCGAGCCCCATGGGTGTAGTTCCTCTGTGCTGAAGTAGCAGCTGGTAACATCTGGCTTACAGGGACTCCCATTGTACCAATTCCTGGCATTTGGGGTTAAAAGAATCTCAGACCCGACAGCTGTGGGTGCGTTTATGGTTCTGCAGGTCTGAGCTGTGTTCTGCTGTGGAGCGTTTGCTGGAGGCAGCCAGTGCCTGGCCCTGCCTGGAGCATTCATTTTATCCCAGAACAAATCCGACAGCGTTGTTCATCACAGAAAATAAGAAAATACATTTTGGGAGTGAGCTGGTGGGTCCTGAGGTGTCTCTGGGCTTACTCAGTTAGCTTGTAGCAGTGCTGGCTGAGGTGACTGGCTGTGCCCTCGCCCTGGGCACGCTGTGTGCAGGCATTTTGGGGTGTGCTGTGAGCCCCTGTGGGCTCGTGGCTGCCAGTGGGCTCCTGTCCCCCGGCCGTGGCCGTGCCGCACGGCCGCGCGCCCCAGGCTGCCCGCACCGGGCAGGAAGAACGCTCGCTGGCCTCTGGAGATAAGGATGTTTTTATGGCTGAATTGTTTTGTAGCTTCTATTGAATGTGTTCCTGGATTAGCCCTTAATTCCTGTGCAGGGCCGGAGGGGACTTCCAGTGGTGCCCGGGCTGCAGGGACAGGAATAACGCTGATTCTGCCGGAGCGTAAATCAGTGCCCAGGCGCCGGCGCTGCCTGCCCTGCCGCCACCTTCCCTGCTCGTGTGGCACTGGGGTGATCCCCAGGATACTCTGGGGGAGGGATTGGGAGTGTGTGGGGCAGAACACTGCCCAGGAGGTTGGGAAGGGGTGTCCCTTTCCTGGCTGGGATGCTCGGCCCTCTGTGCATCCTTCTCCTGCTGTAGGAGTGACTTCAGTGGCTGTGTGGCTTCTCCGAGCTGTGATGCCTCCAGCAGAGCCCTGGTGCTGGATGGGATCTGGCCCAGCTCTTCCCACGTGTGTCACCCTCAGGGTGTGACGGGTCCAAGGTCTGATGTGTTGTGTGAGCCCTTACAGACCGTTCCAGTGTCCATCAGCAGGGATGGAGATGCTCCAGGGGTGAGGAGGTGCTGTGCTGCCTGTTGCTGGTTGTTGTAGCTGTGTCACTGCTGCAGGGGCTGGCATGTCACCCCTGAGAACCAGTGCAGGTGGTATCTGGGGGCCATTCCTGGCTGTGACCGGGTGCTTGCTTCTGTTAGCCCTTCTTTATTTTTTTCTGGTGTTTCCAAGTGGTTTTGGTTTGTCTGCCCATGGCTGGGCATGGTGGCCTTATCTCACTGTCATTGTCTCCCTGCTGCTCCTCAGCTGTTGTGGCACGTGGCTGTGGAGCTGGGCAGTCCTGGGGCAGCAGACCCCTGGCTCAGGACATGCTGCCCGTGGAGTGAGGGGTTCCCAGGGTGTCCGGGTCCTGGCACAGTGTGGCAGCCTGCAGCCAGAGTTACATGAGGTCTTGGCAATATCCTCTCTCGTTTTCCTTCCTCTTGCCTTTTCTGCTGAACGTTTCACATCCTCTTTGTGTGAAGACAGGCGTGGGGGGAATGTGTAACTCTGTGTGTTGGTGAGGGGCCGCTTGGACGGGGCGGTGGAGGGGAGGAAGATGAAGAGAGAGGAAGAGTCCTCTGCAGAGCTGGGCAGGAGCAACAGCACCGGCATGCGGGGATGGTGAGACTGGGGTGAGGACACGGAACAAAGTCTCTGCCAGGGTTTGGTGAAGGGGCTGCTCTGCCCTGCTTTTGCCCTCAGTGTAGGTACTGAGAGAAATAGGAATGATTCACCGCGCTTTCTCCTTCCCTTAGAAGAAAGAATAAATTCAGAAGGTTGAAAATGATCCCCATTTGCTGAAGGGCTGCTCTTGCTAAATATCCTCAGATGCCAAGGGCATCTCTGGAGTGTGTGTGTCTGTGTGTACATAAATGCTGTTGGATCTTTTTCCCCCAGTGAGTTTCTGTGCCCGTTTCCATTGTCTCCCTTTGCTGCTTGGCTGGTATTCAGTGACCTGGTTTTCAGCAAAACGTGTCCCTCTTCCTCCCTGATCCACCATCCATAAATTATTCAGAAAGTTTTGCAGATGCAGAGACTTCAAGTGTGACATAAATAATGAACTCGAAGCGTGGATGCCGTGAAGCTCATTCTCCAGCGCAGGAGCTGTGGTGGCCTTCAGCACCAGGGTTGCTGAAGGATTTTGTCCCTTTGCATGTCCCTGTGCCTGTGAGAGGGACAGGCAGGGAGCCAGTGGCTCGTCCCTATGCTGGCATCGTTTCCAGCCCCTGTGCTTCCATGGAGGGGGAGCTGGAGCCCAGGCGCCCGGACAGGGATGTGGAGATGCCCGCAGCGTGCTTTGGGACACGAGCAGCACATGTAGGGATAGAGGATGTGGGGGTGCTGGGGCTGCCAGCCATCGCCTCCCCCGTGCTGTGGCACAGGGCTGAGCCTGGCACCCTCCTCCTCCTCCCTGTGCCCTTCTCCCTGTGCTGCCAGGCGCCGTGTCCCGGTGGCCGTGGGGCTGTTGTCCCCTTCAGGCACTGGCTGCAGCCCGGTGCCCTGCCACGTTTCTGCTGGGTTGTTTTCCTTCTTCCAACTCCCAGGCACTAATTTGAAGCCACCAAACGCGTCCACGCCCCGGCTGCTGCCGTGCTCCCACGGCACAGACTGCAATTTGTGTGCCGGGGCTGGGCTGGGGTGGCTCTGGGAACCCCCTCCCCACAAGGGGCCCAGGGGCTGGGCCCCATGGGGCTGTGCCCCATGGGGCTGTGCCCCATGGGGCTGTGCCCCATGGGGCTGTGCCCCATGGGGCTGTGCCCCATGGGGCTGTGCCCCATGGGGCTGTGCCCCATGGGGCTGTGCCCCATGGGGCTGTGCCCCATGGGGCTGTGCCCCATGGGGCTGTGCCCCATGGGGCTGTGCCCCATGGGGCTGTGCCCCATGGGGCTGTGCCCCATGGGGCTGTGCCATGCCCCAGGCTCCCATGGGAAAGGTGGAGGTGCCCATGCCCCAAAAGGCACGGCTGGGCTGGTTTGGTGTTTTGGATCACTTTTCCTTTAGCTGTTTTTTTGGCCGGGTCATGGCAGAGCTGCGGCTGGCAGCGAGGAGAGACAGGAGCGAAGGGGTGCTGCTGCTGGGGTGGGCCTGGGAGCTCCTCTGGCCCCACCGGCTTCCCGGGGCAGATGCTGTGGCACTGTCCCACAGATCTCATGCCAGCCGTGCCCCCACCAGCCTGTCCCATGCTGGCCATCCTGAGCAGCTGGGGTTGCCCCTGCTCCCAGTTGAGGCTCCCAGCCAGTGCGTGCTGCTGTCAGAGAGGTGCGGTCTCCCTTCTGTCTGTGCCTGCAGGGTGTGATTTTAATGAGTTGCCCCCTGGGCTGACCCCGATGTGCCTGCACCGCGCCCGGGTGGCTGCGGTGGCCACCACGGGTAATGCCAGCAGGGCTTTGGCTGCAGCTGTGGGGTTTTTCCTGGGACACGTCCTGCTCCGAGGCTGCTGTGCAGCTTAAAACGTGAACTGGGGTGGTGGAGTGGTTCCTGGTGGTGCTGTTGGTGTTCCAGTCTGGGATGTGCTTGCACACAGGTTCTGTTCCACATCTCAGCAGCGTCTTACTGAAACAGAACCTTTATGAAATGTCTGTGCCCGTGGCTGTGGGGCGGCAGTGCCGGTCCCGGATGGAGCTGGCACTGGATCTGCAACAGACTGGAAGTGAAAGTGAAACTTTTGCCCGGTGTTTACTTAACTCCCTTTTTTACACAGACAAGGCTTAGGCAGGTGATAAGGAAACGTGATGGGCCAATGCTGCCAACTGCCCACTTTGCCACTTTGTCATTGCCTTTCCCTTCCTGCTCCCCACGGCCCCTGTTCAGCACACTCGGTCCCCCTGGGAGTGGGTCTGGGGGAGCCCTGACTCGGGTGGGCAAGGGGCAGGTACACAATAGGTGCTGTGCACTCCAAGTGCCCTCGTGTGCCTCTGCAGGGAGAAAGCCCTTGGGTGTGTTGGAGCATGATCCCAGTCTGGGGCTGCTTTGTAGCCTGATGCCATCTGGGGTGACAGGTCCTTGTGCCCCAGGTGTCTGCTGGTGCTGGGGAGGAGGAATCCAAAGCCCATCTCCGGTTATTTTCATCCTTTTTGCGCTTCTGAAGAAAACAGTCACAGCCCAAACCTTCCCACCACCTTTGCACTGAGGAGAGGAGGGATCAAGGTTCAGAGGTTTAGGTCTGGCCTTTCCAGGAACAGCCCCTGCTTGTGCAGGTGCAAACCTGAGTGCTCAGAGCTGTGCTCCTGCCCAGGAGAGTGCTGGACTTTGCAGGCTCCTGTTTGGAGGAAGAAGAGCATTGTGCTTTCTGGAGGGTGCAAAAACAACAGTAACCACCTGGCTGGGTCGCTGTGACCGCTGGCACTGGGTTCTGTGGGGTTGTGCCATGAGAAACGGTGCTGGGCTGCTGCCACCGAGCGCTGGGTGCCGGCCACCCATGGGCTGCGGGGGGTGCGGGGCAGCCCAGGTGAGCCACCTGCAGCGCTGCACAGCCTGGCCGTGCCTTCCCAGCGCCGGGGAATTGCTGCCTTGCCGCTGGGGAGCAAGGATTTCCTGCGGCATCCATGCGTTGCCCAAGGAGCTCACTCTGTGCTTGGATGGGCGGCCAGGCCCCCCTGGGCTTCTCCCTCCGCCTTGCAAACCACAGGGCCGGGCTGGGGAAAGCACGTGGGTTTGGGTTTGGCTGCTAAAATGATTTACTTTGATTTTTTCCTGCTTTGTTCACCCAGCCAAGGTGTAACATGGCTCTCCTGTGTCAGGGTGTATTTTTCCCCTCTTCATTCCTGTAGGAAACTTTTGGTGTAGGGAATATTTTGGGCTGTGGAGGAGGGACATGGTTATGGCTCAGCCAGTCCTGCACCAGCAGAGCCAGAGGCACCGAGGACTTCTCCTCCTTTGCATGACCTGTGTGGCTTGTGCAGCCACATCTTTAATAACTTGTCTGGGATTTTATTCAAATGAGGGGTAGGACAGGTGATAATACTGTGTTTCATTCTTAGCACAAGTTGATCCTCCTCTTCCTCCCCAGTGGAAATTAGCAACAGGAACGTATTCCTGCTTGGGAGATACTCTTTGTGGTGGTGGGTCTGCACTGTGAGCCCTGGAGGGATTGTGGTGCCGGCAGGGCTGGCCCCAGAGGGCTGCACACTTATCCCACCTGGCTCTGCCTGGCTGTCAGAGGGAAACTCACCCTGCGTGGATGCTGCAGGGGTTCCCCTGTGTGCACTGCCGTGCTTGTGATCCGTGCGGGACGATCCTCACAACATCCCCAGGGAGCATTCACCTGTCTCCCAGGAGCATCCCAGCCCAGCCACGACCCCACAGTGCTGGCAGGTTTGGGGACCGATGGTGGGAGCCAGGGAGAGTGGGGTGGGCTCCTCGGGTCCTGCAGCAGGCACTGAGCAGGTGCTGTGAGACGTGGGGCCGGGCTGGAGCCGGGGCTGGGTGTCGGCAGTGCTGGAAGCTGGTGAGCACGAGGGTTTGGGTGTGCAGAAGAGTCAGTGTCCATGATTACATCTTTTACATTATGCTGACAGAAGGCTCATTAGCAGGGCTGGGAGATCTCTGTAATTGGGAGTGTGCCACAGAGCACCTCTGGGCACATGTCCCGATACGCTGGGGTGGGGACAGAGCCCCGAGCAGCTGCGGGGCCTGCACTGAGCACGTGTCCCTTGCCTGGTTAAACCCAACCTTTTGGGATGGCAGGTGATGGACTGGGATAAAGAGCAGCTCTGAGAGGCAGGGGCTGGCACTGCTGGAGCTGGTGGGGACAAGAGTGCACACACCTGTGTCCAGGGAGTGATTCTGAGCAGGGGGGTGTCCCCCCTGGGATGGGGATATGAAGGGCCAGGTTGGATGTCCCAGTGTTCCTCCAGCACCGGGAGTCGACTGCATGCTGTGTCCTGCTCATGCTTCCAGCATGGAGCAGATTTGCCTGATTTGGGTCAGGAGGCTGTTTTCCCCAGGCTGCAGATGTGCTGGCACAGCTTGAGTCATCTGTCTCCATTTGTTTCTGCAGTGCTGCCAGACCGAGAGGTGTGTGGCATCACCTGTGGTGTGTGTGGCATCACCTGTGGCGTGTGTGGCATCACCTGTGTGCCCTGGACACGAGCTGGGGGCGGTGGGCTCGTTAGGTTTCCTTTTTTTCCTTTCCTTTCTTTTGCTGGCAGCAGCTCCCAGTGACGTTGGGAATCCGTGTGAGGAGATGCCGTTCCCATGGTTGCTGAGGGGAGGGTGGGAGGCAGCGGCGGTGCCCGCGTGTCCCTGTGCTCTCTGCAGGTTGGCACACGCGGTGCCTCTCCGGCTGATTCAGTAGCAGGGGTGGGATGGGGTGAGTCGGTTCTGCCCTTGCTGTGCTGCCAGACCCCTCCCCGCCTGGCAGAGGGGGACCACCACCCCCTTCGTTTGCACCCTCTCCCCACAGGCACCCTAAAATCGCGGTGTGCTTCTCCCTGAACCACAGGAGCAATGCCAAAGCCAGGGCAGCATTTCTGCACAAACCAGGGCAGGGCTGCTCAGGGGCTGGCATTCCTGCGCCCTGGCAAAGGGGCTTCAGTCCCCCCACCGTGTCCGAGGGGCAGCAGCGGTGCCAGTGTGGCCGAGCAGACCCTGCTCACGCTGTGGTTCTGGTTTGGGGCATCCTGGGGCCCTTCTGCAGCATCCAGGAGCAGGGCAGCGGCAGGACGCGCTGTGGGACGGCGGCAGGACGCGCTGTGCCAGGGATCCATCGCTGGGCTCGGGTTACTTCATCCCTCGCTTTCCAGGAGCGCTGCGATGAGTAGCTGTAGCGTGACCGTGGTGGGTGGGAGGGGAGGCAAAGCGAGGGGGAGCTCGTACGGGAGCCTGCACAGCTTGTTCGCTCTGGTGTGAATCATCCCCCTCGTCCTCCCCCGGGCACGCGAGCGGCTGTCACCGCGCCGGCGGGGACAGGGATGTTTTCCCCGTTTTCCTGGCGTGCTCCCCGCACCGAAGGTGCTTCCACCTGCTGCTACCGCGCTGGTGGCATGTCCACAGCATGTCCCTCCTGACAGAGCGGGCTCTTTAGGGCATCGTCCCAGCTGTTAATGGCAAGGATGGTCTCAAGTGTGGCGTGGAGGAGCCGGGAATTTGCGCTCCTCTGCCTCGGCTCCCGACTGCTGGTGGGAGCTGGGGAGTCACGGCACTCCTGGGGCGCAGGGGGTGCGCTGGGGATGCTCTGTGGCGTGGGCACCGTGGCGCCGAGGGGGAAGGGGATGTCTGTGCCGTGATGCCAGGCGGGTTTCTAGCTGGAGCCGTGGGAAGCTCACCAGCCTCCGGACCATCTGGCTGTGGCACGTGGAGCGGCGGGCGCAGCCGTGCGCCGGGGCCGCCTGTGCCAGCGCGGGGGCGACGGGACAGCCAAGGGCTGGGTGCTGCTTCCCCACCCTTCCCTGCGCTTCGGACCTCAGGCAGGGCTTGGAGCAGCCTGGGCTGGTGGAAGGTGTTCCTGCCCGTGGCAGGGGTGGAATGAGATGAGCTTTGAGGTCCCTTCCAACCCAAACCAGTCTGGGATTCCATGATCCGCAATGAGGGAGGTGTGAAGGGTTCTCTGGGCCGAGTGACCCGTAAAAAGAGCTGGCGTGTGCCTTTTCCTGACACTGCCTGGTACAGCGTCCCTTTGCTGGGTTTTTATTCTTTTTCTCGCTGAAGCAGCGTCTGTCCAGAGCGATGCCCTCGTCGAGCTCTGGTTGCTAAGCAATGCTTTACAAAAACACCCAACCATTGCAGAGCAGAGCGTTGGGTGTCTCTCCCATGAATTCTGGGAGAAAGCCCTGGTTAAAGGCAGTGATTTCTTGCTGGAAAGAATGGTCAGATGCTGGCACAGGCTGCCCAGGGCAGTGGTGGAGTCACCATCCCTGGAGGGGTTTTACAGATGAGGACAATGCTCAGTGTTGGCTTTGGCAGTGCAGGGAGAGCAGTTGGGCATGAGCATCTTAGAGGGCTTTTCCCACCTAAACTGTTCCATGGTTCTGTGCTGTGCCCTGGGCTGTGCATCCCTGTTCTCGCCCTGCGTGCCTCCCTAGGCCCCGATGGAGATTTTAATTTATATTTCTCTTTTCCTGCCGAAGCAGGAAAAATTGACTCACTTGCCACTGATGTTCCTGCAAGCGCAGTGGGATTTTTCCTGTTCTTGCAGCTGAGGTGGAGGAGCACCGGCGACAAAAGGATTTCCGCAGCCGCCTTGGGAGGAGAAGGAAGGAGGTTGTGCAGAACCGCTTCTGGAGGGGCGGGGAGCTGACCCCGCTTCCCTGCCCTGGCTGTGGGTGAGAGCTGCTGCTTTGGTGCCTGCCCCTTGAGAAATCAAGCGGGCTCCCTGTGGCCCACCTATTAACTAATGAGATTTAATAACAAACTAGCCCAGAAGCGGGGTCGGTGCCTGAGGCAATCTGCTCCTGCCCGGCAGTGTCTGGTGGGGGCTCTGCCACAGCCCCCCTGTGCAGGGACCCCCCGCCCTGCCAGACCCCCTTCTGCTGCACTAATGGGCAGGAGCAAATTTCTTCTGGATTAGTGTCCTCTAAATCGATTAGCTGTCTCGGGCAGGGCATTCTGTCCTAATGAAATGTGATTCCAGGCTCCAGTCGATGAAATATTGTGGTAACGAGGGTAAAGTCATCTGCAGCCTTCCTGTGGGTTGTGCCAGGGTTTGGAGAGGAGAGAAATCACAGAATTGCACAATGACTGAGGATAGAAATTACCTCCAAAATTATCAAGCCCCATCACCACCTTGTCCCCAGCCCAGAGCACTGAGTGCCACATCCAGTCTTTCCTTGGACACCTCCAGGCATGGGGACTCCAAACCTCTCTGGGCAGCTTCTTCCAATGCCTGAACATACTTTCTGGGAAGAAATTTCTCCTGGTGCCAACCTGAACCTCCCCTGGCACTTGGAGGAAAAGGCTGGGAGGAGAAATTACAATTATCGGAGCAGTGTTACCCTAATAGGGGCAGACCTGCACTCCCCAGTGAGGGAACTGGGGGAAATGGGGAGCTGTGAGTAAAACATGGCATTTCCATCCTGCCCTTGGAGGCTCTTTGCTTGCAGGTGTGAGGCTGGAGGCATTTCCATGACCTGCCTGGAGCAGTGGCAGTGGGGCAGTGTGCAGGTGGAGGGGAAATGCGATGTTCAGAATCCTTGTTTCGGGAATAGCGGTCAGGGATTGGGGTTTGAAGGTCAGGCAGCTCCGTGCAGTGGGACAGCCGTGCTCAGCAGGTCTGACATCTCTCTCTGAGCCAGCACTGTGCCCAAATCCCTGGCCTGGTTGGGACACAGGGATTTTCACTGCTGCATCCTCACATTGTTCGCCTGTGCAGTTGGCTGCCCATGGAAGTGCCAGCCAGGACAGTAATTTTCCATTTCATTACCATGTCCCTGATGTTTTCCAGGCACTTAAGCTGTTGCCTGTGTTTGCTATTTGGATGCATCCCTCCTCTGTGCTGGAGTGGTGAATATTTACATTTGATTTTACTCGGAGACCTTGCCTGCTCCCACCTGAGCTCCCGTTCTCCGACGCCTGGCTGCCTGCCCAGCAAACTCTGTGGCTGCAGGTTGGGACGGGCTGGGGGGTTCTGCCATAAAACAACACCAGGATGTGAACAAAAATAAGCACAGGGAAAAGTGCCAGACATGGGAGCTGGGTGGGGAAGTGGAGAAATCCCGTTTTATTTTGTTCTGCTGCTATGTGCACGAAACACTCCGTGTCCAGCGCAGGAGAGCGGGGATGGCATCCGGGGGCTGCTGCCCTGTGCTGGGGGGGCAGGCGGGCTGTGCCCCCCCAGGAGCTGTGGGCAGTGATGCTCTGGGGGCTGTGGGAGGACTGGGATGTTGCCATGTTCATGCAGAGCACCAGAAGCCCCCTGGGCAGGGGGCAGCGAGGGCTCTGCTCGGTGCTGGGCATTGTGCTGGTCTGATGTGCTGGTTCTCTACACGGTGATGGTCAGCCTGGAAGCTGCCTGCCAGGGTGGTGATACCTGGCTTCGGGCCCTTTATCTTCCAGGACCATCCTGGGGGTACGTAGTGGTTGCCAGCGCTGCCAGGAGGTCTCTGGCAGGCCTGTGTTTGTCTGAGCCTCACTGCTCCTTGCTGGGAGTGAGGACTGGGGTTAGGCTGTGCCTCCCTGCAGCTGCAGACAGCTGTGTCCTCAGTGTCTCCAGGAATGGGAAGCCTTTCCGGGGGTCGTTTACATCATTCCTGGGTTTTGTTTCCTCCGTGTCCTGGCTGCAGGCAGGGCGGGCTGGGCTGCCCCAGCACCTGTGGCTGCACAGCTCCCGGAGCTCCGGTCACTTCATCTGCCATCGCTGCCCTTCGTCCCCACCAGGCATCATCAGCTCTGTCCACTCTCCCCCCAGGTGGTCTCTGAGTCAAGAGCTGCTGCAGCTCATTAAAATAACCTGATTAATGCAGAGCTGGGGCAGGGCCAGACTGTGGCGGGCACAAGACAGAGCGCTTCACTTCGGAATGGCTCCTGCTGAGAAATCCTTTTTGGCCAAGGGGAGAACATCATCCAGGGTTTCCATGTGGGACAGGTGGGAGTCTCCCAAGTCTTCCTTTCCTGGTGGGATGAAGAGGCCATTATTTGATGGTTCACATGCCCAGTGCTGAAGTCCTTTCAGGTGGGACCCTTGGTGAGGGGCATTTCATTAACTGCGTCATTAACCCATCCCTGCTGCCTGGACAAGTTTCTCTTCTGTCAGTGTCACAGCCCTGGTGACACTGTGAGGGGGGAAAGGCAGAGCTATTTACATGAGCTGGGCTTCTGCAGTGTCTCAGCCACTGTGAGATAAAGATCTGAGTCACAAAAGTGGCTTTGTTGCAATATGACTTGATGGATAAGTGCTAAGAGAAGGTGAACAGGAAAGATGGAGAGAGGCTGCGAGACCTTTGCTGCTGTGGCAAAGCAGGCTCGGCACTGGGCTCAGAGCTCTAGAGCCTGAGGAAGTCCAGGGCTGATGCAAGGTTGAGAAGTGGGGCAGAAGGGCAAGGGTTCCTTCCAATTGACCATCAGCTTCCTCAAACTGGGGGAAGATGGGAGAGTGGCTGGAGCAGTGGGAATCAAAGGAAGTGGCCTCTTGCCTTGGCGCTGCTGCAGCCCTGGCCCTGCTGCAGGATGTCACACTGGACACGCCAGACTGGCAACTTGGGCCCTGATGGTCCTTCTGGCTTCATTTCCCTTGGATCCTCCGTGCCTTCCATCAGGAATCTTGGGAATCTTTGCAAAAGCGTCCTGGCCTGGCAAAGCTCCCAAGATACCTCCAAGCGTTACTGATTTGGGGGTGGCACGATGACGTGGCCGGGGTGCTGGGCTGGCGGGCAGCAGGGGATAATTTTAGCTGTGCAGCCAGGCAGTCCTTCCAAGGGATAACTTTGTTTTTCACAAAGCGCAGAACCTTTATCTCTTAAAACACCGTGGAAATAATCCATGTCTTCGGCGTGTTGCTGCAGCCTGATGTGCTGTGTGAGCCTGGTCAATGGTGCCATTCAGCCCACAAAGGGTTCTCTGTCCCTGCGGCAAACGCTGCCGTACGGAGCCACGCTGGTGTGTGAATCCAGGCAGACGGGGATGCCTCGGCTGGCAGCAGTGCCCAGCGCTCCCCTGGCTGCAGGGCAAGGCTGAGCCGGAGCTGTGGCACCTCCTGGACCTGCACTCTTGGGGCATCTCGGACAGATCTTCAGGGTTTTTTGTGCTTTAGCACATCTGAGCCGTTTTGGGTTTTTTGCTTGAAGCGTGGTGTGTAGGGAATGTGTGTTTGTAAACTTTCCATGGTAACAATGAAGTTTTGGGATTTGGTGAGGTGGGATTTGGCCTCCCTGGGTGTGCTGCCGAGACAAGGCTCGGCTGGAGGCTGTGTGTGTGGAAGAGGCACCAAAATGGGGGCTGGGGGGCTGTGGGACCACAGCAGCAATGCTGTCCCTGCCTTGGGGGTCCTGCCTGCAGTGACTGCAGGAACTGTGCCCATGCCCTGGCCCTTGGGGTCACCTTGCCATCTTTGGCACCCTCTAACCTCCGTCTCTGGCGTGTGCCAAGCCGTGGCAGCCTCTCCGTGGCTTTTGTGCGGAACATGACAGCAGAAGCTGTGACGGAGGTGGGGTGGGCTCTGCCCATCTAGTTTTATGTATTTGCTCGTGATGATTCGGAGGGGGAACCTGCCAGCAGCTGCCGTCCCATCCTCAATCACTGATTAACTCCAACCACCTGGTGGAGAAGTTGTTTAATAAACAAATCAGTGCTAATTCGGTATGGAAGTGACTCTGGGACTGGGCCAGGCCCGGAGCACCGCGGTGTCTCACGGGAGCAGGGCTTTGCTGACCTTGCTGGGAAGCGCAGAGAGGGGATTTAAACCTTCTGGAGCAAATGAAGCGTTTAATGATGCTGCCCTGACGCTTGATGCTGACCCCAGCGGTGTCAAGGCTGGGGCTGGGCAGGTAAAACCCCATCCTGGCAGCTGCAAACGCTGTTTTCAGCATTAGGTTCTTGCTGCTGCAAGATTCCTGGACGAACTGCGGGGCCAGGTTGGATGAGTGTCCCATGCAGAGTGCTCACAGGCATCCATGGGCCCGGTTCAGCTGGCCATTCCCAGCTCTGACCTGTCCCAAATCCCCTTCCCTGGGTGTCCCTGAGCTGCAGGGGTGTTGTGCTGCAGCCCTGGCTGGCCCTGGGGACAGACACCATATTGCTGCTTTCTAAGCACCCTCGGCAGGCTGTAATCCGGCTGTTTTGGCTGCTGATTAGAGCGGCTGCTCCCTGGATTACCCATCCCGGCTGGCTGCGGGGCTGGGGAGGTGCTGCCCGAGGGCCGAGTGCTGTGTCCTGTTCCCTGCAGCCAAGGGAGGCGTGTGCAGGGTGACCCCCGGATCTGCCTTCTCGGGGCTGTGTCCCAGGACAGCCCTGCCTGGGGCAGAGGGGCAGCTGCTGGGGGCTGGCACTGCCCTCCTGTCCCCGTCCGGGGCTTGCAGGGGACACACAGCCCGAGCCTGCTGTTCCTGCTGTTCTTTGCTGCGGGGAAGGAAGGGGCAGGAGTCTCAGTTCCTGTTGTCCACTTGAACATTAAATACAGGCTGTCAAGCAGTTTTCTTTGCAGGAAGTGTAGAAATCCCGCTCCGTGTGAGCACAGCCTCTGGCAGAGCCCGGAGCTTGCCTTGCAGCGGCATCCTCTGCTCCCCCTTTATAGTAGCATTAACTCTTCGTGGCCAGGCTCAGCAGCAGGTTTGTCTTTAACCTGAACCACCCATCCTGCTGCTTCTGCCCCTGCACCGGGTCCAGCTGAGCCAGAGCTTTTTGCTTTTTCCAGCTTATGTGGCAAACTAGCTGCAGAGTCAGCTCTGGGGAGAGCCCCCACCTCTGAGCCAGCAGTTTCCCTTTTCCCTGGCTGACCTGACCTTTCCAACACGGGACCGGGCAGCAGGACTGGCTGGGGGGGGGACATTTATCTTCCTGACATCTCATTTTGATGTGTTGTGGTTCCCCTCAGTGTCCTACCCATTGTTTCTGGGGTGCTGACTGCGGACCCGGCTGGAATGGGGTCACCCCCATAGTGCCCGGGGTGCTGCACTCGTGGAGGAGGCTTGGGAAACCATGACACTTCCTTCCATAAATGGCCTTTTTCAGTAGTTCCAAATTCCTTTGGAAGAGGCTTTTCATGTAAAAAGCAACCACTTCCCAGAAAGACTGAACTCTCAGTAGTTGAGGAGGAGGAGGGACACAGGGAGGTGCTCCCTTGCTGCTGATCCCTTGCAGGATTCCTGGGGGCTGGAGAAGTGTCGCTTCAGCCAGGTTTGGAGGAAGCCCTGGAGCTGGAGGTGTGTGGCTGGGATGGAATTCAGCCAGCACTTGCCCGGCTCCCTGGCTGTGGAGGGAGGAGGAAAGCGGGGTGACCCCTGGGCTGGGTGTGAGGGAGGAGGGACTGGCAGAGGGGTTATCCGAGGCTGCTTCCAGGAAAGGCTGCTGCCCTCTGTCCTGCTGGGAGCCGTCCCCCTTCCTGCTGTTCCTGTGGTGGATGGGGAGGATGCATCACTTCTAAAAGGGCATTTTGTTTAGATCCTCGGTTGCTGTAGCTGTGCAGGTGGACTTGTGCGTGCCGGTTTTCTGTCAAAGGGACTTTCCTGAAGGGATTGTCCCATCCCTACCAGCTCAGGTGGGAATAGGGAGCCATGGGAGGTGATGATGAGGAGGAGGAGAACTGCAGCCTGAACTGGTTGTGTTCCTCAGGCAGAAGGAGTTTTCAGGCTTTTTGTGGTGGTTTTCCCTGATGCTGTGGTTGACTGATCAAGCCAGCAAGGAACTTGGAAGGAAAACTTGCAGGCCCTTGGTGCAGCCCTGGTGTGACTCATGTGCAGTGTCTGGGTGGTTTTGTTCGTGTGTGAGAGGAAGCAGCAGATTCTGTTGAGCCTTTGTAGGGTTTTGTGTTTGCTTGTTCACAGCCCCGGGGAAGGAGAACCCTCAGAAGCTGAGCTGCCCCGTGGAGGGGCTGCCCCGCTCTCCCCGTGCCTTCCTGCTTCCACTGCAGGGATATTGTCCCAAAACGTCATTTAGAGGTCCCAGCTTTTAGGAGAAGGGGATGCTGGGGTGTGGGTGGGTCTGACAGTGGCCCAGGGAGGACGATGAGGCCCCACAGGGTGGGCGTGGGTGTCCCTCTCTCCTTTTCTGGCTGATCCTGCTGCTAATTTTATCCTTTCTCGCTGTCACTCCGGGAGTTATCTCCCTCTCCCTTGCCTATTTATAAGCACCGTGGGCCATTGCTGTCAGTGCTGCTGGCTCCAAAGGCTCCTTGGCTTTGCTCTGGCTCGTGCCTGGTCCCAGACCTGCTCCTCACTGGCAGCAGGAGGGATGGCCCTGGAGAGGGTGACCCTGCCCAGGCTGGGGAGCTCAGCTCCCCCCGGGTGTTCATCCCTGTCCTGCAGCAGCCTCCAGCTCTGGGGTCCTGCCCATCAGGCCAGGTTCGGGTGGGGATGGGGCACATGGAATGTGGCCAAGGGCTCGGGGGGCTGGGGGTCAGCAGGGGCTGGGGGAGAGGAAATGGCTCCTCGAGTCACTGATGTCATCCTCGTGGTTGTTCCAGGGGAGGCAGGAGGGACTGGCTGAGAGTCCCTGAGCCCTGTGGCTGCTCCAGCAAGCTCTGCTGAGGGAAGGAGGCTGCTCTGCTGCTGACACCAGCACGGGCTCCTGGAAGGGAGCAGGGAGAGCTGCACGGGGCTGTCCCAGTGCCCTTCACTCAGCCCTGTGCTGAGCTGGAACCGAGCCTCCCACCCTCCCGAGTCCCTCTGCTCAACCATGCCCAGGAGCACCTGGGAAGTTTCCCCGAAAAACATGTGTCTTGCTTCTGTAGGTGCCGGTGGAGGCTCCTGGCAGCTCCAGGCACGGGAAGGGTGTAAAAGCCATGCTCGTTCCATCCTCCAGGGAGCAAAGTGCAAATCCTCCAGGGAGCAAAGTGCAAATCCTGTTACGTGTGAACCTTCTCCTTGAAGAAGCCCCCTCTGTACTTTTCCACTGGGAAAGCTCCCGGGGATTTCCCTCTCCCTGCCTGCCGTGGCTGGGTGATTTCCTGCTGCCTTAGGAAGCAGTTGTGCGAAGGCAGCCGGGACTGAGCTGGGCAGGATTAACCCCAGGGCTGTCAGCAGCGATACTGGGAAAACAGCTTTAATGCTTGGAGAAAGTTGCCAACTCCCTTATCCCACGGGGAAAGCAAAACACTTGGACTCTGGTGTGGTTATCTCTTGGCTGTTGGTGTCTGAGAGGAGGAAATGGTCTTTGCGTGCACACACATTTTCCACCGGTGCTTGGAAAGGGAAAAAAACCATGGAATTTTGGGCTTTGAGTGAAGAAATGCACGGGGGAGTGAACTCTGTGTGTTCCTCACACCGGCAGTGCTGGCAGCCACGCGCTGCCTTCGGAGCCGGTGGCCTGGCGGTGCCCGCGACCCTCTGCGTGTGCCAGGCTAACAGGGCTGGTTTGAAAAGCCAGTCCTGGATCCCCTCAGGTCACTGCGAGTAAGAACTTAATAGGATCCAGGTCTTGGAGAGAATCTGCAGCTCGGGAAGCAATAAACCTCTGTGCTACTGCCTTCCCTCAGGGGGACGGGAGCATGGCAGAGGTGCCAGCTCTCGGGGGGCAGTGTCACTGTGTGCCACCACTTGTGGCTGTGGCTCTAGGTCTGAGTTCTGTGTGGCTCTTTTGGTATTTTGAGGTTTCATCTCCTGTAGGGTATCTTGAGGGTGCTGACAGGGACCCCACAGAGGGTGGGTGCAGAAGGGCCGCGCTCTGGGGCTTCTCTGGTGCCTGGGGTCCCTCTGTGGGTATTTCCCGGCTGGGATCATGTGTCTGCCTGCATCCTGCTGTTGGGATGTTTCCCGTTGGTAACATCCCTGTTTCCCTGCTCCTGCCCTCCCAGACCTGTCGGCTGCCAAGCGCAAGTTCGCGGATTCCCTCAATGAGTTTAAATTCCGCTGCATCGGCGACGCTGAGACGGATGACGAGATCTGCATAGGTGAGTCCCGGTGCTCCTGGAGCCACAGCCCAGAGCCCTGAGCAGGGCACGGCAGGGGGACACCCACGGGGACACCAAGGGACCCAGGAATGTGTCTGGGTGCTCTCTGGAAATGGAAAATTACTCCTGGTTCAACATCAGCAAAGCCTTCCCCAGGGAATCAGCTGTTGCTTCTTGGCCTAAGTCTGTCCCTGCCAGATGGGAAAGGGAGAAGATTGCCTGTGTCTGAAACCACCTTGGTTATCTGGATGTTTTGCACTGGGGAGGAGAATCTGCAGGTGGCTGTGGCTGGGTGCACAGCAAGGGGCTGTGCTCTGGAGCAGAGGAGCAGCAGCCTCGCTGCCAGAGCACAGGATCCCCTGCTAGAGGGAATCAGCAGTGCTGAGCCTGGAAACGCTCCCTGAACTGAGCCTGGCTCTGCCACAGAGCTTCTCCTGGCACAGGGCAGCAGCTTCAGCCTCTTCCCTCTCTCATCCTGTTCCTGCCCCAGCTGAACTTTTAGAGCTTATTGTGCACATCGTCTGGAGCCCGGAGAGCAAAGGAGCTTTAGCCCCGATTTAACTTGGCTTGTTTATTTGTGCCCAGTCTCTCAGCAGAAATAGCTCCTCACCCAGGTCTCCCTGGTGCCGTGCCCATGCTGGGGAGCTGCCCCCCGTGTGCTGGGCATGGCTGGAGGCCAGTGCTGCGCTGTGGGGCTGACTGATGTCTGACTGTTGGGTGGGGCAGGTTTGAGCTGAGCATGTTGCGCTCTGGAGGAGGAAGCCTGGTCCTGGGGATGCTCTGCTGCCAGCTGCTTCTGTAGGCGGCAGGAACCTTTCTAGGGAGAGAGCAAAGATAATAAAAAAACCCACTCCCCCCGCCCAAAACACAGACAGACAAAACCCCTCTGTTCAGTTCCTTTCTTTAAAAATGGGTTGTTAAATGCTGACTGCGTCCCTTCCAGCCAAGTCTCTGCAGGAGTTCGCCACGGTGCTGCGGAACCTGGAGGACGAGCGGATGCGCATGGTACGGCCCCGTCTGTCCCGGGAGCAGGGCGAGGCGGCACCCCGGGCACCGTGGTGACAGTGGCTGCCAGCCCCAGGGCTCCTCCCCTCGCCTGGGGTGGGGCTGCAGGGCAGGGCAGAGGGAGGAGAGGGTGGGCTTGGCGGGGAAACACCTGAAAAGCATCAGGAATGGAGTCTTGCTGCTGGAGAGTGGCCGGTGCTGGTGCTGGGGGGGTCGCAGGTTTGCAGAGACAAGGGGTGAGGCCTGTGGGTGTCTGGGGGCTGTGGGAGGTTTCCATGGAAAGGCTGTGGAGCAGCACAGGTGAGCTGTGCCTGTCGTTGCCCCCAGATCGAGAACGCCAGCGAGGTGCTGATCACGCCGCTGGAGAAGTTCCGCAAGGAGCAGATCGGGGCTGCCAAGGTAACCCAGCCACTGTCCCCCCACAGCTGCCAGGACCTGGCATGCTGCAGGATGGGCTCGGGCATGGGAGGAGGTGGTGTGCTGCTGTGGGATGGGAGGAGGTGGTGTGCTGCTGTGGGATGGACATGGGGACAATCCAGCTCCTGGGAAGTGCCTCAGCGTTCTGAGTTCACACACAACCAAGTAACCAATGCCAAGGGCAAAAAACTGCATGCCAGCTGAAGTGAACTTTTTTCCTTACTCTAAGGAAGAATTAGGATTTTCTTGGAGAGGTTCACATTTTCCTGAGTCCCCCAGCATGTGCTCCCTACCCCAGAGTCTCGCTGGGGGCTGCACGGGAGCTCTGACACTTCTGGCAGGACGGGGAAGCGCCGGTGTGGCTGAGGGTGGCTGTGAGACAGCCTGGCCTCCCCCCCTTTCTTTCCTGCTTTTGTTCTGAAATGAAAGCCACTGTCTGTGGCTCCCCTGTTGTTATAACAACCTGCTGCTGCCTGCAAGCAGCTCCTGCCAGCGCCGGGGGCCGCGTGCACATGGCAGCAGTGCCCAGCCCAGCCTCGTGCAGCTCAGAACAAAACACAGAGAGGAGCCCTCCAGAACCAACCTGGGTGTGAGCAGGTGCCAGCATGGGTTTGGTCCTGGCACGTTGGGGTGGCCAGGCTGGGATGAGAGGTGCAAAGGAAAGTGAAGTTGACATCCTTAATGCTCCTGCCACAAACAGCCGAGTGACCGTGCCTTGGTCCTGTGGGACACGGAGGAGAAGCTCTCGCAAGGGGTGGCAGGGGTGGGATGTGGAGTTGTGACAATGTTCTGGTTAGAAAGCGCTTTCCTCGCTCTGTTGTTTTTGGACCTGGATCTGGGTGTTTTACCAAGCACTGGGCCCCAGGAACACGGGAGGGGTTCCCTCATGCCTTGGGTTTTGGCAGCGTAAGCTGTTTTCCTGCAGCTGCCTGGTGCTGGCAGATAAAAGCAGCCTCACCTGCTTCCAGCTGCTGCCCCAGGTCCTGTCTCGTGTTAGTTCCCCCTGGGACTGCCATCCTGCCCAGTGCCATAGGGGTGCTGTCACAGCTGCTCCAGGGCTGTTGTGTTTGGTGTCACACTTTCTGCTCTGTTTTGTAGGATGCCAAAAAGAAATACGACAAGGAGACCGAGAAATACTGTGGTGTCCTAGAAAAGCACTTGAACTTGTCTTCCAAGAAGAAAGAATCCCAGCTTCAGGAGGTGAGAGCAACTTCTGAGTTTCCATGTCTGTCTGTGAGTGTGGAGAGCTTTTTGAATGCCTCACACAGCCTTTAACGATGGTTCTCCTGGCTGGAAACTCATTTTTTCCCTCATTCTGGCTGTGGGTGCCGGGTTTTTCCCTTTTCCTGTAATGAAAGGAGACAGAGCTGTTTTGGTGAGTAAATCAGAGAGATCCCGAAATGAATAGCAATCAAAAAGGAGAGAGGGTTTATAATTAAAGAGTGTAAGAGAAAGGAACTGGTTCTGCTGCAGGCTTCCCGTGTGGCAGCACAAATCATGGATGTCTGGTCTCCTTCTCTGCAAGTGGCTGCTCTGCTTCGTGCTCCAGGGCAGGAGGGATCAGGCTTAGTGCCTTAAACTCTTTAAGAGCCATCAGTGACTCAGGGCGTGGTTAGCTGCGGTGACAAGTGCTCCTACTGGATGAGGATGCTGAGTTTTCAATCACTTCTTTCAAGTCTGGAATTCCCTGTGCTGGCCCGGAGCTGGGTTGGTCCTGCAGGATGTGTGTCCTTGCCTTTGGGCGTGGTGCTGGTGCGCTGCTGATCCCTTTGCTGGGGGCACTGGTGGGCACGGGGCTCCTGTACCCAGGTGGTGGGACCGTGCCCAGCAGAGCTGGGGACTTGAGAGCAGAAATACCTGTGGCACGGGTAATCATCTTCCAGCACATCAGGGCCGAGGGGCGCTCAGAATCCGGGCTGCAAGCCGGCCTTGTCCTTGGGGTTTGTAAATAACTTCCTGTGTGGAAGCATCCCGGTGTCCCAGGGGATAGTGGCTTTTAAATGACCCTCTGAGCCCTTGGTTTAGTTGTGTTTGAGGTGCTGATGTGGGGCATGGGAGTGGCAGGAATTCTGAGTGCGGAGGGAAGGATGCACTCGTGGCTGTCAGGGTGCAGCGGTGGCTGATAGAGGGGTGGCCCTGTGCCCCAGACAGAGCTCGGCCCTGTAGGGCTGCCTGGAGATGCCATGTGGGATATAGGTGGGATGTGTGTGGGATTCTCTTTGGGATGTGTGCGGGATTCTGTGCAGGTTTCTGTTCGGGATGTGTGCGGGATTCCGTGCAGGATTCTGTTCGGGATGTGCACGGGGTGCTGATGCTGTGCAGGATTCTGTTTGGGATTCTGTGTGGACTCTGTGCAGGATTCCGTGCAGGATTCAGCTCGGGATGTGTGCGGGGTGCTGATGCTGTGCAGGATTCTGTTCGGGATTCTGTGTGGATTCCGTGCAGGATTCAGCTCGGGATGTGCACGGGGTGCTGATGCTGTGCAGGATTCTGTTCGGGATTCTGTGTGGATTCTGTGCAGGATTCCGTGCAGGATTCAGCTCGGGATGTGTGCGGGGTGCTGATGCTGTGCAGGTGCGTTGGGGCAGCGCTGGTGGTGTGCGCCATCTGGTGGCATCTGGTGGCATTTGGTGGCTTCTCCCACCCGGGCACTGGCTCGGGCCGGGGGACAGGAGGAGCCCGGAGCCCGCTGGAAGCAGCTCCCAGTTCAGGTGCCGGTTCCCGTTCCCACTGCCACGGGGAAGTGTCCGTGGTTTGTGTGGCTCAGACCCCACCGAGGGAGGGGGTGCCTTTGAAAGAGGATTCAGTGTGGAGCTGCGAAACGTGGTTGTGGCATCCCTGGCGAGGGGGAGTGCTTTCCAGAGAGGGGAGAGTTGCCTTTTCTTGTCAAGTTCGTAGTGATTTCCATTTTTCTCGCCTCTACTGCATGTTCTCTACCCAGCTGTTGGGGAGGTGAGAACGTGAGTCACCAAACCCATTTTTCCCAGCTGAAGGAAGAGCGTGCTCATGTGGACCAGGTTTATGTTTGTTGCTGTGCCATCTGTGCAGCTGGGGCTGGGGGCTGGAGCTGGCTTTGCCCTGGTGGGGGTGTTCCCATCAGAGCCAGGTGTGCTCTGGTCTGTCCTGAGCCCTGTTCCCCCTCCAACCCCTCTGCAGGCAGACAGCCAGGTGGACCTGGTTCGGCAGCACTTCTACGAGGTCTCCCTGGAATACGTCTTCAAGGTGCAGGAGGTCCAGGAGAGGAAGATGTTTGAGTTTGTGGAACCTGTAAGTGAGCTCTCAATCCGCCTCAGCCTGCACAAAACTGGGGCTGGGGTGGTGAGACGGGGGGCCGTGGGGAGCCCTGGCAGTGGAGGGGCCGAGGGGTCCGGCCTCACCCCAAGCCCCTCTCACAGAGGGGGTTTGAGAGGGGGAAGCTCTGTGGGAGCCTCGGGGCACAGAGCCACTGGCTCAGTGACCCTGTGTGTGCTGGAAACCTTTCAGCATGTGATTTTGTATTGTGGGAATAGTCCATCAGGGAGGGGTGGGCTGAGGGGCCTGTGCAGTTAAAAGAAAACTGCTCTTGGCTGGGGAAAGCCCCCCAAATTTTAACCAACATTCACAAAGGAAAGAGAGTGCAGGAGTGACAGAAATAAGGAAAGAAGTTTTTAACATGTGCCTTTGCTCAGGTGTTAAGTCATTTAAAGCTGTTCTGGTAAGTGCCAGACCTCCCAGCTCTTTGTAAAGGTGATTCCTGCTGAGCCAAGAATAACTCAGAGCTGGGAGAGGCACAGAGTGCTGCCTGCTCTGCCTGACACCTCCTGGCTCTGCTCCTGGTGACCCCGGGCCTGGGGAATGCAGGGAGGGGGCAGAGGTGTGTGGGGTCCTGGGGCTTGCCTTGGCTCCGGGGGAAGGGAACAGCCTCGACTTTGAGATCCATTCAGAGGGGGCTTGGCAGGGAAATGAGGAGCAGGGCATCTTCCCAGGGCCCACCAGGGAGCCCCTCCACCCTTGGGGGCTGCAGAGCCCCTTCCCCTTGGCAGTGGTGGCTCTGGGAGCAGCTCTGGGTCTCTTCTGACCGTCTCCATTTGCTTTTTCCCGATGCAGCTGCTGGCCTTTCTGCAGGGGCTGTTCACATTCTACCACCATGGCTACGAGCTTGCCAAGGACTTCAGCGATTTCAAGACAGAGCTGACAATCAGCATCCAGAACGTGAGTGTGCCCAGGGTGTCCCTGTGCCCGGTGCCCATCCCTGTCAGTGTCTGGCACAGCCAGCTCACCTTCTGGTGTATTTTAATCACAGGACGGTTTGGGTTGGAAGGGACCTTAAAGAGCATGTCATTCCACCCCCTGCCATGGGCAGGGACACCTTCCACTGTTCCAGGCTGCTCCAAGCCCCATCCAGCCTAGTCTTGGACACTTCCAGGGATCCAGGGGCAGCCACAGCTTCCCTGGGCACCCTGTGCCAGGGCATCACCACCCTCATAGGGAAGAATTTCTTCCTAATATCCAATCTAAATCTCTTCTCTTTTAGTTTAAATCCATTCCCCTTGTCTTATCAACTATCTTCCCATGTGAAAAATCACTCTCCCTCTTTTTGTAAGCCCCCTTAAAGTACTGGAAGGCATTGCCAATTGCTGTAATATTTTTCCTTTAGCTTAAATCCAGGCCCAGGAAGCAAACCTGCCCTGTGGCTGCCCCTGGGCTCCCCAGTCCCATTTCCCCACGTGCTGCAGAGCCGGGCACACGTCCCTGCACTGGAGAAGACATTCCTGTTTTAATTTGCAGACAAGAAACCGCTTTGAAGGAACAAGGTCAGAGGTCGAAGCTTTGATGAAGAAGATGAAGGAGAATCCTCACGAGCACAAGAACATCAGCCCTTACACGATGGAGGGGTATCTCTACGTGCAGGAGAAGCGTAGGTGTCGGGGTGGGGAGCCTGGGGAAGGGCTTTGTCAGGACAGGGGCACCGAGGCTGATTCAGCAGGTGCAGAATTCCTGGAAGAGAGGGGTGGGCCCAGTGAGTGGGGTATTGAGTGGGAAGGTGGCAGCCAGGGAGAATCCCTGCCAGTGCCTCGTAGAAGTCTTTCAGGTACAGGAGTCTGGCATGTGCAGCGCTGGTTAAACACAGCGGGCTCTGACGTGAGGGCACTGGAACTGTTCTGGGCGTGAACCCTGTGTTTGCTCTGCAGGTCACTTTGGGACCTCCTGGGTGAAGCATTACTGCACCTACCAGAGGGAATCCAAGCGCATCACGATGGTGCCCTTTGACCAGAAGTCAGGAGGAAAAGGGGTGAGTGCTGGCAGGAGCAGCCCTGTGTCCTGCCTGCCGGGGAGCACGTGGCACTGCTGGCTGCAGGCTCTCCCGGGGCTCCGACTGTGTCACCTTTTTGGCAAGGTGACACAAATGCAGTGAAGTGGGTCACATTCCTTCCAGGCTGAGTGGCTGCTGCACAGGGAGTGAACTTGGCACCTGGTTTGAGAAGGAGACAGGAAACTCCCAGAGCCTGCAGAACTTTGCCAGCCACATGCACCCACCACGCTCCAGCTCCATGGGTGCCTGCTCCCCAGTCCTTGTTCCTGCTCCAAGGCGTGGACAAGAGAACCTGTTCATTATTTTGCTCCTTCCCCAATGCCTGTGGCTGGTCCAAGGCCAGGTTGGACAGGGCTGGGAGCAGCCTGGGACAGTGGAAGTGTCCTTGCCCATGGCAGAGAGTGGAGTAAGATGAGCTCTAAGTGCTCTTTCCACCCAACCCTTTCTGCGGGTCTCTGATGATCCTGTGACTTGGCCAATGAAGTTGTTTTGTTTTGGACAGAGCCGCAGGAGAGCCTGGAGCTCCCCTTGGCCCCGGGGGGTGTGAGGAGCAGGGGGAGCAGTGGGTGTGGGGAGCCAGCACAGGCTGTGTCCCCCGTGCTCCCAGGGCTGTGTCCAGGGCTGGCTTTGCTCCTCTGTACAGCAGGAACAATAGACCCCTCCAGTGCTCCCAGCTGGGACGGTTTGCAAACACAGTCCCCATGCTGGGGAGCGCCTGGGGCAGCTGGACAGGCTCCCACACGGCTTCCTGCTGGCACGGGGAGCCGGCTGTGGGCAGGGAAGCTTCTAAAATTAATTTCCTCTTGCCTTGGAGCATCTTCATTATAGCTCAGCATTAACATATCCCAGCCCTGTAATCATCAGTGGCTGTGCTGGGTTTCATCTGGTCCTTTCCCATTTCAGGGCTCTCCCAGCACCCAGGAGTGGCTGGAGAGGACTCAGGCAGCATCCTGAGCCCCTCTCCAGGGCTGTGCTTGCACCTGTGGCTTGCTCCACCCTGGCATGAAACGCTGCCTGTGCTGGGGCAGCTCTGGCCCAGCTCCAGGGTCTGTCAGTGGTGACCACCATGGACATCTGAGCATGGAGCAGCCCAGGGGCTTGGGGCTGCACTGCCGGGAATTTTGGGGTCTGGCTGGAGCAGGGGCCAAGGTGCTGCACGAGGAGACCCATCACTCGTGGTGGTATCAGCCCCTCGTGACCTTGGGCTGTGCCAGAGCTGGGTGTTGGTGGGTTTGGAGCAGGAGCATTCCCTGAATTCCAGACAGGGAGCTGGGCAGGGTGGGAGCAGCCTTGTGCTGGCAGCAGGCCAGGCTGGGGAGCAGCAGGGGCAGGGGGCCACTGCCAAACCCCAGGGAGAAACCCTGCAGGGAGCTCTCAGGTCTGCCTTGCTGGGTCTGTGCTGGACCCCTTGTCTGGGCCACGAGGGTTATTGGTGAGTTAGAAACCATGGAAGCACACGAGAACAGTCAGGTAGGAACTGGGGCTTCTCCCCCAGTGGCAGGCTCAGAGACCCAACAGGAGAGCATCTACAGCAGTGCCTGCAATAGGGGCAGCAAGCAGGAGGGGCTGGAAGCCACCGTGCAGCGGGAAAACTGCTGCCATCGTGGGGACACGGTGGGATGAGCAGGACTGTGTGTTAGGGAGTGCTTTGGTTGTCTGGAGCTGAATGGTGGTGGCAGTGGGGAGGAATTTACGGATGAGAACCAGGGAGTCACCCTCCCTGGAGGGGTTTAATGGACGTGTGGTTGTGGCACGTGAGGACATGGATTAGTGGTGGGCTTGGCTGTTCCGGGGAACTTTTGGACTCGGTGATCTTAGAGGTCTTTTCCAATCTAAGTGATTCTAAATATGTTTCCTGGAAAAATGGTGATGTCAGGGAACAGGGTGGTCAGCCAGGGTGTCATCAGGAACAGCACAGAGAGCCCACAAAAGTGTCTGTCTCCAGGAACTCCTTCAGAATTCGTTTTCTCTTAAGTCATCAGTGGAATTTCACAGTTGCAGGAGAAGTGTCTGTGCTGGCAGGGGCTGAGGCAGGATTTCCTCCAGCAGAGGACAGCAGTGCTCACAGATCCTGCTGGATCGCTGCTCAGCCCTGTGGAAATCCAGTACAATTTGGATGCAGAGAAGCATTCTCTGGATGGGAGAATGGTTTTGTCACTGCTTTGTTATATAATAAACATTTTAAGACATGTTTGCTCCTGTTAAGAGTCCTCGTGTGCACAACGCTGCCAAAAACACAGCGTGGAGTGCAAACTGCCAGCAGGTCTGTGGAGTGTTGTTCAGCAATGGAAAACAAAGCTGACTTTGCCCAAAAGTTGTGGTCCAGCACGCCCTGCCCACATGAAGAATGGGTTGTGTGGTGCTTAATGCACAGATTGAATCGTGGGCATCCTGAAGGGAAGGCTCCTCCTGGAAGGTTTTGGCCTAAACAAGGGTGAAAAGACAAGTCCTCATGTCAGAGGTATAAACAGATATTTTTAGCAGGGTGATGTTGCCACATCCCCCAGGTTTGAACCTGCTCATTGCCAGCAGTGGGTGCTGGGGACAGGCCTGTGGCTGTTGGTTGTTCTCGGCCTCAGCTGAGATTTTGTCTCTCCTCAGGGGGAGGATGAAGCTGTCACGCTGAAATCCTGCACACGGCGGAAAACAGACTCCATTGAGAAGAGGTTCTGCTTTGATGTGGAGGCTGTGGATCGGTGAGTGCTGACAGGAAGCTCCTGGGGCTCTGGTGACCGTGTTTGGGGAAGGGCTGTGCTCCTGCACTGGCTTTGGGACAGTTCCTGTGCAGTTTCCGTGTTCCTCTCCTTTAGTCACACGCTCCGTGAGGGGAAAGCGTTAGTCCCTGGAATCACACCTCTCCCAGCCGAGTGTTCTCTGTGTACTGAGCTGGTGCTTTGGTTTACAAGTCTCTCTGACTCAGGTTTCTCTGACTTTAAGGGTGCATTAGCACTTCTGCAGCCTCTGGCCACACAAGGTGAGCAGTCACCAGCCTGGAAAAGGTGCTCTGTGGGTGTTTGGCAGGGATGTGCTGCCTCTTTCCAGCGCTGGGTATCTGTTGGAATAGTGTCAGCTTTTCTGCTGGAGTGGCTGTTGCTGGCTCACCATGGATGGGTGATAATGGACCTTTGGCTCGTGCCTCCAGGCACTTTCACTCCTGTTTCCTGAAGAAGTAAAACACTTCGGCTGTGACTTAGCACGTAGCAGCTGGACCAGAGGTACGTGTGGGTTCAGTCTGTGGCACCCAGGAGTGAGAGCTGTTACCACATCAGTCAGCATCAGGCATGGCATGCACACATAAACAGGAAGGCCAGGCTGGCGTTGCTATTCCCAGAGGAATTAGTCACTGCCTCGGGTCTCCCTCGCTGCGGGAAGTTCACATGGTTCAAAAAGCCTGCTCCAAAGGCACTCGGTGTGTTCTCCCAGTTGTGTGCCTGTCCGTGGTCCAGCTGTCCTCCCCTCTGCAGGAATTCCCAGGAGGTCTCAGAAGAGCCCCAGTTCATTGAAGTCTGGGTGTTGAACAATGCTGGAATGACCCGTGGTGCCTCTCCCTGTCCGGCCTGTGCTTCGGCAGCGTTTCGGTGCCAGCCCGTGGCAGGGAGGGGTTGGGGTGATGGAGCTCTGCCTGTGTTGGCTGAGGGATGAGATAACCTGGGGCTGCCTCCCACTCTCTGGAGCTGTGCTTTTCTCCAGAAAGCTGCAGTATTTCTGCTGACACGGGATTTTTTTTTTTTTTTTGCTGTGCCCTGAGGATATTTTTTTATAATGTGAAAATCAAACTAAGAGTGGGAGAAGGAGAATGGAGCCACAATAATTTTCTTCAGTGTGTTCAGAGGCAGCTGAAGCTTCCCTTGATGTTTGGAGCCTGCCAGGCATGGGATCAAGAGCTGCTCCAGAAGTCTGTGTGCTCCATGTAAATCATGGCAGGGGAGTAGCACAGGAAGGGGAAACCTGAGGAATTTCTCCTTTCATGGGCACGTTCCCGCTGCAAGGATTTGCCTCTGTCCAAGACGGCAGGAGAGCAGGACACACCTGAAGGAAAAGGCTGTTTTTTCCCAATATACAGGCAGCTCTGCATTCTCTTGGTACCAGAATTTGTCATTAGATGTCTAAAATATTGGGTATTCTGAAGATAAACTTAAGAGGAAGAGGAAGCAACAGCCATGGCAGGTTTTGGCACGGCTGAAAGAGACCGTGATGTGCCCAGCCTGTCTCCCTCTTCCTGGGGTGGATCTGGGCACCGTCAGGGCACCAGGTCCCGCTGTGAGTGCCAGGGTGTGCTGGACATGGCCTTCACCTTGCCCGGCTCTCAGGGCTGGGGCCGTCTCCCAGCTCTCGGGACAGCCTGGAGGTGGCAGCCTCGGCCGGTGCTTCCCGGCACTGTCCTCGCACAGAAACGGGCTTTTGTCAGCGTTGCGTTTTGGGAGCTCCGACAGCGCAGGGTGCAGGGCGGGAGCTCAGCAGAAACACCCTAAATAGCACCAGCTAAGAGCTGTTCCTCCTTAGGTGGGAAAAAAAGTGGGTTTTTCTCCTGTAAAGATGATTCAGCACAACCGAGCTGAAAATCTGGAGCCTGATCTGTTATTACAGCATTGCTTCCTTGTGACAGGATCCCAGAATAGTTTCTCTTGGACCTTAAAGCTCATCTCATTCTGCCCCCTGCCATGGGCAGGGACACCTCCCACTAGACCAGGTTGCTCCAAGCCCCGTCCAGCCTGGCCTTGGCCTTTGCAAATAGTTCTGGTGTTCAATGTAGCAAGTTAGAGGTATTGTATTGCTTTGTTACAGCAAAATTAACCCCAGAATGGCGATCTAGGGTCTGCCTGAAATACACCCCTGTGGGATGGATACTGTGTTTCACTGTTAATGCTCTTTTATCATTAACTAAAGTTGTTTGTAGTCTCTGCACATTAAGTCAGGTTGGTAAACAAGGTGAACAGGGATGACAGCCAGTGTCTCACCAAATGAGCCGAGGGAGGAGTATCTCATTTGACTGATGACAAAGGCTGTGCCATTTAGGATAATGTAGGTCATTGCTCTGGGCCAGAAGCAAAGTGCTGCTAAGTGCCAGCTGGCTTTTAGGGGAGCAGGGGGTTTTCACATGCAGGGTTTGGCCTCTCGGTGGGTCACGAGGGCCGTGAACTCTGCAGGTACCACCACTGCCCTGGACTCTGCCTGGCACCACACCTGGTGCACGGTGGGATTGTAGAACCAGAATCCCAGAGTCACTGAGGTGGAAAAAGACCCCCAACACCATCGAGTCCAAGCTGTGCCCCATCCCCACATTGTCTCCAGCCCAGAGCACTGAGTGCCACCTCCAGACCTTCCTTGGGCACCTCCAGGGGTGGGCACTCCAAACCCCCTGGGCAGCCCCTTCAATGCCTGACCACCTTTTCTGTGAAGAAATTCTTCCTGAAAGAATTGGCACAGTGGCTGGGTGGTTGGCATGGGGGTGGGGGAGCTGCCAGGCACCTGCTGAGCGCTCCCTTGAGCAGATGGTTTTCCCTAGGAAGGCTTTGGCCTTGCTCTGGGAGTGCACTTGGCAGATCCAGGGCTCTGACTGGGGCAGGACCTGCTCCCCTGTGCCAGGTGACCCCACCTGTGCCGGCGTCCCCGTGCCCGGCAGCGCCTCTCGGTGCAGTTCAACCTGTTCCCGTTCCTCTGCCGGTGTCGCCTTTCCAGCGACCTTTAAAACAAAGCCTCGGGGGTTGTCACAGGGGGGTGAGGGATGGGCTGTGCACGGTGAGGGATGAGGCTCCTTCCCCTCGGTGGCCACGGGAGCCCCGGCGGCCCCGGCCCCTGCGGGACATGCTGGTGGCTGTACAGGTGGTGCTCTGAGCTCTGCGTGGACACCGGGGCTTTCTGAGTTCAGGGTCAGTTTCCCCATTAATTCCATCTTTGCTCATCGACATTTTGGGGCCACACCTGGCTGCTGGTGCCTGGCCCGTGGCCATGGGGTCCTGTGTTGGGGCTGGGAACATCTCTGTGCGCTCAGCCCTGCTCAGCCCCTGTTATTAATGCACTCTCGTGTGTTTGCATCAGCAGTTTAGATTGTCTCGCTGCGATAAGCTGCTACAGCAGTTGGAAGTTCTTATCTGTTTCTATTGCTTTCCTTATTTGTTTGTTTTCCTGGAAGAAGGAAAAGCTATTGCAGTTTCTCATTTTCTCAGTGTGCTTAGTCACAGCTCCTTAAGGCCAGGCCATTTGTCACAAAAGCTGAGATATTGAGAAAATTCA
This sequence comes from Ifrita kowaldi, assembly GCA_013398055.1. NCBI lineage: Eukaryota > Metazoa > Chordata > Aves > Passeriformes > Cinclosomatidae > Ifrita > Ifrita kowaldi. The sequence continues at coordinate 252,563 of VZRS01000323.1, read as the reverse complement.
AATTTCCTGTGTGGTCTCATATGGAAAAATCTTCCATTTTTAGATTGTAGCACACTGAAAATATTCTTTCTTATTAAGTGTTTGCCACGTTCTGCTCTGATCTCACCTTCCCACACTCACTCCGTTTAGAAATGGATTTCTTCTGATCCCAAAATGTCCCTTTCCCCTCCTTGAGTCCCAGAAAAAGGCAAAGGGGTTTGGTGCCCGCAGGTGGAAATGTGGGGTGCAGCACCCAGGAGTGAATCAGCAGGTCCTTGGTCTTGTTTGCCACAGGTTTGTGCATGTTGGATGGCAGATCCAGGAGGGTTTCCTGCTGTCCCGATGCCACGGCCATGGCTGGCTGGGGTGGGCTGGCTCCACGCGGGTCCAGGTGCATCCCACGTTGGGAGGAGGTGGGAGCTGCCCCACAGCCAAATCTGTATTTGCTGTACGTTATCTTTATAAATAATTACGTGTATAAATGACCCCCAGTGTTCGGGGTCGTTTGTTGGGTGAGGGGACAAGGACGGATCCGTTTTGTTTATCTTTGGGAAAGGACGTCAGAGCAGGGACTGGGTAATGGAGATAACGGCAGTGAGGAGCACGCCGTGGAAGGGGGTGATCCTGGAGGAGGCTCCGGGGACGGTGCTGTTTGCAGGCAGTGCTTCCAGCAGCGCTGGTGCTGGCGGCGGTGGCAGCAGGCTGGTCCAGTGCCAGCCATCCGACCTGGCTGTGAGCACACGGAGCCCCGTGGGCATCGGCCACATCCATAATGAATGAGGCGTAATGTGTGTGGGTGCATTTTAAATTTATCACAGCCAGGAAGATGGTTCTGCTCAGGAAAGTGATGCAATGGGTGCCCTGGCAAATAAACACTGGGGGAGGAAATGCAGAGCTATTTGCAATGGAAATTGGGTTTGATTCAGTTTCGAAGCCCCTCCCCTCATGCTGTTAAAGAAGTTTGACTTTGAAGTGGAGCCCGAGGAGTTGTTATCTGCCCAGAGGCAGAACAAACATTTGCTGTTATCACCTCTTTGCCCTGTGCTGAGGGAACCTGGCACTCCAGATACCAGCACTGCCACTCTGGGACCGTGCCCTGCTGGGAGTCCAGTGCCCAACGTACCATGAATGGAGGGTTTGAATTTCTCTGCTCTAATGTCTTGGCTAAAGAGACAGAAATCCCAGTATTTCCTTTCCTGTGTGTCCCTAGCTGAGCCAGAGCCCTTCCAGGGCTTTCTGACCGGGATATCTGTGCCTTCAGCAGCAGCTTGGCTTAAACTCAGACCTAAGCCCTGGCTTAGGCGGCCACTGCAGCTCCCCAGGTACCAGGGGCTGCTCTCGAGTCACTTTGTGCCTGCACAACAAGGAGCTTTGTGCAGTGTTTTGAAGATATTTGCTGTTGGATGTGGAGCGTTTTCCCTCTCAGATGGGACGATGGTTAAGTGGTTTCCTCTTCCCTCCGAAGTGAGTAAACTTCCAAACCACTAAGCTGGTGAGTATTGACTGACTCACCAATGGGATTAGCAGAGATCAAGCACATTATGTCTGGTGTTTGGACCTGGGCACGGCTTCCACTGGTGGGACGGTGCTGAGCTGCCATGTGTGTGCTGAAAGCTGGGCTGCTTGGATGGGGAGTGGAGTTAGGGAGAAGGGTTAATCCTGGGTTCCTGGCCTGTGCGTGCCACAAAGCAGCAGAAGATGGGCCAAGCCCACCTGTTGAGAACCCCTGCTGAAGTTTACTTTTCTTACAGGCTCTTATCAAGGACCAAAGGGCACCTGCAGAGTGTTGGTGCAGCTCACGTTTTCCTGCTGAACCACCCTTGGGAAGTTCAAGTCAGAAGTCACCCCTCTCCCAGGCTTTATCAGGTTTTGAGGAGCGAGTACCGAGCAGAGCCTACGTGCTCTGTGGAGCGCTCTGCAGGCCGTTGGCAGCTCCCGAGGTTTAACCCCCCTTCCCACCGCGTGTCCCGGCAGCCCGGTGCTCGGAGCAGTGATCCTGACTCCTGTGCTATTCCAGAGCCCCGCGCTGCTGGGGGTGGGAAGAGCAGCATCAGAGCTTCTGTGCTGCCACAGTTCCCGTGTGTGAAACCCCACGGGCAGAGAGCACCAGCAGCCCCCCCGTGTCTCCCCGTGTCCAGGGAATGTGCTCCGGCCGGAATCGCCGCTGTGCTCTGCTGATGCGTCTGGAAGCAGCCGGGAGGGAGCAGCAGCACCAGACCAGACACACGGACAGGTCTCACTGTCTGACAGCTCGGGGGCTCTGCCCGGCTCCAGGAGCAGCGGTGGGAGGGGATGTGGCCACCCCTGGGAGCTGCAGAGCCAGCCCAAAGGCACAAGGCTGAGGAGGTGCAGGGTTAGCCAGCTGTGTGTGTGGGGATCCAGGCTGCGGGGTGAGCAGGGATGTGGAGATGGAAATCGTGGTGTAGTGAGGTGCCAGCCCCTGGTGTGGGATCACAGCTCCCACCCTCTGTGTCCCCCTGCACCTGAGGCTGTGCAAACACTCTGTCTTGTCAAATCCATTCTCACCTCGCTGGTCAGGCTTAACAGAGCAGGTAATTGAGGTTTGACTCCTTGCATGGCAAAGGGGGTCCAGGAGTGGATGTAGCGTCCACTGAGGAGCGTGGAGGTGGCGTTGGCCCTCGGGCGAGGGCGGTGCCAGTGCTGTCCCTTGGCTCCTGTGCTGTGTGTGCAGCACCTGGGCCTGTCCTTTCCCCTTCTCATTACAGTAAATGAGCAGTCACAGGGCTGTTGTTGGAGGCTGGATTGACAGGGAGCTCAGGGCTGTTGAGTGTGTGACAGTGCTGGGGGCAGGACCCGCACCCCGAGGCACCCTGGGACCCTGTGAGGCTGCAGGACAGGGACACAGACCAGCATCGTGTCACTGCCACTGCTGTGTCTTACAGCAGGGCATGGACAGGGCCAGGGGACTGGCACAGCCATGAGGGCACGGACATCTCAGGGATGAACTGCTTCACACAGCAGAAGGTCTCCTCCATGTGCCAGTGCTTGGGGTGGTGGCGAGACACGGGGGGCTGGGATGTGTGCGGCTCCTGCTTCCTTGGCTACCTTCCTTGGCTACCTTCCTTGGCTACCTTCCTTGGCTACCTTCCTTGCCTTCTCCTGCTGTTGCATGAAATGTGCTTAGCTCAGTGCAGGTGAGCCGGCTGGCTGAGGGCCAGAGGAGGAATTTGGCACCCAGCTCTTGCACAAAACCACTGGAAAGGTGGTGGATTGTGTGGATTGTTGGAGATGTCCTCTGCTCCCTTGTTGATCCTGGTCAGGACCTGTAGGGATGTCCATGGAGGGGTCAGGCTGGGCTCAGCCCCTTGTGCTGGGGCTTGGCTAGGAAGGAGCTCATCCTCCTTCCCTCTTCCTCTCATGGAAGATTTATCTTTGCCACCTTTGCTTCCCACCCTGCAGTTCATTTACGGCGTCCCCTTTCTCTCGGCAGGCCCGGCGTCATCACCATGCAGGCGCTTTCGGAGGAGGACCGGAGGCTGTGGATGGAGGCGATGGACGGCCGGGAGCCGGTGAGCAGGAATATTGGCCAAAAAGCAGAGGAAATGGTGGCGAGCTCTCGGCAGCCCCGGGCAGATTGCTGATTGCTCGCTGTGGAGCCGCTGTCACGCAGCGCCTGCCAGCCCGCGCGGGAGCTGTGTCCGTGGGGCAGCTCCTGCCTCCTGCCAAGAGAATCGTTTAATCCCTTGGTTAAATATTTGAGGTAATACTGTATCTCCTGTGCTTGGATTGCTTGGAGGTGCGGTGGAGAGGAGGAGGGTAGGCTTGGCCAGCACAAACATGCTGCTGTGCCGTGCTGAAAGGAAAACATGGCAAAAAGAGCAGTGGAAGAAAATATGTTGTAGATTTCCAGGGCTTTTGGAGTCCTGCAACTCCTTGGCAGCCGTTCCTGGGTCTGGTAGAGAATTGCACGTTTCGTGTGAGCGGAGGAGTGTGGCCCCTGTTCCCCGTGTTTGCTCCTGCTGTGCCAAAGGCTTCCTCACCTCTGGAAGGGATTCTGGAGGTTTGCAGAAAACTCATTGTTGTTAGTTTTTATTTTGGAATGCATTTGCAAACCTTAGTGCCAGCTCGACGAGCGTTGGCTGGTTCTGAGCGGGTCCCTCAGGGGGTGCTGGGGTCGTGGTGTGGCCCATCCCCGCTCAGCCTGGTGACCCTCCCGTGGCACTCACGGCACCACCAAGCAACCAAGACCAGTCTGTGGCCTCCAGCATGGCCAGCAGCGTTTTGGGTTTTCTGTAGAAGCCGTGTGGAGAGCCAGAGCAGCCCGGGCTGTCCCGTGACAGCCCGTGTGGTTTTGGAGAGGGTGTCGGCGTGCCAGGGTTAGGCTGGGCTCTGGCAGTCAGAGCAGAGTCCGTGCAGGGAGCAGGGTGTCCCATCCCAGCACAGCCTGCTGCCACAGACTGGTCCTGGTTTGAGCAGATCCCCCCAAACCCATGGAGAGGTTCTTGTTGGTCAGGAGAAGTGTTCATTGAGGCCAGGTGAGGCGTGGACACACGAGGCTGTTCCGTGAGCGCTGCAAAGCACGTGCTGGACTTGGTCAAGCGCTTGCTTTTGGAACGTGCAGCAGCTCGGAGATCGGGAGGCTGCGTGTGGGAGGTGCTGCCCTGCATTTCAGGCAAAGGATTGTGTTGTGGATTGCAGCCAGGTCCCAGCCTGGAGCTGTAGATCCATCAGGTAATTCAGGTAGGACGGGAGCTCGGGAGGTTTCTGGTCCAACCTTCTGCTCTGAGCAGGTTGCTCAGGGTGTTACTGGTCGGGAGCTGAGAGCATCGGAGCGAGGAGGGGCCACAGCCTGCCTGGGCTCCAGCCCAGCTGCTTCCCCGGCCTCCTGACCCCAAGGTTGAACTTCTCTTGTTTCAATTTACACCTGCCCAGGGAAACTGTTGCTGTCCCATCCCTGGTCCAGATCCAGGTTGGACAGGGCTTGGAGCAACCTGGTTTAGTGGAAGGTGTCCCTTCCCATGGCAGGGGGTGGGACTGGGTGAGCTTTAAGGTCCCTTCCAGTTCAAACCATTCCATGATTCTGGTTCTGTGACAGCCTCTGCTCCCTTTTTCTGTCTGTTGAAAAGGGGCCCTTGTTTGGGAGAACCAGCCTGCTCCTCCACCCTTGGCTCTTGACCCCTGGGGCAGCTGTAGTGGCACAACCCCGTCCAGCTCCAGGTGCCAGCTGTCTTGATCCCACCTAAACAAACTCCTGCCTTGGTTCTGGTGGCACCTGGAGACACGATAATATTTTCCATTTCTTCAGAAACAAAATGTGCGTTGTTGCTCCTAATTGTGCTCCTCCAGCCTGCTCACCTGCCTCCCACTGCACACCTCTGCTGGGAGCTGCAGTGGCAGGGATGGCAGAGCCAGCCAGCTGCCACGGGAGCTGCAGGGAGGCGGTCACCCAGGTGTGTGCTGAGCGGCTGATGTTACCAGGATGCAGCACAGGAGCAGAGCCAGTCTACAGAGGTGCAGACAGAGATTTTGGGCGCTTGCAAAGCGCTGTGCACGCGAAAGGTGCTGTGGAGCAACCAGGACAGGACTGCCTGGATTATCCTGTTCCAGAATCTGGTTATGAGAACTCCTTCCAAACCACACAGGTCGTGGTGCTGCCTGCGTGCTGCTGTTCTCCCCTATCGTGCCCATCAGCTGAGGTGAGGGCAGCTGGCTCATCCAACACGTCAGGGGCTGTGGCTGTGCATTAATGCAACACCTCGTGGCACTTAATTGCTAATGGCTTACACTGCCCTTCCAGGTGTGGAGTGGGAGCAATGGGAATGCAGCCTGCGTGGAAACAGATCCAAGAGGCACTTTGCTGCTGAAGGTGGTGTGTGTTGACACATGAGGCAGCTCCTTGTCCTCAGTTATCCTCCTCCATCCATCAGAAATGGAGCTGTGGGCTGTTCTGTTTGGGTTCTTATCTTGTAACACCGGGGTGCAGCGTGTTACCTTCTCCACAGGGATTTCCTTGAGCAAGAGATGAGGACTTAACCTTTGGACTCCTAGAAATATCCATCCTGTGCTTTGACTGTGTTTCTGTAACCAAAGAACCCTGCTGGAAAGAATGTCTGGTTTTCCTTTGATTTAACTGCAGAGCGTGGGGAAGGATTGGCACGGTGGGGATGGTAATTCCATGTGCAAATTCAGGCTGTGGAGAGATTAACGCGGACTGGAGCTTGTTTCTTAATTATAATGAAAAAAGTAAACCCAAATGTCAAATTACATCTTAGTGAGATTTAAACATAGAATGTGGCTGCATTAGCCAAGACATTTGTCACAACTCGAGAAGATTTACGCTGTGTCTCACAGTCAGAGCAGCCTCCAGACAGCTCTCATCACGCCGGTAACTCTTACCACTTGTTATTCATTTGGATAAAGCCCCCGTGTTGACTTTGGGTTTTCTTCCACGTTACAGAGGCTGGAAATAGGAGAAACTGCTAACTCCATGACGGAGCAGTGGTGTTTGGTTTTGTTAAGATACTCGGGATCAGTTTCTTATGGATTTTCTCCTCTGCTGGTGCAGTTTGCAAATGTAGATGGTGGAGGGCAGAGCGATTCTGAAACTTCCTTGGAACCTGAGTCAGGAATAAAAGCTGTGTTGGCTGCTGGTGGCTGTGCTGGGCTGCGGGTTTAGGAGAGGCACAAATTAGGCTGTGTCTTGTGGCAAAGAACAAGGTAAGCATTTAGGTAAGGTTGTGGTGAGTGAGTGTGGAGGAGGAGGAGGCTCAGGGGGGACCTTGTGGCTCTGCACAACTCCCTGGCAGGAGGGGGCAGTCGGGGGGGGTCGGGCTCTGTTCCCAGGGAACAGGGACAGGAGGAGAGAAATGGCTTCAAGCTGTGCTAGGGGAGGCTCAGGTTGGACATCAGCAGGAATTTCTGCATGGAAGGGGTGGCCAGGGATTGGCAAGAGCTGCCCAGGGAGGTTTGGAGTGCCCATCCCTGGAGGTGCCCAAGGAAGGGCTGGAGGTGGCACTCAGTGCTGTGGGCTGGGGACAAGGTGGGGATGGGGCCCAGGCCGGACTCGGTGGTGTTGGGGGCCTTTTCCCACCTCAGCGGTGCCGGCTCCGGTGCCCGCCCGGGAGCCGCGGGTGCCCTGTGGCCGCTCCCCACTAGATGGCAGCTGAGACCGGCCGCTCACGGCCCTTGTGCCCCCGGGGCTGCCACGGGACCCCCCCCAGCTCTGGGGCTGCCGCCCTGCCCTGGGGTCCGGGGGAGCGCTGTGACCCCGAGCCCGCACCCGCGTCCCGCCTGTGTCCCAAACCCGGCACAGCCCCGGATCCGAGCCGCCTCCCTCCCCTGTTCGTCCTGCGGCGTGTCCCCCTCGGGGGCTGCTGGCTCCTCCGGCCACTCCGGCCATGCCCGAGGCCGCCGGCCGTGCGTGGGATGGTGCCTCTGGAGCTCCCTGTGCCCTGCTCCTGTCCCAGCCGTGCTCCTGGTGGGACACCCGCTCAGGGCTCCTGGAGCTCCTTCAGCCCTGCTGCCCGGAGATGCCGCCGGTGCTCGTGTGGCAGTGGCAGCAGAGCCCGGCCCCACATTCCTGCCCAGCACGCCTCCCGCCTCCTCCTCACATATTGCTTCTGGGAATTCTTTCTGAAATTGTTTTTCATTTTCCTTGTCTAATTATACAAAATGGTGAGAGATTTATTTCCCAGTGGAAACGTTGTCTTTTGAACTCACTCCAGTGCTTTCAACCTCGGCATTCCTCTTATTTTGGCTCATTCAAAAAATAAATTCACTTGAAGGCCTTCAGTCCCAGCGTGGCTGCGGAGGGACGGACGGGCACCCACTGCACCCCTTCCCAACCCCTCATTCTGTGTTGGAACTCCCTGGAGCTGCACAGCTGCTTTATCACTTGAATTCATTCCATCTCAGGTATCAGAGATGGGAGAAAGATCTCAGCCAGAGCATCTGTGAGTACAGACGGTGTCTGTGGTCTGAGTTCTCTCTGCACGGGGAGCCCGTGGGCGAGTGCCGGAGCGATCGCCGTGTTCTCTGCTCTGCTGTCCCCAGGGTCTGCTCCGTGTCTGTCTCTTCAGTGCCTTTCCTCGCAGCCTTTTTCATGCTGAGCTTTGATTATGCTCTCAATCCCACAGACGTGTTTTTGTCAGCTTTCTGGAAAAGATGGTTTTTTGTGTACTCTGTCTTGCAGGTTTTCATGGCCCTTCATCCTGCCTGGGTTTGTTTGCTTGTAGCAGATTTTTTTTTGTTGTTCTCTATGACCTGAGTCATTCCTGTTGCTGCTTCTCGATCTCCCTGTCTCTCTCTTTAGTGAACAGAACATTTTTTCCCCACTCTAAATGTTTAAGTTTCTATTGTTCACTGCTTCTCTTTGCCTCTAATCTGTTCCCCAACCCAGACAACCCAGTGAACTTTCCCTGAACTGGAGCTCAGTCTCTCCATGCTTGGGGAGCATCCGTGCCACCTCCCAGTGCGGGGAGCCGTGGTGGTGGTGAGTCCCACTGGGCCCCAAACTGGCCCAGGGGAGCTGCTGCTTGGCTTTTTTTGCATCCCACAGTCCAAGATTATTTCCCCAAGAAATTCTGTGTCCTTTTTGGGGACAAGGTGGTGGTAGAGGATCCTCAGAGAATCATGTTCCATGTTAGTTCTCGTATCATGTGCTCTTGCTGCTGCTCCCTCCTTCTCCCTCCCTTGTTTGGTAACCCATTTAAGCCTGTAATAGCAGTAACTTTACATGGAGTTTGTAAGCTTTTATTTTGCTTCTAAAGCACTTAAGCCAGTGAGGTCTTAAGCCTTGACTTCAGGCTTTTATTCCTGGTTCCAGCAACTGCCGCTTCAGTGGCTGACGGCTCACCCAGCTGGAGTCACTGCGGCTGCTGGGGTTTGTCCTCTGCTTAAGAAGCTGTTTGAGAGAAAAATACTTAGAGAAGCATTGTAGATAATTTTTAAAAGAGAAAAGAGCCCTCTGGATTGCTTTTACACACCTAAAAGTGCTGTCCCACCCAGTTTTGGCAAGTTTGTGACCTCTCGTTCCAGCTGTGTTGTTGGGGACGTGCAGGAGCAGAGCAGTGGCTCCTGTCTCTGGTGTGAATGCCTCAGTGTTTCTGTAATGCATTCCTGGCTCTTCCTTGGGGCCTGTGCTCCAGAAATTGTCTACAGAAGTTTGGCTTTGCCTGGACACTGGCGTGGTTGGTCCCAGGACACCAGGTGGGTTTTGCTCTCCCTTTGGGAGATGTTGTCTCTGGTGGGGACCCGGTGGCAGCCACTTACCTCCTTGTGTGTTATGTCAGTGCTGATACCCCCGAGGGGAGCTCACAGGGGATGTGAGTGTGGGTCCTGATCCCCAGGACATGGCACAGCACACGTCTGCTGTGTGGGACACCCAGCAGCTCTGCTGCAGGTGTGTTCTTGGGTTTTGGGTTCAGGCCGGAGGTGAGGTGGTGCTGAGAGGTGGGTGGGGTCTGCGGGGTGCCTGGGGAATGGGGATAATCGAACCTGGATTGCAGCACAGATGTGGAACAGGATGGAGCAGCTGCTTGCAGCAACTTGTTTGTGAGCCTGGGCCCAGAGAGGTGAACCAGCCCCAGGGGAGGGTGCAGGGTGCTTGCATCCAGTGATTTCGTGTCGTGGTTTGGTGGGAACTTGCTGTCCACCCCTCAGCCGTGCTGGCAGCCTCGGCAGGGAGGCACAGAGCCTCAGCTGGAGTGACAGACCAAAGAGAGTGTACTCACTTTCCTCTCTTTATCACCTCTGCTAAGAGTTATTTCATCAGGCAATTCAACAAACATGTAGAAATTCAGGGAATAGCTCCATGTTGGGAGAACAAATTTCCCTGCCAATTTAAATAGACTATTAGAGTATTGTTTCCTACTTTAAATTAAAAATTAAAGTAAATGGTTCATGCTACAATGACTCGCAAAACCAGCCTCTTCCATTATTTCCTCCTTTATTGGGTCTCAGATTTGGTTTTAAGCAGTGATTTACTGTCCTGCTGCAGCCCCCCCACCATCCCTCACCCAGGGGTTTTTCTTCTCCCAGCTGCAGCCCCAGAAGAAGGTCTTTGGGCTCTGTTGTTTTAATAATTTTGTGTATTCACCCTGGGTTTGTCATTCGTGGCAGATGCGTGTGTGGAGCAGGGCTGGGGTCAGGAGCAGGCAGGCTGCAGGCTCAGGCCGTGGCAGGGTGCAGTGGACGTGTCCCACGTTGTCTCTGACCCCTCTGTGTTTGTTGGGTGCTGGTGAGTGCTGGCAGCCCCTGGGGTGGGTACAGGCAGGGCTGAGGGTTTCCCAGGGAGGTTATGGGTGTTGTAGAATCTCAGGTCCTGTCTGGAAAGGGATAAACGTGCTGCTGCAGTTTTGGAGAGGGACACCAGGAAACTTTAAATCTCCGTCAGGCTGGCTCCCAGCTCCAGGGAAGAATCTTGTGCTGCATCCCAGGACTGGTCCAGGAAACCTCTGCAGCCACCCTGGGCTTACAGAAGTGTCTCTGGGAGAGGAGGGATGGGATTGTGTCCCCTTTCTGCTGCCTTCCCTATACCCTCAGGTTCTGTGCTGCCCCACACCTGTCCCCAGGTGTGCAGACTGGGGATTGAAAGTGGTCTCCCCTCAGGGATGTCCCAGCCTTTAAAGCACCGGGCAGTGGTGACTGAGCCAGTCCTGGCACTAAGCCACCGCCGTTGTTCGCAGCACCCGGGCAGTGTCAAAGCTCTTTCACAGAGGAGGAGCGCCAGGCACGGCTGTGTTACAGTTATTTTAAAAATAAAGATGACACTGCCATTTAAAATTAGGCTGGGTTTGATGTGTTGAGAGCCCGTGTTCGTCAGCAGACGCTGGGAGGAGGAAGGGCGTGTGTGCTGGCTGGGGCTGGCCGGGCTCCAGGCAGAGCTGCCGCAGGAGGATGTGCAAGTTGTTGCTCAAGCATCCTAGAAAACTTGAGGGAAGCCTAGAAGAGTAGAATTTTTCACTTTAATCAGTGATTTGAGTGATCCCAACATGTCTGCTTTGCTGGGCTCGCTTAAAAATGCTGCTCTGGGAAACTTTAAGCGCTTTAGTTATTCCAAAAATGTATTTTGTTGAAGCAGTTGACCTTTAGCTGCGTTATTCCGAGGCTGCCATGGATCTGACACGCTCTGCTCCCCTCGCTCCCACACAGCCCCCAGAGTGGCTGCTGCTGCACTCGCTGTTCAGAGTGGGCCATGGGAAGTTGACAGTTTGACCCAGGTAATTTTTTGGCTTGTTCTGACCCAGGTGATTGTTTCCTTGGGTGACAAACACGGTTATATAACTGCGCTGAGCTAAGCAGCCCAGCTGGCTGGCGGGGAGCCCGGCCGGCCTCGGCTCCAGAGGCCCTTGGGAATGCCTGCACTTGTAGTAAAATGTGGGCTTGTTTTTAATTAGAACCATCCTTTAGTTCAGCTCCGAGAGACAGAAGAGCAAGACCCATGTAGAGGATTCAAGCCCCCCAGATGCTTCATTTATGATAGATTTTTCTTTTCTGTCTTTTAATCAGGCCCAGGGTATAAGTTTGAAGCTGAAATTTATGTTGGAAGGAAGGAGGAGGGGAGAGAAAGGGGGGCACGAGGTGGGAGATGGCTCTGACTGTGATGAACAGTAGGTTGGGAGGGAAGGAAGGAAGGAAGGAAGGAAGGAAGAAAGGAGCTGCCAGGGTCCCTGGCCACCCTCTTCCAAATGAACAGCTTCGTCTGCATGACATAAACCAGCATTTCACAGTGGGTTTCTGCTGCCCTGCCAAGTTCTCCACTTGGGAAGCGAGGCCTAATTTTCCCTCCCCTCCTGCTGCAGGGAGGTTTGCAGGGATGTGGCCTGGGAGAGATCATACTCCTATCTAAATCCTTCTGGCTCCCAGAGCAAGGAAGGTTATTTCTAACCACAACAGTGTAGTCTAGCTCTGAAAATCCTGCTTGTAGTATGAAAACCTGGCTCTAGGACAAAAATAGAACAGGGTTGATAAGGCAGAGCCAGAAACAAGGGCTGATTTCATCAAGGTTGCCAGGTGTCCTGCTTTTAACAAGGAAATAGGATTCTCGTACATGAGCTTTGCTGGGATCCTGCTCCGGGGCCGTGTCCCAGCGGAGCAGCTCCGCAGTGCCGAGCTCAGGGGCAGGTCCAGAGGGTCCTGCTTGTGTGGCACATGCCTGTGATTCCTCCTCTCCTCTTCCTTCTTTCCATTCTTCCTCTGACCCCTTCCCTGTTGCTGCAGGGACAGGATACAGGGTGCCCCCCCTGCCCCAGGCCTGTGCCCCCCCTGAGGGATCCCTGGGTGCCAGAGCTCCAGCCCCGCTCTGGGCATCCCTGTGCCCATGGAGGGCCCTGCAGGACACACTCGGGACTGCGGGGACACGGTCAGGCACATCCCTGGTGTCCAGTGAGGAAAACATGGAGAGGAGAGGCTTGTTCCTTCTGTTGCAGGGCAGTTAAGGCGTGGAGAAGGGATGTGTAGGATTCCCAGCTTTCCTGCTGCCGGGCTGAGTGAGGCTGGGGCAGGGCTCTCTGTGAGCTCCGGGGTGCTCGGGGTGCTGCAGGCTCCCAGCAGCAGCTGAGTCAGTCGGGGTGGCTGGACTCCAGCTGGAACACTGGTCTGCAGCCCATTGTCCCTTATAAAAGGGTTGCAAAACACCCATGTGGAATGTCTGGGCTCCTCCTGCCCGTGGCTTCCCAGACTGTCCCAGCGTGGCTGGGAAGCCACTTGGGCTACCAGTTCTGGAGGGATATCACATCTATTTATACCCTGTGGGCTGGGGCATCTTTTGAGCTGAAAGTTGAAAGGCTCGTTCCTGGCTGTTTTGAGGATTTCTGAATATGAATCAGAAGGAAATTGCATAACACTGCAGCATTTCCTCCCATTGCTCCAGACCTTGCAAACACCGTGCTCCCCCAGGGAGACCAGGGAATTCTGGCAGGACTGGCCCATTCTGACCGTCCACATGGAAAGTCTGGCTTGAAGGGAAGGTCCCGGCACCAGCGAAAGGAGCGGGAGGTGGAATCTTCCACGCCAGGTCATGGAGCTGAAATCCTTCTCCAATGGAGATCCTCCTCTCTGCAAACCAGGGCTGCTGGCCTCTTGGTCTCCAGCGCTTTCCTTGAATCCCTCTTCCCTCTGAGCAGCTGGACAATCCTGTCCTCTAGATTTTAGCTGTTGAGCAGAATTTCATGCTCATGTTGGAGTTTGAAGGATTTAGGGAACTGTGCTAAACACTGCAGCCTCCAAGGGGTGCAGATTAGGTTGGGCCATTTTGGATTTTAAACTTTGAATGAAAATCTGATTTTTGTCTGAGATGTGGGTTCATGGAAGTGCATGTTTGTGGCACACACAGGGAAGCACAGCCCTTGCCTTTTGGAGGTTAATGAGCATCATGGGCAACAGCGTGACCCCTGAAATGAGGAAATAGAAATGAAATTACTCAACATCATCTTTTTGTACTTCCCCTTCCAACTCCCAGCTCCTTCCTTTTCTTTTCCCACAGTCCAGTGTCATCCCAAACCACTCACATACCCATTTGCTCTTTGCATGTCGTGGGTGCAGTTTGTTTAGGATCAGGTTGGAAAACAGATGGGTTGAATTCTTCTTGATTTATCTGTGCACAAGCAGAAAGTGGCATCAGATGATGAATAGTGGCTGTAGGACTATTGTAGGCTCTGGGTGGTGTCTGAGGGGTGTTTCAGGCTCTGTATGGTGACTCTTGGTGGCTGTAGGAGTGTTTTAGGCTCTCAGTGGTGGCCATCAGTGGATGTAGAGGTGTTTAGGCTCCAGATGGCGGCTGTCAGTGGCTGTAGGAGTATTTTAGGCTCCAGATGGTGTCTTTCAGAGGATTTCTGATTAGGAAAATCCACAGCTGATGTTTGCATGATCCACAGCTCTGGTGTCGGGGTGTGTGGCAATGGCAGGACTGAATTTGGAGGGGGCAGGAGCAGGTGCAGCACCTGCATTGCTGCTTCTGCCCGGGCTTTGGTCCATGTGAGGCTGGGGATGTGGATCCAGGAGCAGACACTGGGCTGTGAGTGAGTGACCCCAGCTCATCCCTCCAGCTCCAGGGGAGTGGGGAGCTGCCTCCTGGGCTGTGGGTTCCTCTACCACACCCTCAAACATCACAGACCTCTTAATCATCCCTATAAAACCATTTCCTCTGCAAAACATAGCATGTATTTGGTGAAATGTCTCACCAAAGGAAATAACTGGTTCTTTGATGAATTATCTTAAATATCAAGTTCGTAATTGAGCATAGTGCAAGTGTCAAAGTAGTCACGAGTTGTAACTGCTCTTATGAAATTTATCTTTCTGGATTACTTACAGATGCGTCTTGGAATTTTTCAATAATAGCTCGTAGTAAAGGCCTTCTTTAAGCTTCCAAACAGCAATTATCCTGCAGGAATGAAGCAGCAGTAGCTTCTGCTAAAAAAAAGATACAATCTGGTTTTGTTCAGGATATTTGACCACCTACAGTAGGAGTTCAGAAAACTAAATACAAGACATCAAGGTCTGTAAATTTTATCTTATGTTAATATGTATTTTTTCTAGACCCATCACTTCTGAAACTGCCTGGTAAGGATATTTTGGCTCTGGAGATACAATCAAATGGGAATAATTAGTGAGAGCAAGATGCTGAAGCATCACAGCGCTGCAGGGCAGGGATTTGTCTCCATGTTAGTCACCAGTCCCAATTCTGGGAGTTTTATAACCCAGCCTGTTCCCACACGTGTCCGTGGGCCACAGGCCCTTCACCTCCCAGCAATGTTTCTTCCCTCAGATTTCCCACCCTTTGTCAGTGACTAATACTGGAAAGTGAAAGAAGCTTTTTTATTTCACCAGAAACTCTCTGGGTTTTAGGGCTGTTTTCTCCAGAGTGTGTTAACAACAGGAAAAACGGCGTGTGGGCATAAAAATACACTCATTTAATGGTGTTTTATTGTCTGGCGTGGTGCTGGGCAATGTGTGTGTCTGCAGAGCTCCTGCCCAGGCTCTGTCCTCAGCAGAGCTCCCACGAGCTGTGTGTTGGATGCTGGATGCTGTCACCTGTGAGGTGTCACCGCGCTGTCCCTTCGTGTTCCCCTGGCACAGGCGTCGGAGCCCCTGTCCCAGAGCTGTGTCTGGTGTGAGGCAGCCACAGCCAGCCTGGGCACGGGAATGGTGCAAAGACGTGTGAGGGTGGGGGGAAAATCAAATCCAGCACCTGGCAGTTGTTTGGCAGAGGGTTCAGAAGAGCTTTCCCAAGGTGCTCCCAGCCCGGCTCTCCCGGGACAGAGGTGCTGCAGTGCCGGGCTCGGTGCCATGTGTGTGGTGTGGGGAATAGCAAGAACCTCTTTAAAATTCTGCACCCTTTCACAGGGGGAGGTTGGTCCAGGAACTGACTGACTTCAGATGCATCCTTCTGCTTTAAGGCCTGCCTGTTATCAGAGCTGTTTTGGAAAGAGTGGAATATCAACGTCCCTAGGGTCAAGCTAGGCAGGAGCGACCTTTGCCAAGGCAGGAGCCTGAGGGGTTTGCCAGCAGAGCAGGGGTGACCCTGGGGGCACTGGAGGAGCCTCACTCTTGGACCTCTTACACAGCAGCCCTTTTCTCAAACTTGGAAACTTTCTCTTACCCTGAAAAATCTCTCTCCAAAAGATTTGTGGCAGTATAGGAAAAACATTTCTTGGAAAAGGAAGGGATATTGCAGACTTGGGGCTTGGTTAAAACCCTGCTGGTGTAGAGTGGTGTTAGTGGATTAACAGAGATGATGGATAAAAGATTTGTCCTCGATTAGTTGGGTGTAGGGTGGCAGTGTCTCTATGTTTTATGGTTGCTGTTGACCTCTGTGTGAAACTTCCCTCTCGTGTGCACGCTTTGCAGTTAATGGCATAAGGATATTGTGTTTCCTTGTCTGCCCTTTTCCCTTGTTTTAAGAGAAGTCTCTGGTGATTAACAGCCTCTGTTGTTTCATGGATCCAAACTGGAAGAGCAAATGTGCAGGCAGAGGATCTCCCTGGAGCTGCTGTGCTGTGCAGCAGGACTCAGGATGGTTTGTGTTGGAAGGACCTTAAAGCTCCTGTCATTCCACCCCCCATTCCACCTTCCCACTATCCCGGGTTGCTCCAAGCCTGATCCTTTGCTGCATCTGGTGTTCCCTGTGTGTGTGGGGTGAGCTGGGGCACGAAGTCTGTGTGTGATCCCAAGGAAGGGCCGTGTGTCTCCCAGGCTTTGGGTAACAGGCTGAGCCCCCGGTCCCCTCAGCAGAGGCACCGAATTTGGAGGGAAGAACTTCCTTAGGGAAGGCTGGCTCCATGGTGGGGCTGCAGGGCAGCAGCGCTGTCAGGGGAGCCCGCAGGCGTTTTCCTTCCCTCTTTCCACTCATTTTATTATCGTGGTATAAACACTGTTCCTAGAGGAAAACTCACTTGCTGACTGCAGCTGGTTTTGCTGCTGAATCATCCCCCGCTCGCCAGATGTGGCTGATGGATTGTCTCCTGCAAACAATCATCTCTGCTTGGTCCTGTGTTACGTAGCCAGGTGTCCTGGGAGAGGGAAGGTGCTCCTTGGAGGGGTCAGTCCCTGCCCAAACCCCAGTTTTGAGCTGCTCCATTAGATTTGTGCTTCCCTGAGCGTGTCCTGAGTGGTGGAGCTGGTCCAAGGTGTCCTGCCGTGCTCCGGCTGCTGCCCGAACAGGAGAGCGCAGGAATGGCCCGTGTTTGGGTGACCTCCAGGGAAGGAATCTGTTTATGTGCCCTGCTGGTGACGTGCCCAGGGACACACAGCCCTGCTGGGGTGTTTTTGGCCGTGGGGGTTGCTGGGGCACCTCTGGTGAGCAGCACAGCGAGCTCTGCTGTGCCGGCAGCGTCCGAGCCCGGCTGCCGCTGGCTCTGATCCTCTGAGAACATCACAGGCAGCTTCCCAGCCTCGTCCTTCTGCTGGAGCTCCTGGGGGAGATCCCCACGGCAGGGACTGCGTGGGAAGCACAGACCCTCCCTGTCAATGTCAGGGATTGGGATCCCGTGGAGGCAGAGCCCTGCCTGCAGCCCGGAGCCTCTCCCGCCCGGTTGCTGCCTGAGTGTTGCTATCAACATGGCCTTTGGAAGCTTGCCTTGCCCGCTGGCTATTTCGGGAGGCAGCATGTGATGCAGGCAGCTCCCTGCTCCCCTTGGAAGGGGGCTCCCAGCCCTGTTCCCAACAGCTTCACCAGCCATCTGTCCTGCTCAGCGGACAGTGCCCACTCGGCCACATCCAGGCTGCTGCTGGAGCGCTGGGATGTGTGTGTGTGTGTTCCTGGTGGGACTCTGAGCACTGGAGGATTATTTTAAACCATTTTACTCTGTTGAGCTGGAGAAATACAACCTGTCAGAGGGCTGATCTCCTTACAGCTGCTGGTGGCATTATCCTGGGCTTTTAAACTGCCCTCACATCCTGGTTAAAACCTTCTGCCAGTGTTTACCCCTGTTATTGTATCCACGGAAACGTCACTTTAATCTCCAGCAGCCAAGCTGTGGTGATGATCGGAGTGGGAGGAGGAGCATCAATATTTGAAGGCTGGAGAGGCTTGGGATGGAGTCCTGGTGGCGGCTCTGCTGTGAGCAGTGCTGGATGCATTCAGTGCCTCATCCTGCTGCACTTCTTGTGCTCTCTAAATTAATGACATTTCTCTTCCTCTCCTGCTCTTTGCCTGACTCGTTTGCTCAGGCTGTACCTGAGGAGGGTGGTACCTGCTCCCTGCCCGGCTTGCACCTGCCAGAGGTTCCTGCAATGCCCATGAGGGAACTGCCTGCTTTGCTCTAAGTTTATATCCTTTATGTGTGTCTTTCAGGAGAGGAGTCAGAGAATCATGGAATAGTTTGGGTTGGAAGGGACCCTTAGAGGTCATCTAGTCCAACCTCGCCTTCATTTTATTTAGAAACCTCTGTAATTTCTGGTTTTTGACCTGGTCCATCCCATTTGCACTCTTTCATTTTAAGAGCTGTCCTAGTCATTATTTTAACACAACTCCAGGGCTGGGGCAGCCCAACATTTGTGTGCAGAAGGTCACGGTGGTGTTTGGGGACCTGGCTGCTGGGGGAGGTCCTGGCAGCAGACACGCTGGGGTGACACCAGCCATGCCAGCAGTGCCAGCCCAGCTGGAGCCAGGGTCTTCATAAAGCTTTCTGCTTGTGTTTTCCAGGTGTACAACTCGAACAAGGACAACCAGAGCGAAGGCAGTGAGTATTTATTTCTTCTCAAGCCTGACCCCTGAGAGGTGGCTGAGCCATGGGAGGGGTCAGAAGGGCTGGTGACACTGGGCTGTGCTGGGCTCCACAGGGCTGGGGGGGTGACAGGGTCTCCTCTCTGAGCCAGAATGTGCAGGGTGAATGTGTCTTTCCAAAGGGGAATTGGAGCAGAAATACAGGAGTAAGGAGGTCCTGCTGTGTCAAGATTGTCAACAGGAGCCCTTAAAAATAAAACAGCAGTTTTTATTGTAGTTCAGGCAATCAAAGCCTTGAGTCAAGAAAGCACTTGTTTTTCTTCCTAGAGCAGCAGTTGCACCTGGTCCTGCCTCTTATGTCCTGTGTTTTAAAACCCTAAATTGAGCCATTTCCCAGTAGGTTGGATTTGCCATAATTGCAATGCTCCAGCCCCTGATCCCTTCCCTCCTTCCCTCAAAGCCACTGGTCAGGTGGGGCCCAGCCTGGGCTGATGGTCAGTACTTGGTTCATTTTGATGCTGCCTCAGACACAGCATTTCCATCCGGAGCTGAAGCACTTTTCTCTCAATAATTGGTGTAATTTGCAGCTAGTGTTCCTCACATCCATTTCAGCCCTTGCACAGAGCTGTCTCTTCCCCCCCTCTGCTCCCTCCCTGTGCTTTCTCCTTCCCTTTGGTCATCCCTGCACATCCATCTTTTCCTGCGTGTATCACCTGGCTCTGTCCCTCCCGGGTGATCCTCGCAGAGCTCAGTGCTGTGCCTCACGCTGGCAGGGGCAGCATGGCCAGTGCCCCTGGGGTGGGAACTCTGCCAGAACAGCTCCTCTTGTCTCTTCTCCCCAGAGGGGCAAAAGCAGTTTGTGAGGTGCAGAGAGCAGGAGTGGCTCAGCTCCATCCTGCCCGGCCGTGAGCTGTCACCGCTCCGTGTTCCCTGCACACAGCCCTGGCTCTGCCAGCTCTGTACCTGCTGCTTTGGCTCGAGACACCATTTTGATGGTCTCTCTTTAAGATGAGACTGGTTGTCCTCATCTGTCCTTCCTGGTTCTGGGAGCGGGTCGGGACCCCTGTCTGGAGGTGCTTCAGAACCCTCTGCTGGGGCTGGGGCTGCCACTGCTGTGGGCAGAGGTCTGGCTGCTTCAGCCTCATTAAATCCTGGTTTTACAGTTCTGCCTGCCTCACCAGCCACTCTAAAATTGATTCAGCAGCTGGCTTTCTGCCAGCAGCCCTTGATGCAGGAGCTTCCTATAAGGACTTGAAATGAGTGTGGTGATTGAGTGGGTCCGGATGCAATTCGTGACCCCGGGAGCCTCTATACCTCTGCTTCCTGCCTGCACTTATGGAGGCTGAAAGTGCCTCGCAGTGCTGTGGTGGCACTTTTGGGACACTGTAATTTTGCAGAGCTTCTGGGTTTTCTGCCCTGCTGTGTGACCAGATGGCCGTGGGCCTGTGGGTGATTTGTCTTGATCTGCTGTGGAGGGGGAGGAAGCCGAGCAGAGGGGCTGAGTGGTGTCACTGAACCATGAGAGCCAGGGGAATTTAGCTGCTCTAGTTTGCTAACCAGAAGGACTTGCCCTGCTCTGTGGAAACAAATCCTCCAGGCCATTCGTGCCTATTGCATGGAACAGCACAAAATTCCTCCTTTCCCTTCCCTCCCACCATTTCTCTCTCTGTCTTCCACATCCACGTGGTTCCCCATTAGTTCAGGACCCCACCAAAAGCAGTCTTGCACAAGCTCTTCACAGACCTTGAGTTCCTTGGCTGCCCTGTCTGCTGTGCCCTTGTGTGGGTGCCCTGGCCCTTCCCAGCAATCACAGTCACGGAATCCCAGAATATTTTGGTTGGAAGAACTTTAAAGCTCCTGTCTTCCCCTCCCTGCCATGGCAGGGACACCTTCCACTGTCCCAGGCTGCTCCAAGCCCCATCCAGCCTGGCCTTGGACACTTCCAGAGATCCAGGGGCAGCCACAGCTTCTCTGGGCACCCTGTGCCAGGGCCTGCCCACCCTCATTGTATAAAACTTCTTGCATTTCTCTAACCTAATCTGACCCTCAACCTTCCTTTCCCAGTCTTGGCACTCACTGATAGTTAGAGCCCAGAAAACTCATTTCTGGTAAGACTTGAACGCTCATTCCTCTGGTCTCTGCTTCATGATTTCACCCCTCCTCTGTGGCTCTGATTTCCAAAATGTCTTTGAAAGAATTCAGACCAGTGATGGTTTCATGGCACAGAAATGTGTGGTGGGGAGGCAGAGGAGCTGCTCTGACCTTGCACTGCCCTGACACACAGCTGGAGCCAGCCAGGCTGACAGAGCTGAGTCAGCCCTCCTGCCCCCTTCCCGGTGCTCTGATATGTCACATCAGCGTAAAGGAAAGGAATTAATGGATTAAATAGAAATAATCTGCCAGACAAAAATAGAACGGGGTGAGACCAATTCAGTAGCACTTGGAATGTGATGCTACTTAAAGGTCAGATGAGTCTGGGTGTGTGTGGGCAGCAGCTGCTGTACAGGTGATGTGTATCAATCACCTTTGCTGATGTAAAATGCTTCTGGGGTGGATTACAGCCTGGGCAGTGCATCTCCTTGGGCACTGAGTGCTGCTGCTGGAGGAAGAGCCTGTGACACGTGTGGTGGCCTGGAGCTGAGCCTCACACCCTTCCCTGAGGAGGGAGAGCCTCAAGGGAGGCTCTTTCACTTGTGCTCAGAAAGGCAGGCAAGGACAGTTTAGATTGGAAGTCAGGGAAAATGTCTTCCCTGAAAGGGCTGTCCAGCCCTGGCACAGCTGCCCAGGGCAGGGGTGGGGTCCCCATCCCTGGAGGGGTTTTACAGACATGTGGCTCTTGGGGACATGGGTCAGTGGTGGCCTTGGCAGTGCTGGGGCAATGGTTGGATTGGATGACCTTAGGGGGCTTTTCAAACCCGGATGATCCCGTGGACCTGTGATCTGGACAGCAGCAGATCCAGAGCCGCCTTTGATCTGGACTGTTGCTGAACCAAATCGTTTGGTAAAGGACTGAGATAAAGAGCAGATGCTCTGAGAGAGGGGAAATCAAGCTTTTACAATGCTCATTAAAAGTTAAATTTAAGGATAAATAAAGGCACTTTGGATATTTAATCAGATATTATTTCTGGATATAACTACTGCAAATAAATCCCCGACCTTTCCTGATCCAGAGCTTGACAATGAGTGGAAGAGCTTATTCATCTACTTAGGGGGATTATGCCAGGTCACTTCCATCCAGAGGCACTGCTGGGTTTCCTCCTCCTGCAGTTGCTGCAGGGGGGTGGGATCCCAGCCCTGCCTGGCTCTGGGGTGGTGGGCACTGCAGGGTTATGGAACCAGGGAATTGGTTGGGCTGGAAAGGACCTTAAAGATCATCCAGTTCCACCCCTGCTGTGGGCCAGGGACACCTTCCACTGTTGCAGGTTGCTCCAAGCCCTGTCCAGCCTGGCCTTGGGGATCCAAACACACAAGGGACTAAAGGAAACCTGCTGGTCTGTGAGTGGGTTGGCACCTCCAGTGCATGGCAGAGAGCCTGAAGTAGTGACCCAAACTGGCAGCACCACACAGGGATACCCACAGGTCAGGGTCACACCAGTGCCAAGCCAGGGCTGATCAGACCTGCTGAACTGGGTTTGCTGGAGCAAGAGAGTTTCCACACCACGGTTTTGAGCTTCTCAGGTACCCTTGTGTTTATCGGTGGCCTGGGAATGGCAGCTGTTCCCTGCTGGTGGATGGCACGCTGGGTTTATGCTGCATCCATGCTGGGAGCCCTGGGGGTGCCCAGCAAAGGGCCCTGCAGCTTCTGGATTATCCTCACGTCCTGTGGCACAGGCATCCTGCAGCTCGTGTGCTTGTGTTGGCTCGGCACTTCAGCCTGCTTGCCCAGAAAAATATAATAGAGCTGTTTTACTTTGCACTGTTTTGGGTCCTTGTGCCATTCATCAGACAAAACCCACTCCCAGCAGAGGACTCAAAACAAGGGATTAGGAAGGGGCTGCTCCATGGGAGCGTGAGCTGGCAGCTGCTCACGGAGCCGCCCTGGATCGTGTGGGAATGAGCGACGTGAGCAGGGCAATGCCGAGGAGGGAAGCTGCACGTGCCTGGCTGGGAGGGCACTGCCAGCCCTGGGCTCTGCTCCCTTCCTGCCCTGCTCTGCACAGAGCAGAGAGCAGAGCTGTCTCTCTCTCTCTCTCTCAGAGCTGTGTCTCTCTCAGAGCTGTGTCTCTCACATCACGGTATTCCCTGGGGTCCGGAGCCGTGCGTGGCTTTGCCCACCCTTCTTCCTGCCCTGTGGAAGGTTTTCCAAATCTTTCTGTAGGGAGGAACTAATTTTCCATCACAAATAGCTGTCTGTGGGCAGTGTTTTCCAGGCAGTGGTGGAAAGCTGTCTGTGGGATGCATTCTTCCAGCAGGTGTTTGGATCCCTGTATTAGTAATTCCTTGAACTTAGAAGTGAAAACCTGCATTGGCACGCATGAATCGAGCTGTACATCCCAGTAACTCTCATGTTTTAGTTCTCACTCTTGGGCAGAGGCAGCTGCCTTTGGGATATCCTAATTTGCACCAAACAAAGAACTTGATCCGTGCTGGGTGAGGCTGAGCATGAGGCTCACCAGACAGTGTTGTTCAGCTGGACTTTGCCTTGCTGGGGGCAGGAGTGGCTGCCTGGGGGGTGCAGGCAGGGCAGGGGGCTGGTGCCAACCCTGACAGGCTCCCCAGGGACAGATCCCCTCCCACGGGGCACAGGAGGTGCTTTGGACAGAGATTTGACCCCAAATTCATTCCCATCTCCCAGCCCCTGTTGCTCTTCCACTGCCATATGCTGTCAGGTCTCTCCTCTTCAGGTGATGCTTTTACCTCCATACTTTCATAGAATCACAGAGCAGTTTGGTTTGGCTGCTCTCCAGCCCATGGATGGCTTGGTTAGCTGGGTGCAGGATTTACAGGATATCCCTGGGACTCATCAAGCAAGGCGCCTCATGTGCCATTTTCAAGGATTTGTTGTGTCAAAATGCATGATTTCATTTCTTTCCAAGCAACCCATTGTCAACTTTCCAGACAAGTTTGGATTATCTTATCTTGATCCTAAATTAATTTTTGGCCATCTGCACAGGTAGATGCCTGGCAGAGGCCAGGGCAGGTGTGGAGGGCCTGGTTCAGAGGGATGTGGAGGTTGGAATGATGATCAGTGTCTGTGCTTGCCCGGGTTACAGCTGGTACGAACTGCTGGACTTGTGTTTTTCTGCCCTCCTTTATCTCCTGCTCGTCCGGGCAGTGGTGCAGCATTGCTGGGATGGCAGGGGTTCAGGAGGAGCCTGGTGCTCCCTGCAGGGCCCTGCCCTGCCAGCTGCTCACCACGGCTCTCCTCCCTTCCCCTGCAGCTGCCCAGCTGGACAGCATCGGCTTCAGCATCATCAAGAAGTGCATCCACGCTGTGGAAACAAGAGGTAGGGCAGCTCTGGGGCTGGGCTTGCTCTGGGGCAGCTCTTGGCAGTGGAGCAGTTGCTTTCCTGCCCTTCTCATGGACAGAATGATTCATGAGCCCTCGGACCCACATCAGATGAACCCATAACGTGCTCAGGCCAATGCTGAGAAGTGTTTGCCCCAGGGCTGGGCCAGCAGGGGCTCACAGACATGGGGCAGAGTTAGCAAAGGACACGCTGGGTGTGCAAAAGGGGGAACAGGACCAAAGAGTGGGGGTTCACTTCAGCATCCTTCCTGCAGAAATGCTGCCAAGCACATCCTCTCACGTGGGATTCCTTCCCCAAAACTTCCTATCCTTGTGTACAGGTGGGATTGTCCCAGCCCTTCAGGGGGAAGTCAGATGCAAAAGGCTCCGACCTCAACCTGAAGAACTTGACACAGTAAAATTTTCCCAAAGCATCCTTGTTAAGTGCAGATGCTGCATGGGGCTGCCATGGCTGTGGGAAGGAGGAAAAGTGTCCTTAGATCCTTATTCCTGAGTTAACTGGGGGTAACATTTCTAATGGATACACAAAACCCTTGATATCAACCCCAAATTTTGCCATCCTCTATAGCTTTGCATTTAATTGGTGAGAAGGTTTCATTGGCTTTGCTATTTGAGAAGCCAAAGAAGTGAAAGAAATCTTCACAGCTCTTGTGACCTTCTCCTGATAAGCTCCTTGTTTTCCCTAGGGATCAATGAGCAGGGGCTCTACCGGATCGTCGGGGTAAACTCCAGAGTACAAAAGCTGCTGAGTATATTAATGGGTGAGTATCTGGAATTTTGGTAAAGGCAGGCAGGATGTGCTGCTTTGAAGTCTTGCCAAGCAGGAGCAGAGGCTCTTGTCGGGGTCCCCAGTGGTGGTGCTGTGCCCTCAGGACCATGTGCTGGGCGAGGCCGGCGGGGCCCGGGCACCGCGGGCAGGTCGGAAGGTAGGACTCGTGTAGGACCTGGCTTCACCAGGTCCTGCTGCAGTCACTGGTGTCCTGCTCACACACGCTCCCAGTTCTGGCAGCCTTCCCAAAGGCAAACCAAAATCTTCAAAGAAATAGCTGAAAGCTTTGGCTTTTCATCTCCTACCTGCCCCCTTGTTCCCAGCACCCTTTGAAATGATTTTCTCCTGGATGTTGCATGCTGCCTGTGGCTGTTCTTGCTTTCCCCACAGACTTTCTTGTGCCTGTTCATCTCAGTCTTGCCCAGAGTTTTCTAAGCACGTGTTTCCCTCGTGACTGAGCATTGGATCCTGCAGCTCTGGATGCTCCATAGAGACAAGCTGCTGGGTCTTGCCACAGCAGAGCTTGGCTCTGGCTATGTGGGACAGACCCATTTCAGCCCTGACCTCACAGGCAGCATTTCCATCCCACAGCTGCAGCCCTGGACCAGTCCGTCCATCTGTCCAGACACGCCTGAGACAACAGTGGAAGAGAGAACAGAGCTGGGCTGGAGCAGGGCAGCTGCCCTTGGCCGGTCCTGTGTGATGCTGCTCAGACTTGGCAAAACCACGGATGAAATAGCTGTAGGAACAGGGAAACAGATGCTTACTAATTTGTTAGTGGCCTCTTGAATGTGTCTGTTACTCCTTGGGGAAATGAATGACATTTCTGGTCGTCTTCTTCTTTCCCTTCACTTACTTTCTTTCCTTTGTTACATGATTTCCTTTTCCTTGTCCTCAAAAAACTTCAGTTCTCCTTTCTCTGCATATTTCTTCTTGCAGAAGGTTTTCATCTGTTGTGTTTGAACATCTTTTCCTCCTTTTCCAATCCCTCCTTCCTTTCCCACCATTAAGGTGTTTGCTGAGCAAAGCCCATGGTGGCTGTTACAGCTGTCAGTGTTAACCTATGGAAAATTGTTAATCCAGGTGACTGGAGCAGAAGGGCACAGCTCTAAATCCGGGTGCAGGGGACCTCTTTGCTCTGGCATTTGGAAAGTTCACTGCAGTCACGAGAGCTGGTGGCTGATGCTGTTATTAGAGAAGTTTGGCACAGGCTGGGGCTGTGTGAAGGTGCCCCGTGGTCCCAGGGCTGTGGGAGCCAGCGCTGTCCCGTGGCACTCGCGGTGGGCACGGGGAGAGCATCGACTGAAGAGCACTGCTGATAAAAACAGGCTGGGGTTGGTGCCCTGGGGCAGGTCCTGGCAGGTGCACAGCCAGGTCCTCTGGTGATGCTGGTCACCTCATCCCGTGGGTGGCAGGGCCAAGGACCCTGTTCTGTCACAAAGGTGTCAGTCCTGGTGTCAGTCCCAGGGCTGTGGCAGATGGCAGAACTCGCCTGGGTGAAGAGCTCTGTGGAGCTGGGAGGGATTCAGTTTTGGATGCCACCCAGCATCCATTACCTCCTCAGCCACTGAAGCCACTCAGCTGTTGCCCTCGTGTCTCATAAGGCAGTGATAAATCCTGGTGCTTTTCCCTTGTCCTGGCGTGTCCTCGCTGGTTGTTGATGTTGGAAGCCCCTTTGGAGGCTTTGGAGTCAGGGCTGGAAGTGGGACCCCTGTTGGGAATCCCCCAAGGTGCTGATCATTGGGATGCTTTGCAAACCCATGACTCCATAATTTCTCCAAATTGTGGGGGATTAAATGTTCATCAGCCACGGTGTTTGGGCTGTCTGTGAAGTCAGTGTCACACGGAAACGTGTCCCTTGTCAAACCCCATCTGTTCTCGCTGCCCTCGGGGCTCCTCGTGAATGGAGGAGCCAAATTGTGCTTGCACTGTCAGGTTTCCTTTATATTTAGAAATGAATGTGGGCAGTGTTACTGCTTCACATACAGTTTAAATGGCAAAGAGATCGAGTTTCCCTGAGCTGGTGTCAGTGGCGCTGCTGGGAAGGGCTTTGGCACGAGGTGTCCCCGCAGGAGGTTGGCGTGGTGGCCGCAGGGCCCTGGCTCCCCGTGGGCAGCAGCCGGGTCAGGGCAGCCCCAGCCCCCGGGATGGGTTTCAGGGCAGATCTTGTCGGGGTCTGGACTGGGGTGAAGCAGTGGGGGGGTGCTCCCAGCGCTGGTGGGGGGCAGATCATCATCCCCAGCATTCATGTGCCATCACAATGAGGGCAAAACCCAACAAATTACCAAACTTCCATCAGTGGGAGCTCCCATGAAAGGGTTTATTGTGGGCACTGTGGGGGCCCCAGCAGGTCTGAACTCTGCAGAAGGTGAGTTACAGCATCTGATCTGCTCTTGCTCCTTTGCCAAGTGGGCCATAAGGGCTGGCTCCTGCCAGCCCCTCACTGTGGGCTGTTTTGGAAGTCTCTGGATGATAATCACATTGGGGCGATGAGGTGGTTCCCCAGGTTGTTTCCCTCACCCTGGAGAAATTTTGTGAGGACGTCAGATCAGTGATTGGCAGCAAAAAAGCAGCTCCAGGGTTAATGCTGACTGTGGGCTGTGGGTGCTTTTCCAGCCCCTGATTCCCCACGGGCCCCAGCTGCTGTGGAAGTGTGTCCTTGTGGGAGGCAGGGCTGGTGGGGCACTGGCCATGCCCAGGGAGGCAGATGCTGCAGCTGGAACCCACGGCATGAACTTTTTGCAGACTCATAAGTTTGAAGGTCAAGGGGAGCTGATTAACTGCTCTGAGCCTTTTCATGGGACCGACTGTGGAATTTCACCTCGTGTTCCATGATCCTGCCTAGGACCTGCTGGGTGAGCTGTTGCAAAGACACACAGTTTGGAGTTGTTTGTTCTGCTTTGGTTAAAAAGTTTTTGGTTTTTTTTAAAAGATGGAACTTCTGAGGGGTTTTGTTGGTTTTTTTACTGTGCCAAACTTACCTTGACTCCATTAATATTCTCTCCCTGTAAAGGCACTGCGTAGGAAGTTCCTGGGCATTGACTCAGGACGATGGAGGTCATTTGTGTGATTGCTGAGACACACGTGATCTCAGTGTGAATATGCATTTCTCATGTGTTTACTTTTCCAAGTGCACCTCTTGTTTTTTTTTTTAATTAAAATAAACCCTTTGCCCCAAGGGAAAGCTGAACTCTATTCAGGGCATTCTTTTAAGTAGGTTGAAAATTACCCAATGGTTACATGGGGCTTTAAAATTCAAAAGTGCATTATTTGTGTCTGTGAAAAGGCAAAAACCCCCTGAGCTGAGCCTGTGGGAGCAGATGGTGTGAGCAGCTGTGGCTGTGTCACCCTGGACCTTGGGGACAGTGAGAGCCCCGGTGCCTGCGCTGCTCCCCAGGGACACTTGGCACTGCTGGGACCTGACGCCAGGGACCTCCACAGGGGCTTTCCCAGGATTCTGGTGGGAGCAGGATCCTGGCTGAGTTTCCAGGGTGGAGCAGCATCCAGGCAGGAGGGATCAGCACACGGGGCACTTCCATGCCGGGCTTTTCCGTGGCCTCGGCTTGGTGCTCCTGGCCCCGGCTCGGAGCTGTCGCTGTCTGGGACTCAGTGCTGTGCCTGAGCCACTTCCCACTGGCTATGAAGGTGGCTGTGCCTGTAATGGCCCTCCAGGAGCTGGGTGGGGAGGTGGCTGCAGGGTGATGATGCTGGACATTGTCAGGAAGAGGGTCCCTGTCGTGTGCGTGCCTGGCTGTCACCGCTGTCACCATGGGCTGCTGTGCCCCGGGTGCTGGCACACTGCAAGCCACGCTGCTCCTGTCCTTGCTCGGGATGGAGGATTCCCTTTTCTTTCTCTCGTCCCATGCTGTGAGTTTGGCCCATCCCGGGTGAGGAACCCCACGCCCCTGCAGGTGTGTCCTGAGCTGGGAACAGCAAATAAAATGGGATGTGGTGGTCTCCCCACACAGCTGAGCAGGCATGAGCTGGAATTGTCTTCAGTTTCCTTCACTTATTGCCTTTTTGTCTTTTTCCACAGATCCCAAAGCAGCCACAGAGACAGACACAGAGATCTGTGCAGAGTGGGAGATCAAGACCATTACTAGTGCACTGAAAACATACCTGAGGTAAGGAGAGAAGCCTCACCTGGCTTCAGGAGAGGTTTCGTGGGTATCTGGGGTTTTACTGCCCATTATTGCAGACCCTTAACAACAGCACTTTAATAGAAACAGAGCAGAAACTGCTCTTAGGGAATTTATTCTGGCTTTTCCCTGACTTTCCAGCATGTTTGAATAGGACCTGGGGAACACAGTCAGCTCTGACAGTTGCAGACATTATACAAACACGATTTTAAAAGCTCATTCTTGCATCCCCTGCCTTGATTTAAGCTTTTCCCAGTGGACTTCACCTTCTGAGCATGTGGCAGAAGGGGCAGGCAGTGCAGTGTAAGGGCGGGGACTTGCAGAGCTTTTCCAGACCCGGTGCTGAGCTTTATTGTAGTTATGATTTCTGTGTGTCAGGCGAGCCAGTATCATCCTGGGGATCTTCCCAACAGGATTGGGTGTTGGCAGGCAGCAGCATCTCATTATCCCCAACGTGCTTCTACCTGTTGTGACCGCGGCTCCTTGCTCTTAGGGTTTGAGAGAGCGAGGGAGCACAAGAGAGAGCCTAAATCCAATTAGGGTGATAAGTATAATTAGCCTGGTGGATCTCAGCCTAGAAAATCACAGAATTTTGCATGATTGGCAACCTTTGCTCTGGAGTCTGAACTGTTGGCAAAACAAAGAGGAATGTGGGCAGCACCAGTGTGTCCCTCTGAAGGGATGCAGCAGTGAGAGGGGACAATGGGAATGGGGATTGGGAAAGTTTTACAGACTTGTTTATCTTTTTAATTTATTTTCAAACTTACTTGAAAATCATGGGCTTAGTAATACACTGGAGCTGTGTTACTGAAGGAATGCTAAAATTAAAGATTAATTTAGTGGTGCATAAATCAAAGGTCCTTGCATAGATCTTATTCCTTCTGATGAGGAGAATTAGAGTTGGTGTTGCTTAATTCTGCACTTTTCAAAATGGAGCTGAGTTTAGGGTAGGGGCAAAGCTTTCTTTGTGTGGATTGTGTTCCTCAGATGTGTTCTGTGCCTGTTTCCTTTTTATCTTCCAGAATGCTCCCAGGGCCCCTCATGATGTACCAGTTTCAAAGGAGCTTCATCAAAGCAGCGAGTGAGTTTGTTGTTGTTCATGGCCCCGCTCCTGAAGAGGAGCCTCATTTGCCAGTGGCTGCGATCCCCGCTGCCCCACTGCCTCCCCACCTCTCCTGGGCTGCTGTCCTGGCAGCAGAGCAGGGCTGGAGGCAGGGCAGGCTGCTGCTGGGAGGTGGCCAGAGGAGATGGAAGCGGCGGGAGCGCAGGGCTGGCAGCGGCTCCCGTGGCTGTGGCCATGGGCTGTTAAACAGCACCCACGGTGTCTGAGGGGCTCTCTGCTGGTTCAGATGTCTGTACTGCCTTCCTTTCACTGCCCACAGAAGGGGCTTTGCTGGGAGCAGGGCATTTTCCGCTGGCAGCTGTGCAGCCTGTGGGTGGGGGAGTGGGATGTCAGGAGGGCCCTGGTCCATGGCCATGGCAGTGCTGGCCTCCTGCAGCAGCTCCCACTTAGTGCCGTGGGCCCAAGCAGCCTGTGCAGCACCAGAGGCTCCAGCCTGGCCTGCCCTGGGCACGCTGAACATGGGAATGTGCCCGTATGCCCAGTGCTGGAATCGCTCTGGTTGCAGCCAGCCTGCCCTGCTCACCGTGCTGTTCACATGGCCTCTGCTCTCAGCTCCCCTGTTCAGCCCATCCCGTGTCTCCCTTTGGAAACAGCTGGCTGGAGGTGCTCGGCAGGAGCAGCACCGTGGGGAGGATCTGCAGTGCCTGGGTGTGGGATGGAGCAGCTCCCTGGGATGTCTGTCAGGGACACTGTTAGGCCTCTTCCCATAACAACCCCTAATGTGGAGGTAAATCATCTTCTATCCCCATGCAGAGCTGGAGAATCAGGAGTCCAGGGTGTCAGAGATCCACAGCCTCGTTCATCGGCTCCCGGAGAAAAACAGGCAGATGCTGCACTTGCTCATGAACCATTTGGCAAAGTACGTTTATGACTGATGTGTTTTTCTCTCCTTTTTCCACTTCCTCTGAAAGTTAATAGTGGTGGAAAAGTTTCCTTGTGTGTGTGTGTGGTGTTGAGTCATATCTGGTTGGCAACTGGAAACCTGTGTGTGAGTGAGCCGAGGGCCAAGAGACTGAGGGGGGGATGAGGGATGAGGGATGAGGGACAGGAGCTTCCCAGCCTCCCAGCCAGCCCCCCACCCCATGGCATGGAACCCATTAGCTCCTGGGAATCTCGTGTTGCTTTTAATGGCCTGGAACGGGTTTGGCTGCCCAGGCTGTCCAAGAGGCAGAGCAGAGGTGAAGCTCCTCATGTGGTTTCAGAGCAAACCTGCCATTAAAGGACTAAAAGTGATTTCTTTGCTCAACAAAGGACTACTCTGGGCCATATTTTCTGCCTTTATGCACCCTGATGAATCAATATTTTTGTGTTGCCTTGAAACTTTGCGAGGGCGAAGGAACGGGATAATTTTTTTTCTTGCAGTGGTAGAGCTGACCTGTAATTTCCCATCTTCTTCCTGCTCCTGCAGGTTCCCATGGAAACCTTTGATTAGTGTTTTAGAAGTGAAAGCATCATCAGGTGTTTGTGCAGCCTCAAGGCTGTGGGGTTGGACCTGCCCTCGCCGTTTGCACCAGTGCTGCAGGAGCAGCAGGGATGAGGCAGGACTGGGAAACCTGGGAATGACTTTATTGGGATAGCTGCTTAGGAAGAGATCTGGAAGAACTCAAGTTATCTGTTTAAAAGAAAAAAAATATCAAATTATATTTGAAATAGGCTTAAACACAACTCCAGATCTTTCTTGTGGCCTGGGTTTGTGTCTGCTCCATGGGGTCTCTGGCAAGGCTGTTAGAAACCAAATTGCTGTTTTAGGTGTTGGTTTCAAACTTTCTGCATTTACAGCCTGAAGCCAAGGCCAAATGGTTCCAGGTGCTCCCATCACCCAGAGGGGATTGCCCAGGGAAGCTGTGGCTGCCCCTGGATCCCTGGAAGTGTCCAAAGCCAGGCTGGACAGGGCTTGGAGCAGCCTGGGATAGTGGAAGGTGTCCCTGCCCCTGGCAAAGAGTGGAACTGGATGAGCTTTAAAGTCCCTTCCCACCCAAACCATTCTGGGATTCTGTGATTTTGTATGTGCAGGGAATCTGTAATTGCTTAAGTGTTTTCCATGTAAAGGAAAAGCCTGGTGATGGAGTAGAGATGTGGAGTCAGGTTTACAGTGGGGTTTGTGCTGCTTTAGTGGGGAAGGAATTCAAACAAAACAAACAGTGTGTGTGGTGGTGTGTGCTATTTTAGGAAGAGAAACAGCTCATAGTGTTATTTAATAGGAAAAAAATTATCTCAGAAAAAGGCAGGAGGCTGAGGAGAGAGAGCCTGCTGAACTCTCCAGCCCTGGTGCCGTTCCTGGGGGGATCCTGGGCTGGGGGGGCAGAGGCACAGCCAGCCCCAGGCATAGGCTCACAGCATCGCTCTGGGGTTGGTCCTGCAGCCCTGATCCAGGAGCATTGCCCTGATCCAGGAGCATTTCCCTGATCCAGGAGCATTGCCCTGATCCAGGAGCAGCGCCCTGATCCAGGAGCATTGTCCTGATCCAGGAGCATTGCCCTGATCCAGGAGCATTGTCCTGATCCAGGAGCAGCACCCTGATCCAGGAGCAGCGCCCTGATCCAGGAGCATTGCCCTGATCCAGGAGCATTGTCCTGATCCAGGAGCAGCACCCTGATCCAGGAGCATTGCCCTGATCCAGGAGCATTGTCCTGATCCAGGAGCAGCACCCTGATCCAGGAGCAGCGCCCTGATCCAGGAGCATTGCCCTGATCCAGGAGCTCCCATGGGGCAGCCAGGGCCAGGGCTCGTTGCCATAACCCTTCTAAATGAGCTGTTTGAGGCTGCAGTGCCGTCGAGCCGGATTAAAGACAAGAATGGAGAGAAATCTTCACATCTGCAGCAGATGTTTGGAGGGAGGGGCTGTGCGGGGCCTGGCTGCCCCGGGGGGATGCTCTGGACGGGTGGGACCGGCCGTGCTCTGGGTGCTGCTGAGAGCAGGGCACCCACAGCCAACATGGGCAAAGCCAAGGGCCTCTGGCTGGCCCTGCCAAGCTGGGCTGCACTGCTTGGAGGGGATTGTCTCATCTGTTTCTGTCTGGGTTTTTTATTTTAAGTAACGTATGAATAATCAAGATTTGCATGTTTATCAGATGAGCTAAAAAAATGTTTCTCAGTCTTGCTGCGGAGATTTCTGACACTAAAACCAGAACTTGGGCTGAGTCGGTCAAGTAAAGAAAGCCTGTCCTGCGTAGTTTCTGACTTCTGTGTTTTTGGGGTGTACGTGCTGTGCTGCACTGACGAGGGACGTGGGGCTCCTCACGTGATGAAGCTGCAGTTTTCATCAACAGTAATACAGCTGGTAAGAAAGGTGAAATGTTGAAAAAAGGCAATTATTACCCCCAGTATTAGACAGGATAAGTGCCTGGGAGGTGGTTCAGCAGTGCCCTTCCTCCTGTGCAGCAGAGGAGTGTGGTGGGTCCCATGGCAGCTGGAGGCCACAGAACTGGGGTACAGTGAGAGGGGCCCACGGAGGAGGGAGAGGACACATGTCAGGAACAGGCACAGACAGGGTGGAGGGAGAGGAGCATTTTGATAGAAAATGAGCTTGATTCCTGCCTCTTTCTGCATCTCCAAGCCCATTTGTGCTGCCTCCTGCCTCATGTCCGTATGTCCAGGCAGTTGTTCACTATGGCACAGAGAGCAGGAGCAGTCCCTATCCCTGCTCCTTCCATCCTGAACCAGTCTGGGATTCTGTGATTAAACCAGTTTTTTTAAATGCCAGATAAGTCGAAGTGAAACGAGGTGCCCGTGGTGCTGCCGGGCTGGTGGTGGCTGTGCCAGGGGTGCTGCTGGAGTGGAGCTGGTTGCAGAAAATTGCCATTTTTGTTAGTGGAGCTGCAATATCATCCCTGTCTCTTTCTTCTTTTGTAATGTACTTTCTCACCCAGGAGTCAGTGCTGTGGAGGTGCAGAGCTGGGGGATTTCACTCAGATTATATTCCAAGCATTTAGGGAATTATTTTTAATGTATGGCCATAATTTGACACCTGAGCTTTGCTTTGTTGTTGTGGTAGTGAGTCCAGGTTCTCCAGCACAGATGGTGCCAGGCTCATGCCCCTTCTGTGGGGCTCCCAGACCTTCCTGTGGGTTGGCATCGCTGCCACTGCCCCACACAACCCCTGATCCTCGCACCCACTCCTCTCCCGCCAAGGTCAGGACCATGGGGAGGCTGCAGCCAGGCTGTGTGTACGTGTATTTAGCAGAATTAATTATCTCTAATCGCTCCCAGCTGTGGCCTGGCCAACACCAACTGGTTCCCTTTGGTTTTGCTGTGGTGGTGTTTTCCAGTTTACGTGTTTTAACCAAGATGACAGTGATTGTTATCTCCTGCACAAATTGCTTGCTGTTTATCAGGGCGGTGGTTTCCATGGGCTCTGCAGGGCAGCTGCTAATGGGGACCCACCAAAACCCACAGCAGGGCACGGACACGGAGCGTGGTGCGTTCTGCAGGGCTCGCTGCTCAACCAGGCCTTGCTGGCCAAGGAGAAGAAGAAAAAATTCCTCCAGGTCTTCTGCCTAAAAATACAACCAGGGCTTGTTTAGCTCGGCATGGAGC
This sequence comes from Ifrita kowaldi, assembly GCA_013398055.1. Taxonomy (NCBI): domain Eukaryota; kingdom Metazoa; phylum Chordata; class Aves; order Passeriformes; family Cinclosomatidae; genus Ifrita; species Ifrita kowaldi. The sequence continues at coordinate 218,423 of VZRS01000323.1, read as the reverse complement.
AGCCCCGGCCTTGGCAGCTCCGCGCCGCGCTGGGGCCGCGCTGCTCCACAGAGCCCCCGGAGCTGCTCCCGGTGCTCACCACGGTGCCTCTGTGCCCGGCAGCTCCAGGACCCCACCAGGGCACCTGTGCAGGGCCAGGGGTGGCAGCTCCCCCAGGAATGTGCTTTTCCTTGGATTGTTTTGCCGGTTTCCCCCGAAGGTGCAGCCGGCGAGGAGGCTGACGCCTCTTGGCACAGCAGGTCTGATTTCATCCCCGTGGCAGCTGTTTATGCTGCTGTCTGGTAACTATTCATTTGCTTGATTTATGTATTGCTTCCAGTAAGTCATTCTTGTCCAGGACATTCTGGAAATTTCCACTGGCCACTGAGGCCTCTGAGATGCTCCCATCTCGTGTGCTGCTCGCCTCGCTTGGCTGCCAGAAGCAGACGGGGAGCTGTGTTTGGGCCGGTGGGCTGGGCCGGGCAGTGATCCTCCTTGCTGCCTTTGGGAATGCCGTTTTTATGCCCAGTACCTGTTTCTGCTCCTTTTGGATCATGGCAGTGCTGGATCCAGGCAAAGGCCCAGAGTTCAAGTGACCCAAAGGATCTGGGTGCTCTTATGGGTAGCAAAAGGGAGGTGACATGGAAGGAGACTCCCTGTAGGCACATGCTGCCTTGCAGGAGCTGGGAGAATCCTGCCTGGGGCTTGGCTGTCCTGGTTCAGGTTCCTGCTGTGCTTTTTCTACCCCTTTTCCTTTTCCCCTAGTTGGAATGAGTTGGGCTTTAAGGTCCCTTCCAACCCAGGCCATTCTGTGGTTCCATGATTCTGTGATTCGTGCTGTGGAGCTGGAGGTGCCAGAGCCTTGTGGGGAGCAGCAGCACCTTTGGCTTCCCCTTTGCTCTCCTCTCCCTCACATGTTTTGGTGGAGGAGCCGGCGATGCTTCCGCAGAGGTGAGACAGCCCTGCAGCGCTCTGTGCCTGCCCTCGCCAGCTCTGCCTCCCTCTTACTCCTCTGCTTTTGTTTTTAATATGAGCTTCTGCAGAATTAAAAACCACCACAAAAAGCCCTGTAGGTGTTCTCTGGGTTTTTTGGGCTTGGCTTCCTGTAATGTGTAAATTAGCAAAAGGTTTTGTTCTGCTTCAGCAAATGAACTTTTAACCCCCTCTGTCTGGGTTCTCCCTGGAGCAGCTGTGTGGGTGCTGGTTGCTTTTCCTTCCATGCTTCTCTAAAACGTCTTCTATTTCATGCAGGCTCTCCAGTTTCTAGCTGGAGGGAAATGTGCTCCAGAGCCTGCAGTGTCTCTCGTTAGGTTCTTTTGCACCCACATCCTGCACAAGACTCGAGTCTGGAGATAGGATAAAGGGGGCCTTGGACTAAAGCTGGCATCACCACCCCGGCGTGATGATTTAGCTCGTAACAAAGCACCTGCTGGGTTTGCTGTGGAGTTTCTGTGGTTGAACATTTCTGCTGAGCTCCTGCTGGATCTCTGGGAGCAGCACCAGGCATTTTGCATTCCTCAAGTGTGAATTCTTGTGGGCTTGTGTCTGAACCTGGTGTTGTTGGGTAGAGGTTGTTGATAGCACATAATTAGCTGGATTCTTTTTAATTGTTTATCACAGTGAAACTGAAACTGGGTATGGAAAGGGATTGAATCGAGAGTGAGCAAAAGATTTCCAATAACTGGCTGGAGTCTCCCTGGTGGTGTCTGTGCCGTCCCTGCAGACAGAGTGGGATGGAGATGTCTTCGTGAGCACATCCCTTGATTGCTGTGCATGAACAGACCCAGCACAGAACCAAACTCAGAGAGATTTTAGTCAGATAGTTTTTCAGCAGAAGAAAGCAGACTGGAAATCACCATTGCTGAGGTATCTTGGAGCCGCAGTTTTTGCCAGGATGCTTGAGTGATCCTTGGGCTGCAGAATCACAGAAAGGTTGGGATTGGGAGAGACATTTAAAGGCCATCTCGTTCCAACCCACGTGTGTGTGGCAAGGGGCACAGAATTGGGAGAGTGAGGGCTGTTTCCAATCATTGGGCAAAACTTTGTCCTGCTGGCGAAGGCGAGACGAGCATTTATCCTGCTGTTGTGCTCATCATTAATTCTGAGAGCTGGTTATTCCTATATTTCCTTTCTTCCAGCACTGTCTTCTAGGAATTCAGTATTTTGGAGGGATGAGCTCTAGTCTTGCATTTGTGAAGCGAATGAGGCCCAAAATACCTCTAAGGGTTAAAAAAGGTGAACCCCCCCCTCTGTTGTTCTTCCCATGGGTGCTGCACTCGTGTGAAGGTGCAGGTGTGCACCAGGCACCCCCTGCACGTGGCCCTGTGACCTGGCTCTGGCTTGGAATGATTCCCTGGGGGGACGTGGGAGCTGCACTTGCTCAGCCCAGTGCTGCTGCTGCCGGGAGGCTCTCTGGGAGCCCGTTTACTTTGGCTGTTTTCCATGCAGCAGGTTGTAGACTCCGGCGCGGCGCTTGCCGTGGCGGCAGATCTTTCAAAGGATTCCTTGTTAACCCAGACCTGCTCCTTGGGGCGTTCCTTGCCCTGCTGGCCATGTGGGTTTGTTATTGCAGTGTGACAGTACCAGGGAGGTCTGGTTCTGGAGGAAAACCTGCCCGTGCAGCAGGGCTTTGCCGGGGCTGGCACAGGGGTGGCAGTGGCACAGTTTGCAGCCGTGGCAGGCCCCGTTCCAGCCCTGTCCCCAGAGGTGTTTGAGGGTGAAGCCTCTTTGCTGGCTGTGTTTGTGCAGGTGGAAGCCATGGTGACTTTTAACATCAGCTCTGGCCGTGCCTGTGGTTTTCACCAGGGTGTCAGGGGAAACCTGCAGTGCTGCCGTGCCGGGCACAGGGAATGTGCCAGCACGGTGCCACTCAGCCCTGGGCTGAGGGCTGCTGAGCAGGGCTGGGATCCTTCTGAGATCCCCCATCAAGCTCAGCTTGCCCAAAGCCGGAGAGGATGGAGAGGATGGCTTTGGAAGCCAGGATGGCTTTGGAAGCCCGGCTGGCTCGCTCTGGGAAGCCGGAGCAGCGCTGAGCTCCCTGCGTGTTTCCCTGCAAGTCACAGCACGTTTGGTATTCGCGCTGATCGGGCTTGCTGATACTGAACCTCACATTTGGCCTCGGTGTCTTCTCAGAGCAACATGAGCCCCTTTTTTTTCCCTGGGAGTGAACCCAAGCATCCAGCTGTGGCCAGATCCACCCGGGAGAAAAAGCGAGTCTTGTTGGAGCAAGTCATAGCACCCGGAATCAGTGCAGGCCCAGCTGAGCAGGCAGCCTGAGAGCAGCAAGGGTTTTGCATTCAGTGAGTTTCCCCTTGTCTTCACGGGGAGGTTTTGTCATTCCCTGGTGACCTGTCCTCCTTCTGGATCCACTGGCCTCCATGTGCATTCCTCAGGCTTGGCTCTCCTCGCCGGCGCGGTGGGGCTGGAGAGCTGTGAGCCCACGGTCTGGCTGCAGGCAGCGGGGTTTGTCCGTATTCCCAATGTTCCCAGTTCCCACAGTGTGGCTGAGTGAGCCCAGTTTGCTCCTGCTGCTCTGGACTCCTCTGGCCCTTGCAGAGCTCCCTGTGTCCAGAGCAGCCTGAGGAGCGCGGGCGTGTCCGGAGCCTCGCTAAGCAGGCAGGATGAAGGGGGGGTTGTGCAATGTGGAAGTGTGGCGTTTCCGTGCATCTGTGCTCCGGCTTGGGAATCATGGAATCTTTAAAGTTGGAAAAACCCACTGAGATCATCGTCTCCAGCCATTCCCCCAGCACTGCCAAGGCCACCACTAGCCCATGTCCCCAGGTGCCTCATCCACATGGCTTTTGAACACAGGATGAAGCGGAGCTGGTTGTGCTCCCTGTTTCTCCACGGCTGTCTGTCAGCAGCCACTGCAGACCAGTGTCCCTGTCACCTCCTCTGAAGCACGTGTGCCTTTTAGGAACAGTTTAGGAATGTGTGATTGACTGATTTAGCTGCCTGGGACACCAGTGGGTGCTGCTGCAGCTGGAATTGCATCACTGGTTTCACCAGCTCTGTGCTGGGTGCCAGTCACAACATTCCTGCAATAAACACCTGCTGCGTTCCCAGCCATCAGACACATTCCCGAGGCTGGGAAACCCACCACGGGTTTGAGTGAGAAGTGAGTCATCCCCAGGGAGCTGCAGGGCCACCATCTCTGGGGACACAGCTCCACCAGCCCCTTGGAGAGGGGGGAAGCTGAGTCGTGTCCAGCCCAGCCCCTCTTCTCTCTCCTCCTCTGCGCTCATCAGCCATAGCCCAATTAAACTCAATAATGTGCAGGGACAAGTTAAATGCATGCAGGAACATTTCCCAGAACTCATTAGATTGTATCCCATAAATGCCCCTAATCGTGTGTGCTCGCAGCCGCCGTGTCCGTCCGTCCTTTCAGGTGAGGCCCAGGTTAGAGGGCTGTGAGCGGGGCTGCAGGGACAGGGAGCTGTGGAGACAGGGAGCTGCAGGGTCCCAGCTGCAGCCACTGCACAAAGCCCAGCCCTGGCACAGCTGGCCAGGGAAGCGGTGGAGTCACCATTCCTAGAGGGATTTACAACTGTGTAGATGTGGCACCTGAGGATATTGTTTAGTGGTGGCCTTGGCCGTGCTGGGGAAATGGTTGGGCTCAGTGATCTTGGAGGGCTTTTCCCACCTAAATGATTCCATGATTCTCTGCCCGTACTTTGTGGGAACAAGGCTGGTGGCCCTGGTGCCACAGATGCCTCTCCATCCAATGTGCTGCCTCTGCTCCCTCTGCTTTTTACCTTCCATGTATGTCGAGAGTCAGAGGTGAGTGTTTAATTTCTATCAAACTACCCAGAGCAGCCTAAATGATTTTGGGGATTGCTGGCCTCTGCGTGATTGGCTTTTCACGTTAAACAGAAGCTCTCCTGGTGGTGGCAGACGGGATGGATTTTTACCTGTAGCAAGAGGAACCAGCTGCATTATTTTCCATCCTATGAGGACTTGCTAGGCCAGCCACAACAAGCACTTTGATTTCAAAGGTTTGTCCCAGGCATGGAAATAGAAACACTCCAGACTTGCCTTTTGTTCCCTTCAGATGGTTGTTTGCTCAGAGATTTCGTTCTGAATCAGGGAAGATATTTGAACTAATAATGGCACTTCTGGCTGAGATTCAGATACATGCATTCTATATATAAAATATGTATTTATATATAAAATGCACACACAACAGTGTATACATATATAAAAATACATATATAAAATACATGCAGGAAGTAGTTCCAGACAGGGGAAGCAGCAGTTCTGTGGGAGCAGAGGCAGGAGACCCTGTGGCACCCACCGGAGCTCCGACCACACTGGAATATTTACTGTTCCCTGCTTCCCCTGCTCTGAACCTTGGCTACCAATTACCCCGTATTAAATTGTGTTTGGTCATGGCAGTGACTATACAGTATCCAGGCAACGCGGGCATAATCTAATTTAACACCCAACATGGATTTCCTCCGCTCCCATTCTCCTTTGTTTTGCTGACAGGGAGTGAGGAGTGAGCGGTGTCCAGGGACACCCCGGGGGTGACCAGGGGGACGGTGCTCCCCGGGCTCCCAGCCCGGGCTGTCCCCGTGGCATGGCAGGGCTCGGTCCCAGTGACACCGGCTGCGTGCTGGCAGTGTCCAGCACGGCTGCTGGGTCAGCACCAAGTGGGTCAGGACTTCATGGAGCTGCTCGTTGGTGGGGCACTGCTGGGCACAGACACTCCCCTGGCCGAGGGGCTCTGCCTGTCCCACACCACCAGGCTGATCTCCCGCTGGTCCCCGAGGGAGGCACGTGGGAACTGTCGTGTGCTGCAAGGAGAAGGAACAGCCCAGAGTCCAAGAGCCAGTGGTAGCCTGGCCCACTGTGAGCCCCGAGCAGGAGCGAAGAGGTTCTGCACATTCCTCCATTGGTTGTTGCTTTCTCCTGTGCTGGAAGTGACTTCTGTGAAGTGGGGAGCAGAAAAAGGACCCATAGAAATTAATGACAGTGCAGTTCTCTCAGAGTGCATCAAGGGCCGGAAAGAAACAGCAGGTTAAAAGGAAAATACAGTGAATGCTTGGAAAACTTCTAAAGAGCAGCTCAGGAATGGCACTGACAGTCCCTGCCGAACAGCCCCGGCATTAAGCCCACTTTGGGCTGAGAACACCCATCTTTAGAAACTGCGGCGTTATTTCCTAGTACAAAGGATGATGAAGAGGTGTAATTTAGAGTAAATTATCCTGTGGGTAATGGATGGGGAATTTGAAGGATGTGAAAGGTGAATCATGTTTTGGAGCACGGCTGTGGTGACCTGGTACAGGGATGGCTATTGCTGGAAAAGTACCCAGGGTGCAGAGCAGGAGTTCATGTGCCACTGAGGTTTATTCCAGAAAGGAGCCAGATTCCACAGCTGCAGAACAGCTCCCACGCTTCCAGAGGCAAAATAAAGTACAGTGAGGAGGGGTGTGGTGGTGGAGGCGAGGGCCAGCACCCTCTGAGTGAGTGGGCAGTCCCTGGGCAGGGCCGTGGCTGGTGCTGTGGGACCATGTCCTGCCTGGGAAGCCATTAATAGCCCAGTCTGAAATAATTACCAGGACCACGCTCAGCTGCCTCACCGTAATGAGCTGGTGACAGTGCAATTTATTAGAGGTGATGTAGGACATGGTAACGGTAATGAGAAATGGAGGCACCTAATTTTGTGCGACTTAGATCAATGCAGTTGTTTTTTTATAAATGAACATTGTTTTACTAACCACAGAAGATCATTAAAATTATTATTTTATTAGTGCTTTTCAAAGCCGTTGGAACTGCAGCTGCGTTTTTCCAGATCCAATTAGGAGCACGTGAACATGTGTCTGAAATGCAGTTTTGCAATGCAAAAATGTCATTGGCATTTGTGAGTGATGTGGATGGGAGTGGGGGGAAGATTTGAATCCTCATGTAAGTATTATATAGTATAGAATGGTTCTTATTGGACTTCTTCTGCCTTTCTTGCTGCTCTATGAAGTTGTGACTCCCTAAGGAGAGTTTGTTTCCCCTCCCAGCTCGGCAGTGCTGGCGTGGCCATGAGCAGCTTGGCGAGCTCTTGGCTGTGGTGAGGACAAGGATGGGGATGGTGATGGGAAGAGGCTCTGTGCCCTCCCGGGGATGGGGATGGGGATGGCCAGCCTGGCC
>VZRS01000323.1:142905-211298 GCA_013398055.1 Ifrita kowaldi | reverse complement strand
GGATGGGGATGGGGACGGGGATGGGGATGGCCAGCCTGGCTGGGTGGCAGTGTGGGCAGCACGCCACCTCCGGCAGGGCTGTGCTGGAGCCCGTCTCTCCCAGCCGTTTACTGACACTGGAGATTTCCCGCAGGCTGGTGATCAAATATTCAGAGCTTCCTGGCAGTGGGGGGAGTTACGGGGAAGAGGGAGGTTCCACCAGCTCCCAAGGGCTTTGGCCAGGACCTCCCCACTCTGAGGTTGGATCCCAAGCGCAGACTCGGTGCAGGGGACAGCTCTGCCTGTTCCCCAGGGATGTAACGTGCACCAGGATGGCGTTTCTTGCTTGGGCAGTAAGTAGGGCTGATGTTGGTGTTGGGGGAGCTAAGCCAGCAGCCCTGAGTCCCTGAGCCCCCCTGTCTGCTGCCTTAGGAGCTGATAGAGGGATGAGCTCTTTGCTGGTTCAGGTGAGATTTGGATGGAAAAGGATGCAAAGCATCTTTTCTTTTAAGCCAGCCTGGGCTGACAGTGTGCTGAAATATGCTGAGCTTGCACACTAATGTTTTGGCCCCAAAATCAATAGTAGAAACTCATAGCAATAAATTTTAGGGTCAGTCCAGCAAGTGAGTGTGAGCCTCACTCTGCACTGGCCTGCTGCATTTGTCCAGGGAAACAGTAGAGAATGTGAAGGAAAAGACGCTAAAACCCCCTCAGGCTACAACTGTGTGAGCACACAGCCTGAAGCCACCACGTTTCCTGGTTGAAGAGGTCAGGAGCAAACCACAAGAAAGACTCGGGAGCTGGGGCCGCAGGGCTGCACCGCAGGGCCCGGCCCCACGCGTGTCCCCGTGTGACCCAGCAGCGTCCGGGGCACCCGGCGAGCTCCGTCCGCGCCCCAGCCCGGGGTTTGCCTGGAGCAGCCGAGCACCTGCAGCCCGACGTGGCCCAGGGGTGCCTGGCTGTGTCCCTGTTGCAGTGTCCCTGTGGGGTGAGGCAGAGCAGAGGATGTGTCCCATTAGGGCTGCTGGGGCTTTACACCTCTAAGGCCCCGTGCCAGCTGGAGCTGCTCCAGGGTAACCCCTCAAACACCATAACCAGGGTGCCACATGCTCAGTGTGAGCTGCTTCACTTTGCTGAGCTGGTCTGTGCCCTCTTGTGAACAAGAAGAGATGGAGGTGGCAAGGAGGAAGGCTCAGGTGTCCCTGGGTCCCCATCTCGGGGGGGTTCCCTGTGCCACGGAGAAGGGAACACGTGGGGCAAAGCCCCATCTTGGCCTCCCAGCCAGCCTGGCTGGGCTGGATGGGACTGACCTCTGGTGCTGGAATGGCTGGGAAGGAATTGGCCTTTGGAACATATGAGGTCACTCATTGAGCTGGAGAGCAGCGTGTGTCAGAGGTCCAACAATTTGTTTTCAGAAGGGTTTTAAGCATTAATGATTCAAGATGTTTTCCTGGGAGTGGTTTGCAGCATGAGGCTCAGTGGCTGGCGTTGGGTTGAGGTTTTATGGGATTAGTCAATTCATGGAGGTTGAAAGGTCTCCAGGAACACAACAGTTAAATTTGTACTTTTCCACATGGCTGAGCCTTCAAGGAGCTCACCAGGAGCGTGAAAAATGTAAACGGCATTGTAAGCCTTGTGCCAGCCACGAGGCAGAGAGGGCAGGGAGGGGGTTCCCTGTGGATTAGTTCCATCACCTACTTCATTTTCTTTCTCTTTTTTTCCCCAGAGTTGCAGATAATCACAAGCAGAACCTGATGACTGTTGCTAATCTGGGTGTGGTGTTTGGGCCGACGCTGCTTCGACCTCAGGAGGAAACAGTCGCTGCCATTATGGACATCAAATTCCAGAACATTGTGATTGAAATTTTAATAGAAAACCATGAGAAGGTAACGGCTTCTCTTGCTTCTTTCATGCCAGTAGTTTATGGGAAGGAATTGGTCTCTCTTTGCCCATGGCAGCCCCCTCTCCCAGGCCCCCCTCTCTCCCCATGGCCACAGCGGTGGGGCTGTGCTGGGGAGGGGGCAGCTGGCACCTTGCTCTTGGGCCGTAGTTGTATAACCAGTGCTGCTGGTAGCCAGCCTTGTTTATGGTCATCCCAGTGTGAGTCAGCATGGCTGTGTCTCCATCACAGAAATTCCCTTTCTCTCCCCTTCCCACTGTTAAATGGGAATTTGTCCTTGGTTTCAAGAGAGATGAGCGCTAAATGAAACCAGTGTGAGATGCACACCTCGGCTGGCTCCTGCTTGGCTGATTAAATCTGGGTTTATCCAAGTACTGGTTTTATCCACAATGTTGACCTGAATCCTGATGCATTTGTGTTTGTTGGCCATGGATGTTGTGGTCTGTCAGTGGAGCAATGGTGGCCTGGCGGGGCCGTGGTCCTGGCTCTCCCTCCCTGGCTGCATGTGCTAAAAAATACCATTTTCTTCTAAATTGAGCCAGTTCCCTGATTAGGATCTTTTGTTAGTCTGGTTTTGGTTGGAAAGGAATAACGAATTTTTGCATTTGGGCAGCGAAGGCAGAAGTAGAAACCATCTTGTCCTGGCTGGGGTGGCATCACAGCTCTGAGTCCACATCCAGTTATTTCTTGAGCAAAGAGCTGTGCCAACATGTGCTTTTCCTATTGGGAAAGCCTGGCCATGCCAATTGTCTGTTTGGCAGGGGCAGGTAGAGCAGGAAAGACACTGAGGAATGGGTTTAGTGAAGTCTAGCAATGGAGGGAGACCTTGAGAGAGCTGGTCTGGAGAGATCACTGCCCTTGTCTGAGCCCGGGGGTCCAGAAAAGGAACAATATGTAACCAAATCTCAGCAACCAACAAGGCTGCTGCTCTTTGGATTCATGTTGTTTTAAAATTTCATCCTCTTGAGAAAAATGTGGTTACTCAGTTTTCTGACAGCTGTGGCTGGAAGTTGCATAGACTTTCCCAAGCTGGCCTGCAGCCGTGGGAGCGCGGGCGCCGGGGTCACCCCGTGGGGGGCACAGGGGGGACACTGGTTGGTCTGTCTGGGCTGCTCATCATCCCCTGCACCCCCAAAGTCAGCAGAGTGCCAGAGCTCTTCACAGCTTGCAGTGTGCATCTTGGGTGAAAAATAGAGGAGTGCAGACAGAGCGGGAATGTGGAATTTAGGAATCTGTACCCAAAATGTTGCCCTGTTGAGTGCATGTCTTCCTCAGAGGCTGTGCTGTGGAGCGGTGCAGCCCAGGCCAGGTGGGCAGCTGTGCTGTTCCACGGGGTGATGCCAAAGAACAGCTTGTTTATTATTTTTAACAGATATTTAACACGGTGCCAGAGGCTCCGGCGTCGAACTCGCAGCTGCTGTTATCCCGCAAGAAGAGCACGGAGTCGAAGCCTCCCTCGTGCAGCGAGCGGCCGCTGACGCTCTTCCACACGCCCCAGCCCAACGAGAAGCGTGAGTGCCCTGCCAGCCCTCCAGCTTTGCCCTAATCATGCCTAACAGACTGTCATTTCCATGCCATTCCCGTGCAGTTTTCCTGCTGTCAGTGGAAGGGGTGATTCCATAACAGGGTCAGGCTTCGGTTTCCTCCGCTGTTGCGCTGGTGGGGAGTGGAATCTCTCCTGGCATCCAAGCCCTTAACCAGGGCTCGACATGAGGCTGCCTCAGCGCGGGATAAAGTGTTGTTTTGCCCTCCCCACCTGACGGGCCCCTGCGTGTCCCCTTCTCATGTTGCTGGAGCTGTCAGCGCTGCCATCAGCTGCCGGCCCCGGGTGCCACACCTGCGGCAAGGGCGGCCACCCGCCGGTGCCCCCTCAGGGCGGCCCTTTCGGGATGCCCTCAGGCACTTTGCCTTTTACAGACAGGAAAACTCGGCCGGGAGGTTCGGCATTTTCCTGAGGATTATGTACCATGGCAGTTTAAAAATGCTGGAGCTCATCTTTCCATTTCTGTCACTAATTGATGCTCCAGATATTTGGGTGAAAGAGCCAAGGCCCCAGCCCTGCTCGTGGGGTGGCAGAAATGTGTCTGCTCAGGCTGTTGTTTCATGTTACAGAGTAAACCCAGTTCCCAGCTCTCTGGTTCTTCCTGCCCATGTGCTCCTGGAGCCAGCCAGCTGCACACAGGGAGCTCTCCCAGTTCAGTAGAAAAGCAGGAGAATCTCCTGGTGAGCAGGACAAGCACAAGTGGAGCAAGGAGCAGGGCAGGCTGGGGATAGCCAGCTCCCCAGACAGAGTGGACAGAGTGGTCGCTGTGGACTTTGCTGACTCCCAAAACATGTGGGTTTGTCTGATTAAGTTACTGTTAATTACCAGGCACTCTCCTTTCGGAGGGCGTAGGAAAGATCCGCGTGGGTTTGAGGAAGCAGTGATGGCCCCAGAGCGTGCTCTGGAAATGGTGTGGGATGACTCTCAGTGAAGCCTCAAATACCAAATGCTGCTTTTGAAAACTTTCAGCCCTCAGTAATTTATTTGCTGCTAACTACGCAGTGGCTTGTCAGCCTCCAGGCTCGCCGGGCTGCCAGAGCCTCCGTGTGCCATCCTCCCTGTGCCTGGGAGAGGAACTGAGCTCATTTCTTTATTTCTGCATTTATTTATTCCTATATGGAGCAACATTTTCTTAGTTTTCCTCCTGACAGTCTATAACCTCCTGTGTCTTTGGGAAGTCACCACTGTTTTATTCAGTGTTTGCCTTCCCTGCTGCACATGACTTGAGAAATACGTGAGGTTTCCTTTCTTCTTTTTTTCTTCTTCCTTTTGTTTCTTACTGGTCTGGAGACAGACCAAGGCTCTAAGTCAGGGTGAAGCACAAGGGCTTAGGCAGCATCTCAAGCCCAGTTGAGCACCATAGAAATTGAAAGTTGAAATTGAAGCTAGAAACGTTCAAAATGGGAGCAGGGTGCACATTTTTTAAGTCTGGAAGCAGTTTGACATAAAAAGGAGTGGGACAGTGGATTTTCCATCACTTGAAATCTGTTCATCAAAGTCCAGTACCTTTCTAACATTTTAACTAGCATTCATCACACCAAGCTGTGTGTAAGTCAAAAATTGTCATGTTCAACAGATAGGGAGCAGATTAGATAATTGTGATTAATCTATGATTATAGTGATTATTTTGTTGTTAAACATTTACATTTTCATCCACATCTGACCCAGGGAGTGGCTCTTGTGACACAAGTGTCACCAGCACAGCAAACACCATTTTGTTCCTTATCAGTTCTTTTGTCATCCCCTCTCTGGTGCCTGGGGTCACTGTCACCAAAGTGCCCTGGATCAGTTATCAGGCAGAGCCCTGTCCCAGCACGGTGTGGCTTTCCTGGAGAGAAGGGCTCTGGTGAGGCTCCAGTGGGTCTGCCTGCCTGACTTCCCACTAAAGATACAAAGTTTGGGTAAGGGGTGAAAGGCTCTTCTGCCCTCTGCATGCTGGAAATGCTCTTGAGCTCATGGGCAGCTCTGCTCTTGTAGCTGTCAGACCAAATTAAATCTTCCAGCGAAGAATCCTTCACATAAGCTTTCAAAAACATGAAGTAAAGTACAGTTCCAACCTTTTAAAAAGAAGGAAATAAAGTAAAAAAATAAAGTAACAAGGAGGAAATAAAAGTTTCAGGTTGTGCCATTCGTCTCCCTTCCCCTTCAGCTGAGGCACTTCCCGGTCTGTGGTTCCCAGCTCCCTGCTGGCGGGCGGCTGCTGTGGAGATTACAGGCACAATCCACACTGATCTGCCCAGCTTATGGAGCTTATTCCCAGCCTTCAGCCTTGGGCAGAAGATGTTTGCAAATAATAAGATGGTGTCAGTCCACACTCCAGGGGCTCAGGTCAGCTCCTCAGGGCCGGCTGGGCTCAGCACAGGCAGTCCCTGGGCTTGGCCAGCTGTGTACAGGTGGTCTGTCATGGGCTGCCTAAAACCTGCTCTGGCAGACACGAAACCAGAGGGATTTGGGGGGTTTAGGTCCTTAGCTTAATTTCTCTCTTATTTCATCTGCTGGCTCCCACATCTGCCTGTCAGTATTTGTGGAGGTCAGTGCTCTGCTTTTCTTCACTTCTCCCTCTTCCTCTTTTGCACAGATCATCTTTTTCATCACAAGGTGCTGGTGCCCTCTGAGCCCAGAGGGTTCAACTTTTGCAGAGTGGGGGCAGAAAAATGTCTGTGCTGCTTGTTCCCATGGTGGCTTATTGCAGATCAAGATTAATGAAATCCAATTTCAGGAACACGTTGACGTGTATAAACGTTACACATCCCTGCCTTTGGCTCACCTCTGGAAGATGAGCTCAACCTGAGTTAAACCAAGCCCTGTCCTGCTGCCCTGTAGGTGCTGATGCTGTCCAGGTACCTGGGAAATGCAGCAGCTCCAGAGAAGGAGCAGGACAAGGAGCGGTGGACTCTGCTCTGGGCATCCACAATCCTTTGGCTGATGTGGCTTTTCCCTTCGGAGTGGTGGCAGAGCTGCCCCAACACCCCAAGACAACCCTCCCGCCAGGCTGTTTTACAGGCAGTTCCTTTCTGCTGTGTGCTCAGGATTAACCTTTCACACAACCCAGGAGTTCCTCTTGCACTTTTACCCCCCTTTAAACGTCCACAGGATACAAATTAATTTCACACATTCACCTCACTTAAAATGAGGCGGAATTTAAAGGGATTGAGGGCAAGGACTCCCTACCACTACATGCTTTGGGGCTGTAGTTTGACCATGTTATTGTGCACTGGAAAAATAATTTTGGAAAGATGTATCGTTGAAGCAGGACTCCGTGTTTTCCAGCTGGTGCCTGTCTTTCAGGAAAGCAGCATCCCAGAAGCAGCCGCTCTCTGCCTGGGGCTGCTCTCGTGCCATCAGTGTTGCTAATTGCTTCTCACAACTGCAATTACTGCTCCCGCGGCAAAGGCGTCTCCTGGAAATGAGTTAATGGGGTTGTTGGTGACCCACGAAGAGCTGAGGAGGGGGCCCGTGCTGTGGTGGCTCTTTGAGATGTTCAATATTGTCAGTGCTCACTGCTGAAGTTACGAAAGCAATGGGGAGATCTCTCAACACACGTGCTGGAGGGATATAGGGATCTCTGAGAAGCTCTGGCTGTCAGCAGAGCAATGCCAGCACTGTATTTTCCTGCTAAAAATGGTGTTCATTTAAATGTAGTCGCATCTTAAAGCCAAAAGAGCCAAAGAGTAGCTGGTATTTCTTGTGGTTTAATGTATAATGTGTCTGTAACTAACTGAGCTCTGGGGAGATGTCCCTGTTTGCACTGGGACAGGGTTTCCTGGGACAGCCATTTGTTCTTCACTTTGCCTGCAGTGGCAGCTGATGATTCTTGGGTTTTGGTGTTTTCTAGAGGAGACCAGGAACAGCATCATCAACTCCAGCCTGGAATCCATCATCTCTTCAAACGTAAACAGCCTCCTCAACTCCAACAGTGCTCCCCAGCCCAGCCTGAACTCGAGTGATCTTGAACTAGAAGTAATTAAGCCCAACAGGCCAAATTCCCTGTAAGTACAGTGATAATTAGTGTTTTATAGACTCTCTATCCTTAATCTTTAATCAGAGTTGTTTCTTATTCTCAATCTCAGCAGTTTGCTGAAGAATACAATTTAACATTTTAATTTTTAATGGGCACCAAACACAAATGTGTGCCCTGCATTTTTAACTCGGCCTAAGCAGTGGAATTAGTTACTGTGGGTTACATCTGCCATTGGTTCCAGCTCTGATGGTTTTGCCCATGTGGAATATTTTTGAGCAGAGCTCCCCAGTGCTGCCCGGCCCATCTGGTGATACCTCCAACACACACAAAGGACTTTTCTTCTGAGTTCAATCCTGTGACTGTTGTCAGTACAGTTGATCTCTGGCCAAATCTGTGCTGTCGCTTCTGCTATTGCTTCCTTCATCTGGAAAGTTCAAGGGAAAAAATAGTGACCTTAGCAATGCCTCCCTGGGGACGGCCCAGTTATTTATGAAGTCCCTGAACTTGCCACGGCGGAGCCCTCGCGCGATGGCGGCTCCGCTGGGGGAATTTCCTTCCTGCCAGGCCCTGCAGCATTTTCCCACAGAACCTCCCCTCCCGGCCATGTGAAGATCTGCTCAGATCTCCAGGAGGTGAAGCCCATTCCCCCGGTGCTGCTGGGCACGCCCTGCGCATCCCTGCGGACGGGCGGCAGGAACTCTGCTCCCCTCACGGCACCGCGGGGCGCGGGGCCCTCCCAGTGCAGGGACACCGTCCTTCCCACCCCCCCGTCCTCCCACGGCCCCAGACACTTCCAGTTCCCTCTCACCCGAGGCACCCCCGTGCCCTGAGGGCAGCCGGGGCCGTTCCCGGTGTAGCTGGGTGCCCCTGGGGGCTCGGCGTGGCCGGTGCCAGGGCAGGTGCTGTGGACGTGGTGACGCTGTTGCTGCTGCCTCGGCTGGGTTGGGTTTGGGGTCGGGGGTGCAGCTCTCACTGCAGAGTGTGGGATGGCTCCAGGCCCTGCTGGGCTCTCTCAGGCAGGAAGGTAAGTGTGGAACACACACAGGCTTCATCCAGCTTCACCATCTGCTCTGCTTCCATCATCATCCTCCTGCCACTAAACCCTGAGCTGCACCAGCCCCGCAGTGGCTTCTCCTCAGCGTGCCTGGGAGCAGGGCTGGGAGACCCAGCCCCTGCCAGGAGCGCCGTGGGGGCAGGACAGACCACCCAAAGGTAGGACACCTCCGAATCAAGGCTGTGCTTTACATGTGGTTCATACAGAGTAAAGATGCCTCTCTCTCATGCCTGGTTGAAGCTCTGGGGTCAGGCACATCCCATTCCCCCAACAGGATGGCTTTAGTTTATCGTTCAAGGGGGAAAAATTGTGTGGCGTATCACAGAATGAGGTTTGTGAGCCTGGGTCTTGCTGGGACCTTACAGGGATCGATTGCCAAATTCACAGTTTTTCAGATTCCAAGAGTTGCCTCTTCCTACCGATTTCTTTCTTAACGGAAGTTATAAAGAAATTCAGCAGAATAACTCAGTTAAAGCTGTGTGAGGCTCTGGGGAGCGGAGGCACCGTGCTGTTCCTGAGGGATTAGGTGAGCAGGCTGGCACTGAATCAGGTGCTTGTGCCAGTTCAGGAGCCTTTAGTTCTGTGAGGTGAAACAGGGCTGAGCAGGATTGCAGTGGCAGCTCGTGGCTCTGACAGTGCTGGTGGCATTTGGTGCTTTTCCGCAAGCCCAGGGATTCTGGGGTAATTTCTGCGCATGCAGGAGCATACATTTGGTCTGTGTTGAGCTAGAGGTTGAAATATGGGTCCTAAGGGGGCTAATACCTCAGGGCAAATATTCTCTGTGACCCCAACTATTTAAATCAAATGCCTTTAATCCAATCTTCCAATAAGAAATGAAGCATCTGACTTGATTTTATTCTGACTAAGTGTGTGTGGATGTCACTCCTGCTGCTTGTCCAGGAGCAGGGGCTGTGCCCGTGGTTTTGAGAGCTCCATGGGGTTCTGCCCTCAGTGGGAATGGGGTTTGCAGTGGTGAGGGTGAGGAGGGCTGCCAGCAATGGGTCTGTCCCCAGCCCTGCCCTGTGGCTGCGGGCTGGGTCGGGGCAGGGTGTCTGAATGGTGCCAGTGTCCGGCAGCTCCGTCCCCGCTGCTCCACGGCGCTGCCCAAATCGTGTCTCCATAAAGGCACTTCTGTTTGTCCAGGCAGCTGAGCAGTGTGGGCTTTGCAGGCAGCCTCGGGCAGCCACGCACTCTGCCCCGGGCTGGGGCATCTGGTGCTGCCGTGCCAGGGGTTCTGGTGCTTCCCTGGGATTACCGGGCCCACAATTAGGATCTGTGGCCATGGGGAGGGTCTGGAGGTGCCTTGGGGTTTGCACTCCTTCAAACACTGCCAAATCCTCTGCTGGTCAGGACTTTGGGGTTTTTTCTTGTGCTGTTCACAATTTCTTGTAATTTTTAGCTGTGGACCAGGGCCATGGTGCTGTTCAGGAGGAGCTGACTCTCCTGGCAGCCCCCTTAAATGCAACGGCTGCTGAGCTGGGAGCCTGTACTCACCCAAACTGGGAAGCTGCAGGGGAGGGAGTTGGGTCATTCTGATGTTCTTCATTCCTACTAAGGAGTCTTACTGATATTCCTGTGGAAATTGCTCCTGGGGATGTCAGTGGGATGCTCCTTGGACTGCAAATGTTGAGGCCTGCAGGCCTGGGGTGTTTCTTGTGTCCCATTAGCGGCCGTGAGCACCGACGTGTCCAAGGTGGCCTTTAAATGTGCCAGCTGTAAATTGTGAGCACCATCTGTGAAATGAGAGATGTTTGTTTGAGCTTCTGTTTACAAAAGCCCTTGGCTCCCTGCTAAATGCTCGTGTATCCCCCAGGTCTGCTCTGCCGGGAGCTGCGCCAATTCCTAAATCCCCCTCGTGAGCAAGCGTCGCTTCTTCCCAGCCTCTCTTACAGCAGTGGCTGTGCTGGGCTGAGGCACCTTCAGTGCTGGTCCCCCTGTCCCCCTCCCCAGGGAAGTGGGTTCCTGCTGATGTGCTTTCTCTGGAGCACAGTCCAGAGTCTCCAAACCAGAGGAAAATTGTTTTGCTGCAAGGCTCAGGCTCTTCCTTCCCAGCCACCAATCGGGCTTTTACGATGGGAATGCATTTATTTATTAGGGCTGGGTTTATTTTTATGGAAAAACTGCTCTGGGCAGGAGTTGTACTGGGTGAGTCAGCGGGACTGCTGTCCCGTGCCAGGAGCTGTCACTGCGGCTGCGGCCGCCCAGGGACCGGGGCCACCAAACCGTGGGCAGGGATTTGTGTCCAAAGCAGTGTTGGGTTTCTGTGTCCCACCAGGTTTCTGTGTCCCATTGATTTCTGTATCCTGTTGAGTGTCTTTATCCTGCCCTTGCAAAAAGCATCTTCCTTAGAAAGCGTGGCCAAGCATGAAGCAGAAAGCAGTGTGTTTCCAGCAGAGATGCGTACTTCAGCTGAGGTAGGGGAAGGACAAGGGAATGGCTTCATACTGATAGGGAAGGGTTAGATGGGATATTGGGAAGGAATTGCTCCCTGGGAGGGTGGGCAGGCCCTGGCACAGGGTGCCCAGAGCAGCTGTGGCTGCTCCTGGATCACTGGAAGTGTCCAAGGCCAGGCTGGACATTGGGGCTGGGAGCAGCCTGGGACAGTGGAAGGTGTCCCTGCCCATGGCAGGGGTGGCACTGGGTGGCTCCAGCCAAGGAGATACAACCGGTTTAACCCTTCCTGTGTCCATCCGTGCCCCCAGGCCTGTCAGTGTTCCCAGTGCTGGTGCCCATCCTCGCCCTCAAGCTCAGGGCACTGGTGGCATGGGGACCATGGGCCTGGCTGAGCCCCCACACTGCCAGCCCTGGCCCAGGCTGATGCTGCCCCTCCTTCACCCTGGGGACTTGGCATTTAGGGAAATAATAACCTTGGGAAACTCAGATTTAGTCAGTACAAGTCTATTTGCATTTAATTTCATTTTCTCACTGACCAAGTATGGCTATTTCTTGCCCTCTGTGGGTATGGAAAGAAATGAGGAGCAGATCTAAGGTCTAGTGGTCATGAAAAAATAACCCAGTTACTCCAAGGAAGAGTGGTTATTCCCACATGCTTTTGATTTGCAGGACTGGAATAAATCTTCATTAGGCATCCCAGTTAAAATTGAACATTTCTCTTTCCATGCCTGAAAATGAGAGAAATTTCAAATATTACTGAATTTGCAAAACAGTCTCCATCAGGGACTTCTCCAAGTGACTGGGAGGGAGCTGTGGGGCAGGGGAGCGAGGGACAGCACACCAGAGCCATGGGACTGGGGTGATGCTGCACCTTCCTCCCATTGCTCCATCCCTGTGCTCTGCTCTGAAGGCCCTCACCATCCCAAATCCAAGTGCAGCATCCCAGAATCATGGAACCACAGATTGCTTTGCTTTGGAATGACCTTAAAGCTCCTCCATCCCATGGGCAGGGACACCTTCCGCTATCCCAGGCTGCTCCAAGCCCCATCCAACCTGGCCTTGGACACTTCCAGGGATGGGGCAATGGTTCAAACAGGAGAGGGTAGGATGTTTTTGGAAAAATGGTCTCTTAAAAATGCAGAGAGCTTGGACAGTTATCAGCTGGGACACATGAAAGCAAAAGCATGTGAGGTGAAGCAAGCAGACCTTTAAATGCTGCTGGTTCCTCTCCAGGGGAGCTGGACAGAGCTGCAGGACAGACCAGGCTGTGCCTGCTGTGCTGTGCCTGCCCATCTGTCCTCATCCAGAGGGGCTGTGGTGAGCCAGAAATGAGTCCTTAACCTGCCTGACCCCCAGTTCCTCTCCCTGTGCTCCCAGGCCCTGGTTCTGCTGAGCTTTCATGGCTCACTGCTCGGTGGCTCCTGTTGTTTATATTCCTGAAGAATAATGGCAATTAGAGGTGCAGAGGCGCAGGAGCGGGTCCCACCCTCATCCTGCCTTCCCGGCAGCCGCTTTGGGAATGTCCCTCTGAAATGGCATCTCTGGGACTTCTATTTAAGACATTTGCTCATAAATCAAGTGCTCCTGTCCCTGAGGAACCTGGATTCTCACCCGCTCCCCTCCCACCCTGATATTCAGCCCCACTTTAATTTGGAAAAAGGCCAGGAAAATGCACTGGTGTTTTGTTTTGCTGTGTGTCACTATAAGAACAGTGGCTTGTGCTCAGAGGGGTCCAAATCAGGAGGAGTTTCTTCCTGGAAAGGGTGGTCAGGCATGGGAGGGGGCTGCCCAGGGAGGTTTGGAGTCCCCATCCCTGGAGGTGTCCAAGGATGGCCAAGATGTGGCACTCAGTGCTGTGGGCTGGGGACAGGGTGGGGATGGGGCACAGCTTGGACTTGATAATCTTGGAGGTCATTTCCAGCCTAAATGACTCCAGGATTCCGTGTGTTCCTCCTGGGTGGCAGAGCTGGTGCCCAGGAGAGGGTCCCAGGGGATGGTGCTGGCAGGGATGGGGCTGCCAGCCTGCTCCAGAGGCTCCATGTTTCACTGGACTCCAAGTGCCGTGAGTGGTTCTTACTGTAGCAAAGACGTTTCTATTTCACTTTAATTTCATTTCCTGGTTCTCTGTTCACACGAGACTGCAAAGCAAACGCCGTGCTCGGCGCGGGGGCTCTGCCATGGCTGGGAGCTGCCTGGCGCATTTGGGGTGGGGAACGTGGAACTGCGAGGAAATAGGAACTTGATTAATTGCGAGGCTTTGGGCAAAACAAAGCTGTTTCTTCTTCCTTCCACTGCATTGTGGCCGCCTGGCTGGGAGCCACCGCGGCTCCGGAGCAAGCCAAGAGCTGGGAGAGGCGTGTTGGGGCCAGCAGAGCAGGGCTGGGGCTCCCCGGGGACCCTGCTCTGCTGCTGTGTCCCCTGCTGCCCTTCCTTGGGGGCACTGAACCCCGAGCACCCCGTGTGTGCTGGGCACCCTTGGGTGACTGCAGGGAGCTCCAGCTGGAAACTGGGGCCGGGGGGAAGCGTCTTCCTCCATCCTGCTCCCTGCAGCCACTCAAAGCTCAGCCCATACCCCAAAACTCTGGTCTTCTGCCTAATCTGGGTTTGGATTGCCAAGGCCAGCCCTGAGGGGCGGATCTTTGGGCTGCCAAACAATAAATGGCATTTTTGGGGGATTAGGTAAAATCTTGTAATCAGAGCAGCTCCAGAACAGCCTTATCTAAATTGCTCTTTAAGAGGAGCAGATTAATTCCCAGCTGTGGTCCTAGGCTGGGACAGGGAGCTTTACACCCAGAATCCATGGTCCCAGCGGGGTAGGAGGGCCGGAGCTGTGCAAGAGGTACCCTGGGTGGCCCCCAACCTCGGGTCCCCAACCCAGGCTTTTGCTGCTTGAAGTGTTGCCTTCCAGGCAGGGTCAGGATCATTGATTATTTAATCTCCCCTCGATAACTCCTCACGTGGCTGCTCAGGGTTTGCATCTTCTGTTCTCAGATGGAGGTTGGTTCATGGTCAGGAGGAGCAGAGATTGCTGCCAGGTTAGGACAGAACCCGCCTGTCTCCCAGTCCTCTTACTTGAGAAAAGCTCCTAAAATTCCCAGTCTGCTGCTTGGCTGATTCCAGATGACATAACATTCAAACTATCTTATGACTTATTTATTTTTTTTGGTGCAGACTGTTGTGAGGGTGTCTGTGTGTTTGTTTCTTTTAGAGCAGTTTTAGCTTGGGAGTCCTAGATCACGCCTGTGGTGAGAAAGCTCCGTAAACCAGAGTGATTCAGGGCTCTGGCAAACGTCCTTAAACCTGGCTCATGGAAAACACAAGTAGCAAACTCAGTAGACTCCATAGATAAATATACTTGAGGCTTTAGTTGCTGATAGCCATATGATCTTAAAATTTATATATATATACACATGTATATGTACAGATTTCATATAGAAGGTTGAACTTGATGATCTTGGAGGTCTTTTCCAACCTTAGTGATTCTATGAATTCCTTCCCTTTTTGTGTTTGAATAATCCAGGATTCATTTTCTAAGCATCTGTATCCTTCCATGAGGTATTTTAAGATGTGTGGAAAAGAATGATGCTTGTGGGCCACAGGAGCAGGGGTTGGTTTGGGGAGGGCAGAGGGAAGTGACAAATTTCCATTTGATGTGGGATATTTCAGGCTGTTTGGGTCAGAGGAGGCCCCAGCAGTGGGATCCTGCCTGCCCCAGCGTCTCTGTGTGCTGCTCTGGGCTCGCAGGAGGCAAAGCTGGGATCTGTTCTCCTGCTGTGTGGGCTTTCCATGGGCCCTGGAGTTTGGCACAACAACTGTGCAAAGCTTTAGCTCCTTCACTTTTCGGTCGGCTCTTGGTCTAGAAACTCTCCACAAATTGAACCTGAAAATGAAGCCAAATATTCCCATAAAGCAAGTCTGCAGCCCTGTGGCCAACCCCATGTGACCCAGTGGTCATATATCAAAATATTTTCTCCCGGCTCATCCATTAAAACAAAGGTAATTTGTCAGGCTGGGAGCCCTCTGCTAACGGGAGCAGGCGCCCGTGGCTCCTTCCCCAGCAGGAATGAGTTGGGGGTGGCTTTGAATCCTCTGCCGTGCCCTGGCCGTGGCTGTGCTCCTCTGGGGGCTGGTGTCACAGGGGGCGTGTGGGTGGCTGCAGATGGACGGACAGATGGACAGATGGACAGACAGATGGGCAGATGAACGGCCTCTTCAGAGGCTCCACACTCCAGGCCACCCCGCAGCTCCTGCAGCCTGACTCCCACCAGCCACAGCTTTCCCCAGTGCTGCCCCTCAGGCGACTTCTCAGATGTTTCTGCCTTTGAAGAGCTCTGTTCTATTTGGGTGATGCTCTGGGAACATCTAAGGGTGCTTCTTGCAAGCTGAATTAAATTAGATTTCCCTGCAAGAGTTCTAAAAAAGCACCCTAAACTTCAGCGGCAGATGATGCTTTAGAGGCAGCTTTCTGGAAAGCCTTGGAAAAAAAAAGAGATCTTGCACTCCATTGCTTTCCTAATTCCTGTAATTAGTGTGGAGATCGCTGCACAGCAGCATCTTCTTCAAAGAAACTGCCTCAGACAAATATTGGCTAATGGAAATTTTACTTTCAAATAGAGCAGGATTTGAAATCCATCCCAGTCACTGTGGGGGGATGGATGCAGGAATCAAAGATGCTCCACCAAAGCCTTCCCCGGAGCAGTCACAGGCGCTCTGTGTGTGCTGAGTGGGTGTGTGGAGCTCAGGATCATCATCCCACTGGCCAGGCCTCTGGCCTCTCTTCTTCTCTTTCTCCTCCCCTGCCTGCCTTCCCCCCTTTGATTTTGGGGTCCCGGGGTGTTCTGCTCGCCCCAGACTGCTCAGCCCCCACGTCCAGCTCTGCTCCCAGCACCTCTGCTCAGTCACCATCCGAGTTTCCTTTGGGCAGAGTCTCAAGCGAGAGCCCAGCCAAAACTTTTATTGAGCCCGCTGAAAGCGAAATGATGGTACATTAGGTCTTCCTGCCACCTATAAATGTCACCTCAGATGAAATATAGCAGACAAACGGCCGAGTGCATTCTTTAGTTCCTCTTTCTGCAGGGAGATCAAATTCAAAACCAGGGATGTAGCCCAGACTCTCCCTTGTAAAAGTCTTCTGACAGCTCTGGGAGTGTTTCCGAGGCAGTGCCGGGCTCTGGCCGCACCACCCAGGCCCTGGGAGTGCTGAAAGCATCCCAAAGCTCCCCCAGCTCCAGCTGCCAGCGCTGGAAGGAGCTGGGGCGGCTGAGGGGATGTGAGCAGGGTTCAGATGGGGACCACCCCAGGGGCCACCCCGTCCCTCACGATCCAATTTCCCAGCAAAAAGCTGACAATTCCCCCCGAAGGGGCCGAGGAGAACAGGGCTGCTGGCTCACAGAGACATCGCGTCTCCTCTGAAAGGAGATCCTTGTGCCTAATTAATCTCCTAAATTAGCTGGAGCTGTCAGGGCACCGCTTTCCCCTCACCTGGGGGTAACCCAACGCCGCGGCCGCTGTGCAGACAGCGGTGACAGGGCAGTGCTAAGCTGGGGCGCCGTCGGCAGCACAGGAGCTGTCACCAGCCCCCCGCCTGCCCCCACACGCTGGCACCGCGCCTCGGAGTGAGGGATCCGCGGGCCCCGCAGGGAACGTGTCCCGGCTGGGCAGTGGGAAGGGAACTGGTGGGAGAAAGGAGCACTGATCTGTCTTTTGGTGCTGTCTGCACCAGCACGTGGACAAACATGAGTGCCAGCAGCTGTGTCACCTGTGGAGCTGAGGAAAATCCCTCTGGCTTCAGACCGTGCAGAGCTGAGGGCAGGAGCGGGGAGAGGGAGGAGAGATCAGGTATGGAAGTGCCTCCCTGCTCCAAATAATGCCCAGGGCTCACGTTGGAGACCCTGGGGGAACCCTGAGGAGCAGGGAAAGTTTATCCCTTTCTTTTGTCACAAACGGACAGAGAGGGCTGGAGCCCCTCTGCTCTGGAGCCAGGCTGGGAGAGCTGGGGGGGTTCACCTGGAGAGAAGGCTCCAGGGAGAGCTCAGAGCCCCTTCCAGGGCCTAAAGGAGAGCTGGAGAGGGACTGGGGACAAGGATCTGGAGTGGGAATGGCTTCCCACTGCCAGAGGGCAGGGCTAGATGGGATATTGGGAAGGAATTGTTCCCTGTGAGGGTGGGCAGGCCCTGGCACAGGGTGCCCAGAGCAGCTGTGGCTGCTCCATCCCTGGCAGTGCCCAAGGCCAGGCTGGACATTGGGGCTTGGGAGCAGCCTGGGACAGTGGAAGGTGTCCCTGCCCATGGCAGGGGTGGCACTGGATGGGCGTTAAGGTCCTTCCAGCCCCTGCTTGAGCAGGAGATTGGATTGGAAGTGCTGGGTGGGACAGCACAGCAGTGGGTGCAAGCACAGGGAGATTTGGGAAAGCGCAAGGAATAAGAAGTGGAAAAATACCCTACCAGAAAAAAGTGAATTGAATGTATTAATCTTTGCTGTATTTGATTACTGGGAAGGGTTCTCCAAGGCTACATGTCCAGCTTGATGGCAGGGAGAGAAATTGAGGCTGGGCCAGTAAACTGAGAGGGTTGTGGTGCTCACACCTCCCAGCTGGGCTGCAGTGAGAGGGGCTGTGCGACTGCAGGAGGAGAGTTTTGCTGAGGCAAAAATGTTATTATTGCAAACTCTGGTGGTTTTAAGTGAAAAAAAGATGAAAAAAAAAAGAACAGAACAAACATGGCATTTCTTTTGATAAATATGATCAAGTTGGATTGTTTCAGTGTTGTGTTGTTCAGGGTTTGCAGTGAAATGCCCTGATCAGCTCTCGTAAATGATGTTTGCAGAATGCTGCAGAGCAAAGCAGCACGAGGCCAGATGGACAAAATGAAATCAGGGAAACCAAGAAAATGCAGAAAATTATTATGCAGTGGCTTTGCTCATCCGTTATTCTTAAATCACCTTCTCAGGCCCAAATAATCCCCATTGTTTTCCCCCCTGCGTGTGCCCTCTGTGGGCAGTGTTGGCTCCTCGTGCAGCAGGGAGGAGATTTACCCGCTAAAAAATGAGAGTTTGAGCCCCTGGTGCTGATGAGGCTCAAAGAAACCGTCTTAGTTTTCTGTTAGGATCTGAGCCTGGAAGTGGCCTCCTATCAAGTTATGTGGGGAATATTCCTTAGCCAGGAATGAATTTTTTACAGTGGGGAAGAGCTGTTCTGGTCGTTTCGAGACATTGCTTAAAAAGTGAAAGGAACTTCTCTCCCTTTGGAGAGCTGGCAGTACCAGTTCCTGGGGGATGTTGCTGCTGCCATCCCGAAATCTGTGCCCTCCTTGGGTGTTGGCAGAGCCGTGCTTTTCCCCCGGGGCTCCTGAGGGACCCTGGGAGCGCGTGGGGCAGAGCAGGCGGATCCCCCATCGCCTTCCTTGCGCCATCCGGGCGTCCCTCCCGGCTCCCTGCAGCAGAACAGCTCTGCCAGCTAGAGGAGGGCTTGGTTTGGGGGAATAAGGACCAAATGCCCTCACTTTGCACCCGAAGCCAGGCTTCCAGGGTGGTGGGTGCTGCGGGGCTGGTCCCCCTGGAGCCTCGGGCAGGGCTCAGGGCTGTCCTCTCCCCGGGTAGGTGACGGTGGCTGGCAGCAAGGACAGTGTCCTTCCGTATCCCTCAGCTTCCCTGCAGCTCCAAGTTCCCAAAACGAGGTCACCCTCAGCCACATAGCTCAGGTTTAGCTGCTTGTGGCTGGCAGAGCCAGCTCGGCAGCGCCGCGGGGCCGCCCGGGGCACAGGATGTGTTTAGCTCAAATACTTGAGCCTCCCAAACCCCCCACAGCTGAGCTGGGAGCTGTGATCCCACAGGGACTTTAATTTCCTTCATTTTCCAAGGATCCCATATGGTTGTTGGGGTGGCAGATGGGAGAGTTTTCTTTTCTGGGGGATGTAAGATAGCAGTGCATTGAATGCCAGAGAGGAGTGAGAGATTTCTGGAGGGCTGTTGAGTTCTGCTTAATTGCAAACACAATTTGTTGGTGACTAATGCACCCAGCCTTGCAGCATTACCTCGTGTTCGAAGCTGTGGCACGATGGAGAAGCCATGACTAAGATGCTGGCTCCTGATTTACCAACACTTCCCTCCTAAACTGCCAGTTTGGCTCCCTGCTGCCACATTACAACTTTTCTATTAATAATTAAGAGCTTTAACACAGTTTGAAAGCAGTCAGTTCAACATAAAACCTTCCAGCCTGATTTTGAGTCTACTGAGAGCCTTTTGGGCAGAGAGAAAGAGGGAGGGGGGTATTGATGGAGCAGAAAATGCAGCTGCTGAGCAAATGGTGGAGTGAGATGTTGGGGAAAAATCCTTCTCTGGAAGGGTGGGCAGGCCCTGGCACAGCTGTGGCTGCCCCTGGATCCCTGGCAGTGTCCAAGGCCAGGTTGGACGGGGCTGGGAGCAGCCTGGGACAGTGGGAGGTGTCCCTGCCCATGGCAGGGGTGGCACTGGATGGGCTTTGAGGTCCCTTCCAGCCCCAGGCCATTCTGTGACTCTGTGTCCTGTCCAGGCTGGTTCGTGCGGACCCATCGCTGCCTCCATTCCCCTGCCTGTCCCCCTGTGAGAGCAGTCACTGGTGGGTCTGTACCTTGCTGGTGACACTGTAATTCCCTGTTACAAACAAGGTGTGCAGCTCTTACTGAAATGCTGTTCCCTGGGAAGGTGTCACAGTGCTCCCGTCACCTGGAGCTCACCTGGTGGGGAACACACCTGTGCTGGCACCAGGCTGGTCCTGCAGCTTCCTTCCTGCAGTGCCTGCAGCGCTTGCTCATGCTGAGAACTCATCTCTTGCTGACTCTCTGCTTACTCCCTCACTGTCTCCAGCATTAACAGCAGGCTCTGAGCTCCGTGCCAGGATTCTGTAGCACACCAGCCCTGTCATCTCCTCCCTCTGCACCATCGAGCATCATCCGTCTGCACTTGGAAATGGGAATGTGGGACAACAGCTCCAGCTCTCCTCCCCAGGGTCAGAACTCATCCTGGTCTCTCTCTTACTCAAGTGGAAAAGCTTTTAGATGGTTTACGAAATGACTAAAGCAGGGAAATATTCCCACACATGGGAAATCAGCCAAGCAGCAAAGTGACAAGACAAACCCATGTGCTGGGTGTCATCAGGATTACAGAGGGACATGTCCGTGTTGTTGGAAAGAAGATCCTGAAATCTGTGTTGATGGAGATGGGGAACTGGTAAATGGAGATGTGGGGAAGGTCTGTGCTGAAGAATTTGAGATTTTTTTGGACCAGTTCGGTCAAGTGATGCTGACCACAGGCCATTTTAGCTGCTTATTTCCCTAAATGTGTCATTTTTTCCACCCAAACGACCGTGCAGCAACATTATTCCTGAGAGAGTAACACTGCAGAGAGTTTAACAACATTTTTCTTGCATTAAACTACCAAGCAGAGGAAGAGCCCTGCCAGGCTGGAGCGCTGTGAGCTGGTGGTCAGGTCTGGGGTGGTGCTGCCCGGGAGCTGCTTCCTAGAGCCCATCCATTGCTCCAGGCTTTGCTAGGCCCTGCAGCGCTGCTTGAGCTCCATGAGCTTCCCAAAGCCAGGCTGCCTCCCATTTCATTGAGGCAACAGAGCCACGTCTGCTGGTGAGCTGCAGTCTTGTCCTTGTTTCAGCAGAGCTGAAGTGCTCTGGCATTACATAAAGCTGTAATTTTCTTTTTTCTTGTTACCTTTGAGAAGAACCTTATGTTCTGCAGCTTTGTTTTATAGGAACAGATCAGGGAGCAAAGGGCTGGGTGGCCCTTGATGTATTTTACTGCAGTCAGGTACTGATCATGTCAGAACGGGAATATTGTTGTTTATTCTTGAGGTGATTTCATGAAAGGGCTGGAATCCATCAGTGGGCTCTGCCCATCCATAGCTGTGAGATGTTCTGTGGCAGAAATAGCCCCGAGTTCCACAAAAATAAACAAGTTGTAAACATGTTTGAAGTGGAACTGATGTCCTCCCAGCCAGGAGAACAAAGCACAGAAGTTGTCTGGAGACCTGCTGAGAAGGGCTCTGAGAGCTGCACATGCCTCGGGGGCCTGAGCCGGGTGAGGAGCGCCAGAGGCAGCCTGGGTGGAGGAAGAGGAATGAAAGAGGCAGGTTAAGAGAAGGAATCACAAAAGAGATTTTTTAGCTCCAGCAACTCCAGCAGAGTCTTGAAACAAGAGTTACTGCTTTTTTTCACATGTTTGGGCAGCAAACTAAACATCTGCATGGGAAAGGCAGTGTGTACGGCCGGCACGGGAAGCAGGGAGGAGGATTTAGCTCCTGAATTCATTTCCAAATACTCTGTTTGTTGGAAGAGTGGGATTACCAGAGAGACACATGGAATGGAAGGTGCAGGTGCTCCTGCAGGTGCTGTGGCACAGTGCCCTCCTCGCCCTGCCCAGCAGTGCTCCCTCCCTGCGGGATCACAGCCACGGCTTCCGAGGCACAGTCGGACCAGCGGGAAAGGCAAGAGCCTCAGGATGCCTTGGGCTATGGACTCGTGGAGTTCCCCCAGCTGCTTCTGCTGGGGAAAGGTCCATTCTCACCTTGGAAGACTCTAATTCGAGCCATTTCTTTGTTTCCTGCTTCTGATGGTTTTGGTTCTCAGCAATTTTCTCTGTTTTGTTTCCACTGTGCACCCAACAGGAAGAGCCCCTCGCAAAGTCCTCCCGAGTAAGAAGAAGGAAAGAAAAAGTCCAGCTGACATTTGCTGCCTGCAGGCAGCAACCAGAACTTCCCCCAGCCTCTCACCACCTCTGCCCTTTTTGTGAGAAACAAAGGAAATTGGATCCTACAAGAAAACTGTTTTCCAAAACACCAGAGACCTCGGGATAGCCCGTTCCCTCACGTGCACTGACATCTCCAGCGAGGCAGGACTCGGGTCTGGCAGTCACATAAGCTCAGGAAGGTGATACTCAAGCAGCAGCTTGAAAATACATCCCTGTATTTCATGGAAGGGAGGTGAGCCCTTCATACCCATCATACCCCAGGGTCTGTTGGTGCTGGGGGGCAGCTCAGGTGGGTCCTGAGCTACCCATGGGTTCTTCTTGAGGAAATGTTCTGGAAGGACTTGCAGAGCAGCTCAGTCACCGTAGGACCACGTTCATCTCCGCTGTGAGCACCTGATGGGCACAGGGTGCTCTGCACACCCCCCTGCACACACTGGCACTAGTGAACAGTTCTCTCCGTGGATTTGCTGGGCATGGGGTGCGTTTTCTTTGACACCAAGGATCCAAAGACACCAAAATCTGCTCCAGATTAGTGAAAACTTCTTAGGCAGAGGCTGGCCCAAATGCTGGTTCTTTCTCTCAGGCTTTTTTCCCTGATAACGCCGAGAATCCTGTTGGTTGGATTCCCCACTGCCATGAGCGGAGCGGGCACGCAGTTGTGGAGCGATGACAGAGCGACTTGAGGAGAAATGAGAGCTGCATTCTTTTGCCATGATTTCATCTCAAAAAGTGCAGTAGCAATTTCTAGTCCCAGAGCCCTGTGCCACTGGATTTTCCTTCCTTCGTGCAGTGAAGAGGACCAGGGTTGGTGGCAGAGACAGTGGCTGTCCCATGCTGGCACACCCAGTGCCATGTCCTCTTGCACCTCGAGCCTGCTGCCCACAGGCACGGTGGGAGCAGTGGTGGGAGGGCTGCTGGTGGGTGTTGGTGGCCTCTCTCAGCAGGACAGGCTCAGCCACATTTTGGTCACCAGCTCATCGCCCCTTCAAGTCCCACCTTGGCGAGGCTCCCCTTGGAGAAAGGAATTGCTGGGCCATCTCTTTGAAAGAACTGGTGCTTAAAGGGTTAATTTTGGCAGTTTGGGATGACTTGGTGACCTTGGTAGCACCTCCCATTTGGAGGTGGGAATAGATGGAGTATCTGGTAAGTACCAATGGCTGTCAGGTTTGTTTAAGGAAAACTCGTTTTTCAAAAGATGGGCAGTTTTGATGATAGAAATGCTAAAGGATTGTTTTTAAATAGTGATGATTATTAGCAGAACATTTTGAGGATCTCGTTGATAGCCTGCCTGACAGCATTCCCTGTTTCCCAGCCTCTGGAGAAGTCACGCTGCATTGCTGTATCCCATTTCTCTATGCGTGTAATCTCTGACATAATAAAAGTGTTGCCTATAATTTCAGAGGGAATCAATCAGTGTCTGTTGAATCCAGTGACACAGCTTCTGCAAGGAGTCAAGCCAAGAGTTTGGCCTTAAGCAAAGATGGTCCAATTTCCGAGGGGAAAGCATCCGTGTCATAAATATCCCCCCTGTGGTGGCAGCCAGAGGACACTGTGGAAGGTTAAACATTGGTCTGAACTCCTGCAGGGCTGAGGTTCTCCCACGTGTTCTGGAGCCACCATTCCCTGAATCCCTTCCCTCTGCCTCAGCTGAGGGATAAGGAGATCCTGGGGGTTGTGCCGTGTCCCCACCTCATCACAGACCTGTGTGATCAGAGGTACTGTCCCTCTCTCAAGGAAAGAACATAAGTCCTGATGCTTTTACAAAACTTTTGTTTTTACAAAGGCACTTGCAGTGTGGAGAGGGATTTCTGGTGTTTTATCAGGGATGGAGTTTCTAATCTGAATTGGACAGGGAATACTAATGAGTGCTAAGCAGAGAAGCAGTAAATGAATCAGAATCAATTTGATATTTTAGTACAATAATTGTTTTTTTGTGAACCTGGGAATGACCTGAATTGAACAGTTTGGAAGGACCCAAAAACTTCTGTGTGCAGTTACCAGTTCAGTAACTCGATTCAGCTTCAGTTGACAGCTGTGGCTTCAGGAATCAGCACGAAGGGAAAAAGGGATGGAAAACGTGGAAAACAAAATCAATGACATTTTTATACACTGAATGTATGAGCACCACAAGTGACAGACAGAGGGGGTGGAGGCTGCTCGCAGGCATCATTAACGTCCAGAAATACCAGCAGCTATTTCTGGGAGCGCTGGGGGAAGCACGAGGCAGGTAAGTGGCCGTGCTGCCAGCACAGACCCTTGGCACACGGGGTGCCGGGCACGATGGACGGGGCAATGGAGCAGGGATTAATTGGAAGATCCAGCTCTTGTTGTCCAGACAAATGCAGATCCAGCCTTGAAACACTTCCCAAGGTCTTGGCACTTCATTTCGTAGCTGTGTCTCATGCTCGGAATATTCCCAAGGCACTCGCTATCGTCGGCTGTCGTCTCTCTGTCTCTCGGTTGCTCTTTGTTGCTGTGGTTGCACGTTGATAAGGTCTCTGGTTATGTCTTGCAGCCCTCAGAATCCAAGCCCAACGTCACCCCTCTCACCGTCCTGGCCCATGTTCTCTGCGCCATCAAGTCCTATGCCCACCTCCTCTACGTCCAGCGACTCATCCCCCATCAGGTCTGTTGCACAATTTGCTTGGCTTTTCGTTGCTTTTGCTATTTCTGTTCAATTTCCCCGTTTCCCCCACTTCACTTCCCTTTCCCTTGGCATCCTGCTTGAACCCTCCCAACACAGCTGTCTGCACTCAGCGAGAGGGGAGCTTTCAAACTCTCCTGCCCCAGGAGAGCCCCTGGAACACCCTGAGCACGCAGCCCCCTGGTAAGGGGAGCAGAGTTGTGCCTGTGGTGCTCGGTGTCACTGCTGGGCTCAGCTCAGCTCCTGCGTTGGCTTTGCTCTGCTCTGCAACAGGTAAGAAGTGTCCTGCGAGGAGTAAAGAGCCTTTGGAAAGCACTGCCATCCCTGGTTTTCTGGCCGCAGCCTCATCTGGGATCCCAGGAGGGTAATGGGCACGGGGCAGCACAGGCTGCTCGGTGCCCAGGCCGCAGGGCTTGGGAATTGCTGGAGCAAATCGTTCCTGGCAGCTGCAGATGAACCAGCACAGGATTCCCAGCCACTCCTGAGCAGGTCAGCGGGTCAGGCTGAGCTGTGCCAGCCCCACGGGGTCACCCTGTGCCCTGGGGTGCCTGGCACCAGAGCAGGCACTGCCCGGGGGTCCTGTGCCCTTGGCAGCGGCGATGCCATCGTGCCGTGAGTGCCCTGTGAGCCTGAAAACACCTTTGGTTTTTCATGTGATGGTCTCAAGCGCTCCGCGTGAGTGGTGCCTCCCCTGCAGTGAAGGACCCTCTGGAGTGGGAGGATTGTTTGCCCATCCTGGTTTTTAAGTGTTTGGGAGCTGCTCGTGTCAGGCAGCTGGAATTTGGAGAGGAGAGACCTCCATTTTGGGATTCTCTTCACAGCAAAGCCAAAACATTCACAGCTCCCGGGTTTGGAGTTCAGTGTGAAGGGGAATTGTTCTTGCCATGAAGCACTGCAGCTTCCCTGGGCTCTTCCAAGGAACTCAGGGGATCCTCAAGTCCTTGGAAAGATAAAAATTGGTAAAACCACTGATCTGAGAATGGTGACACCTTTTTCCCATGCCAGCAGCTCCTGGGGGCACTTTATCACTTCTCCTGGCTGTGTCACAGCTGAGCAGCAGTGCAGGATGTGGCCGGCTGCTGGAGTGGCCCAGAGCCTGGCCAGGTTGGCACTGTCACTGTCACCGCAGCCTGGCAGTGTCCCAGCTTTCCACCAGCCCTGCTCCAGCCTAAAGCTGGGAAGGATGGGTGGGCATTCCAGGTGCAGGGACAGCTCTGCATGCCTGTGCTGTGCCTGAGGAGCCCTGAGGTCCCTCATTTTCCTCTTTCTGCTGGCAGTTTGCTCCATTCCTGGCTCTCCCTGCTCCGATTCCCTCCCCTGCAGCGTGGGCACACTGACACTTCCAGCAAAATCTAATGGCTGTTAAATCTTTGTTCAGGTACAGGCTCTAAAGAAGTGCAGCAAATTCTTCACGGACCTGCTTGGTTTTCTGTGTTGAAATAACCTTTCCCAAGTGCTAATTCTTCCTTGTGAAATTCTCCTTGTGGTTGCAGCTGCACTTGGGTGGGTTTGGCAGAGCAGGGCCGGTGGCAGAGGGTCACTGCCAGCACCTGCTGCCACCTTTGCTCTATGCCAACCTCTGGTCAGGGATGGCCCCTCAGATACAGAACATTCCAGCCCCAGCCTGGAGCTGTCCTGGGGACCCCTGGCTTGGGCTGGTGCTGTTCGGGCACCAGTGTGGGCTCCAGTCCAGGCGGTGCCAGCTGGGATTTGCATTGTGGTGAAATGTGGCTCATCCCTGAGAGCCTTCAGCCTCTGCCGGTGTCTCCCTCCCTCTCCCTGAGCAGCGTAGCCACAGACCCTGCAGAGCAGCAGCCCCCATCAGCCCGGTGCAGGGCTGTGGGTGTGTGGGGTGGCTCTGTGCCCACACGTGGCCTCTCTTGCAGCTCCCCGCTGCGCAAGGCCCGCGCGCTCTACGCCTGCAAAGCCGAGCACGACTCCGAGCTCTCCTTCACGGCCGGCACCGTGTTCGACAACGGTGAGTGCTGGGGCTGGGGGCTCTTCTCAGGGCACAGCTCAGGCTGTGCTTCCAGCGTGTCCCACGGTGGGAGCAGCTGGGGGGTGGGACCATGCAGACCCCGTGGGCTCCACAGCCCTCCCGTGGGTCCAGACCCCTCCTCTGAGTTTAAGGGAGACCCTGGTGAGCTGTGCCCGCCCCAGTGTTTACCGTACACAGAGCCATTCCCAGAGGGCTTCTGCCAAGGGGAGATTAGATTCCAGGTATCAGCACCAGAAATACTCTGTGTAGTTGCTGTAAAGTTTTGTGCAGGAGATGGGAAAGCAACTTGTGCTTTTTCCCTGTGGATGTGAGTGCTGGAGCAGGGGGGCTTTGCTCAGTCAGAGACCCCATTAATGAACGCAGATTTGGTGTTTCCTGCACCCCATGGAACTGAGCAGCTCTGGCTTAGTTATAATCCCAGTGTCAAGAAAAGACTTTTTACTACTTTCCAAGTCATTCTTGGCTTTTAAATGTTAAGCATTGTCATTTGGGAAGCTGCTACCACAGGCACTGGTTTTGCCCTGGGATATAGAGGCGAATGCAGCAGAAAGGGGAGGAGAACGAATACATGTGAATTAGAGACAATCCTTCTCCGAAGCAGCTCCATAGTCATCTTATAAATAAACATGGTCTCCCCTCTGAGGGCCCGTGGGAATCAGAGCAGCTAGGAGGGGAACAAGTTTGAATTAAATACATTATGTTTGCTGATAAAAATCAATGGATTATTCAAGGGAAAAAGTACACAGCGTGTTCCAGTCACTCAGCAGCACAGCCAGCGCTCACGTTGGCTGGAGGACGTGAGGTAGAACCAGCCTGGCTTGGTGGGAGCCTTGCTGTGATCAAGGGGCTTCACAAACCCCAGCGAAGGCAAAGGGATCTTGGCAGTGCTTGGAGACAGGTTCTAGTTTGAGCTTCTCTGAGGCTGCACGTGGCAGCTTGATCCAGCTGGGATCTGGGGATGCTGCTGCCTGCAGGGAGCAACACCCACGTAGCAATAGTGGCACTTTGAGAGCTCCAGTTCAGCTGGTGCCTCGTGCAGCTGATCCAGACACGGAGTGAGGGAGTGAGTGCCAGACCTGTGGGGTCACGGGAGCCCGGGGAGCTCCAGGAGCTCTGAACACCGACTTCCCACCATTATTGTGGGAGGGGGGATATTCCTCTGCCTGCAGGCGTAACCCTGGCCTGGCTCCTGCAAAATCAGCAAATTCTTGGGAGTTGATTGAATAAAGAAAGGCTTTTGAAGACTGATCAGGTTTCTGGTTGCACACAATCAGGTTGCAGGGTTTGCTTTCCCACCGGGATTGTTCCCTAATGCAATTCCCCTCCCAGCCTGGGCCCAGGCCAAGCCGGGATGTGCGGGGTTACCATGTGATGGAGTTAACCGCATTCTCTCCAACTTCCAAGAGATCTTAGCCCAAATCTGGAGGAAGTTTTGAGCCCCTGTTTTTATCCCAAGTACTTCACTTCCCTCAGCCCAGCAGCCCCAGGGAGTATTTGGAGCCTGCAGCTCACTCGGTCCCGCAGTGGGATTCACTTGGGGAAGGAAAGGCTGAGGAGCCCCACGGGGAGCAGGCAGGGACAGAGCACTTCAGCTGAGCCCCTGGGCGTGTTCACAGAATCATGGAACGGTTTGGGTCAGAAGGGACCTTGAGGACCATCTTTAACTCTGTTTGTTTCCTTTCTTTAAAATCAACACAGCTTAAAGGTCTCACCTGGCCTTCCCTTCTCCCCGCAGTTCACCCATCCCAGGAGCCTGGCTGGCTGGAGGGGACCCTCAACGGCAAGACAGGACTGATCCCTGAGAACTACGTGGAGTTCCTATAACTGTGGGTGTGCACAGTGCCGCTGCTGAGCGTTCCATGGTATCCATGGGGAGTCCTGCAGGCCCCTGCGCCCTCTGCCACTGTGTGATGCGGGGTGAGGACATCCTTTTGCCCGCTGCTGGATGTTTGTGTGGATCAGATATCACCCCTCCTGCGGGGCTGCTGGGCTCTGGGGGAGTGGTCCTGGGGAGATGGAGAGACTCCCCCAGCGCCAAGGTGGGGGTGCTTCAAGCCACATCCCAGCGATGGAAAAACAGCCAAGGGACGGCCAAGTGCTCCGAGGGGCCGAGCTGAAGACTGGGAATGGCACCCCCGAGCCAGCTGTTCCCTGCATGGGTCCATTCGCCGGCTCTGCGGGGCGTCAGTGAGCCCAGGGCCCCGGCCCGGCAGGGTCCCACCGAGGAGCAGCCGAGCCCTGCACTCCCAGAGCCTTCCCTGTGCTTCCTGCCTGCCCCAAGCAGAACTCCCGGAGCTCTGGGGGCAGGGGAAGGGCTGAGGGAGCTCCGGCGGCCCCGGGAGGGGAGCGCTCCTTGTGCCACCGCAGCGCCGGCTCTTGCAGGCGAGAGCGAGCCCCGGGTGGCTCCGCAGGGCTCGGGGCTGGCAGGGCTCTGCAGGCACCTGCTCGGTGCAGAGAGGGTGTTTTGGACCAAACCTCTCAAACTCTTCTTCTTTATTTTAAAGGTTTTGGTTTTGTGGGGTCACCCTCGGTCTGTGCGAGGGGAGCAGCCCACGCTGCCTTCCCGCTGCAGCCCCACACAAACCCCACTCCTGTTGTTTGGCTGTTTGGTACCTCCCCTTCCCAAATCCCACTGTACAGACACATCCCAGCGCCCAGGCCGCTGATGTGCCGTGCTGGAGCTGCCTCTGCCTCTCTCCAGCGTTGTTTTCCAGGCCTCCCCTTGCTTGCAGCCTCGTCCGTGCCAAGTCTGTGCAGTGCTGGTTGTGCCAGGTGAATTATTTCCATCCTCGCGAGGCATTTGCTGTTGCTGTGGCCGAGGTGGGGCTGCGGAGAGCCAAGGACGAGCCCTTCAGCTCCACCAGGCCAGCTCCTGCCTCCATGGACACGCCAGGAGGGCTCGGCAGGGCGAGTGTGCAAATCCCTCCTCGTTCTGGGTCGTTTATGAAGGGGCAGGGTGGGAGAAGGAGCCCTGTTTGACTGCAGAGCCGGGATTTTAAGAGCTGGGATCATATTTTATAAAAGGAAGTCTCAAAAGAGCCCCCAGCCCGCAGCGCTGGGGATGGATGTCGTGGCTTTTTGTAACAGTTTTAAAGACTCTGAGTGACTGAATTGCTCTATGTGTCACTTTTTATTTTTGAAATAATTAATGTATAAATAGAGTATCTTAAGATATTATGAGGAAAAGATCTATATTTGATATTTTTAGAAGAGCTGTAATGAGAGAAGCAAAGGACATTTGAAGCCGGTCACCGAGAGGCTCCAAACCCCCCGACCCCGGCCTGGAGCTGCTGCTTCCTTCACTCCGTGGTGTTGCTTAGAGAGAGGGGAGCTGAAATTTCAGCCCTCGTCACGTTTCGTCCACAGTAATTAAACTTCCTGGGCTTTTGTCTTGTGGAAAAAAAGAGGAAAAAGGTGATCATTTTTTTCCTGCTTTCCAGGGTGGGTGGCACAGCTCATTCCCATGGGATCACACCCTCTCCGTAACACTCTGACCCCTTGGGGAACACTCTGGGCCCTTCACCTGGCTGGTGTGGTTTGGGCAGGGGTGAAGTCCCCAGACTGCCCGTGGTCTCTGCTCTGAGGTGTTGGATGGAGAGGGTAAGAGGTTTGTAAGGATGAAATCTGGTGTTTCCCTAGCACGCTGCTGGTTCATCTCCATCCTTGGATTTAATAGCCAACATTTGTGCTATTTCTTGGCTTTCCTGAAGCCAAGGATGAGGCCAGGCTTTATCCAGCCCTGGCATCAGATGGGGCTGGGCTGTATCCAGCCTTGGCGTAGGATGAGGCCAGGCTTTATCCAGCCCCGGCCTCGCTCCATGGCTGTGGCTGGTGCTGGGACCTCGGGGCTGGTGCTGCCTGGGGCGGGGGTGTGAGAGCCCCTCCCTGGGGTGGGAGAGGGATGGGCAGGACTAATGGAAAGGATTTTTATAATATTTCATCTGTCAGCATTATTTGTTTGTGGCTGGGACTGTCCTGAGCCACTCCCTGCTGCCTTCACGGGATGCTGCCGGGGCAGAGCGAGTGCTCGGCATGAATGGGAATTGCAAACCTGCCAAAAGCCCTCCCAAAGGCATCGTGTGGGGACACAGCATTAGGGACCTGCTTAGCAATGCTGTGCGAGCACCAGCACCGCGCTGCTCCCGCCGTGTCCCCACAAAACCTTTCCGTGCAGGGTCCCCCTTCGCCTCCTTGGATACTCCAGTTACTCTGAGACTGGAGTAAATTCCTTTTCAGAAGCACTTGGGAGCTTTTGGATGTGCTACCTAGAGAGTTTCTGGGAACAAAAGTCCCACGCAGATGTATTTACGAGATGTCTCCTGGAGGAAAGGAAATCAAACCGAGGCAGGAGTTATTGCTCTTACAGGAGAGCCAGTGGAATATTTTTTTTTTAATTAAAACTTTCCAAAAAGAAAAACTTGTCTGGAACGTTTACTACATGTTCCCATTTTGGGCCAGCTTTAATGCTGTAGTGAAACATTGGTTTATTCCAAGGGAAATCAAAGATAGGAAATACTTTTTTAAACCAGCCTGACACAGCATTTGATGCTTAATATTAAATCATCATCAAAATGAAAGGAAAGCTGGGTGGTGATGCTGCTGATGGGCAGAGCCTCTCCCGCAGCCCCTGGCCGGTCACTGTGGGCATTAAACGAAAAAAAAGAGATGGTGCAGTGCTGTCTGTTGGAACTGACATCAGAGGAGTCTCTTCGGGCAGCCCTGCCCTGTTCCACATCCATGGCTGATGTTCCACAAGTGCGCTGTGAGTTTGGGTTGGGTTTGGTGGCGGTTGGATTAGTTGGATTGGGCTGGGTTTGGTGTTGGGTTGGGCTGGGTTTGGTGTTGGATCGGGGCTGGATTTGGGATTGGGCTGGGTTGTGGTTGGATTAGCTGGGTTGGATTGGATTTGGTTTGCAGTTGGACTGGGGTTGGCTTGGATGCTTGAGGCCATTTCCTCCTGTCCTGGCTGCCTGGGGAAGAGGCAAAGCCCCGGTTCATGGACACCAGCTGAGCACAGGGGTGGGTCGGGGTAGGCCGGGGCAGAAGTCACCTGCACAGAGCCAGAGCCCGAGGATGCAGAGATGTGTTAGTGAGTGCGTGGTGGTTTAATTATCCTAACGAACCAGAAGCCTCAAAGCAATTATAGTTTGTACATTTGGGCTAATTCAGATTTTTAGCTTTTGGGAAATAAAGATTAAAAGCAAAGGTTTTTGAAGAAATAGCCATTTAAAGCTCTATTCTCTGGGTGAGGAGCTGATTGTTTGCAGACGGCTCAGCTGGTAATTTAGCACGATGCTGACGGCTCACGAGGTAGCACCTACCTATTACTTATTGTAAATCCTCCCTTCTGCTAATGAAGCTTATTCTGCTTCTAAACCTCAGACAAAAGGGTCTAGAAAATCACACCTGGGCTCTAAACTCACTGACGCACGCAGGAAGGGGAAAAAGTCTGCAGCAGCCGGGTGCCCCGGAGACCAGCCTGGCTCGGATTAGGTGGGGATGGCAGAGCGGGGTCTGGAGCTGGAGTGTGGGGGAGTTTGAGCAAACCCATCTGCACAGAGAGACTTCTGTGTCCCTGCTGTGTCCCCATCTCTTTGGGAGCCCCCCACAACCCCCATCACTTCCCATCGGCTGCTCCCCCAGGTCTGCCCTGCCCCAGGATGGAGCTGTTACCCCAGACAATCAGATAATTAAATATCTGCAGATTGCTCAGAGCTTTAATTTACAGCCAATTTACAGCTCTGTGAGCTAAGAGCAGAGCAGGTGGGATGGGTGGTGGGAGAGGCTCCAGGGAGGAGCCATAGAAGGGCTGGAATGTGGCTGGCAGTGAAGGTACCACCGGGGTGAGCATCTCCCTGGCACAGGGGGCTGGAAAGGGCTTAAAGCTCATCCAGTGCCACCCCTGCCATGGGCAGGGACACCTCCCACTGTCCCAGGCTGCTCCCAGCCCCGTCCAACCTGGCCTTGGACGCTTCCAGGGATCCAGGGGCAGCCACAGCTTCTCTGGGCACCCTGTGCCAGGGCCTGCCCACCCTCATAGCCAAGAATTCCTTCCCAGTATCTAACCCTGCCCTCGGTCAGTGGGAAGCCATTCCCTGTGTCCTGTCCCTCCATGTCCTTGTCCAAAGCCCCTCTCCACGATTACACAAAGTTCAGTGCTCATTTCCAGCCGATGGCACCGTGTGCCCGCTGTCCTGGCAGCCAACTCGTTGTGACCCTGGTTACCTCCCCCAGCCGTGGCACCACGGTGACACCACCAAGGTGACACCACCACGGTGACACCGCGCCGGGACCCACGGATGAGCCCACGCAGAGGACAGGGATGGAGCTGCCCTCCCGTTCCCACTCCCAGGGATCCTGGAGACGGTTTGTTCCTTTTTAAAGCTCATTAATTTTGCTGCAGCCACTATCTACCATAAATATTTCTGAGTCTGGGAGCTGCACGTGCTGCTTCTGCCTCTGTTTTACTGCTGGTTATTTTTCGCTAAGTCTGGGTTTGGCTGGGTTTTTGGTCAGTCCCCGCTGCTGGGTTTTGGTTCAGTTTTTGTTGCCCCGGGCGGTACCAGGAGCTCGCAGCAGAACCAATGACTCCCCGCCATCCCCATCGCGCTGCTGTTTATTATTTATTTCCCCAGCAACGGGGATATATTTAGCCCGCCAGCTTTGAGCTGTTTCAGCCCCATTATGCTCAGCAAATCCAGCAGCCCGGGGCAGCGAGCGGTGGCCGAGGGGCAGCGGCAGCAGGAGCCCCCCGGGAGCCCAAGGGGGACCTCCGAGCTGTCCTTGCCCCAGACAGGGGCTGCAGGAGGGGAGGGTGTGAGGGCCACATCCCTCGGGTTCCCTTTGACTTGCCAAGGGTTGGGTTGGGCTGGGTGGATTTTTAAAAATTATTTTTAGTAATTGCTCTGTTTGAGGCTTGCAGGCCGGTCCTGTGTTTGTTTGGGGTAGGAACACGTGCAGCTCGGCTGCAGCCCAGCTGGAGAAATTCTGCCTGCCAGCCAAAAGGGGTGAAAAAGGAAAGGGTAGGAGAGAAACGAGGAATTTAACACGCTGGGTTTTGATTTTGGATTTGTTCTTGCAGGAACCCAGAGAGGGGAGTGCTGGGGCCAAGGCAGGAGCCCGGGGGGACAGGACGGCAGGCACAGCCCCCCGGCCTGGGTCACTGCCTGTCCCCCCGTGTTTCCCCCCTCAGCTCCTCAGGGATGCAGCTCCCCGTGTCCAGTCCCTGGAGATTATTGCCCCTCCGTGCTCTGCTCCCTGGGGACACAACCCCTGTGCCCCCTGCCCGGCCCTGGGCACACCAGGTCATTTTTCTCAGCAGGAAGTGTCACCCCGTCCTCCTGCATCAGCAGCACAATTGGTGCCCACATTCGGTGCTGTCTCAGCAGTTCTGCCCCAACCTTTTTATGTGGTTTGATCTCAAATCAACAGATCCCATAATTAGAAGGATTCCACTTACTTGTTATTTTTTTAACCTAAGGTTCCCTGTTGTGACCTCAGAGAATATTCTTAATTATGCTCGAGCTGTGCCAGTCCCGTGATGGATTGGATAAGGGTATTTACTGCCACCATCCCTCCTCCAGGTTGGATTTTATCAGCTGATCCATGGGCTCAGGCACTGGACATCAATGAACTCCCTTCTGACAGCTCCTCTCCGTGCTGCTCCTCCAGCCAGACTGTGATAAGTTCAATATTTACACTTTTTTATTTTGAAATGTCCATGTACTATATATAACATATTTACATGACGTATTTTCAGGTTCACCAATAATTAAAATTATCAGTAACCCTGGTAAGGAAATGCACCAAACTTGCTGGTCCCTGGCAGGAGCTTGGCAAGAGCACTGAGAAAATCTGGGAGCCCCTTTGGGATAACCAGTGATGTACAGCCAAGGAGTCTTTTATTCTGTAAAACCCCAGAGTTTGTGTCTGACACAGCACAGCTCCATGCGCCCAGAGCTCGACACGAGCTCGCGCTGCAGAGGGGACACAGCCAGGGACAAACCAGCCCATTGGGGACCATCCCAGGGGCAAACATGAACTCAAAAGCTCAAATCTTAAATGTCAAAACTGTAAAAATGGCCTCTTTTCCAAACCAGTCTGAAATGCCATCATTTTACTGGAATAATGTGAACACAGCAGAAATCACGGATTGCAATCACGTGCTGGGCTTCCTCCAAATTTCCTGGAAGCTGAGGATAGAGCCCAAGAAAGCAAATACCAGCAAAAAAGGTGGCAGGTGAGGGAGAGCTACAGCCCATGTCCCAGCCCACCCCCAGGCCATGGAGCAGGGGAGGGTGCAGAGGGAAGGGGCAGAAATCCTGCAGGGAATTGGCTCGTGGGCTGCAGATGCTTCTGTTATCGATGCTTTTGTAAATGGGATGGGACAAGGGGGATTTCGGGTGGAATGTGACCACACTGAGGACTTGCTGCACTTACCAT
This sequence comes from Ifrita kowaldi, assembly GCA_013398055.1. Taxonomy (NCBI): domain Eukaryota; kingdom Metazoa; phylum Chordata; class Aves; order Passeriformes; family Cinclosomatidae; genus Ifrita; species Ifrita kowaldi. The sequence continues at coordinate 176,652 of VZRS01000323.1, read as the reverse complement.
GGGGCTGGGGCCCATGAGCCACGGAGCAGTTATTTATCTCAAGTGTCTGATGGCTCTCCTTAAAGCATCTTTTCATAATTGTTGCACAGATAAACGTGGTTATCGTAAATCCCACTCTTGTCTTGCCTCTGACCCCCATCCGCAGCCATCCAGCTTGGGAATTACCGAAGGGAAATTTATGTAAGCTTTGTTTTAATTGCAAACAATTCAAAGAAATCATTCCCTGCTGGGAACTCGGCCTTTTCTGCTGCAGTTAAATGAGATTTTATTACAGCACGACTCGGTCTGTGGCTCGGGGGGGGAAGGCTGAGCTGTGCTGTCCGGGGACTGAGGGGTTGGAAACGTCGAAAACTCCAACGGCCACATGGCAGGGAAGGAGCTTCATGGCAGCATCTTCTGTTCCAGGGCTGAGACTTTCTGAACCCAAGCGCGGCATCTTCACAGCCAGAGAGAGGCTCCTTTAGCATTGTTGATTTACCAAGTCCTTTTCCCTTTTTCCTGGGTTAAATTCTGTCTCTGCACAGGACCCTGGCTGGGCTGGGCTCCCACCACCCATCCCCTGCCCGGGACCCCTGTTCCAGTCCCCAGCTGGGGACCCCAAGGCTTTTCAGTATGTTTTAATTCCCTTGATCACTCATGTTTGGCAGCTGGCACCTGCCTTGGGAGGGAGCTTTTATCTCATTCGGGCGAGTATCAGATGCTTGGGAACCACTGCAGTGACAGAATACGTTCAAGATCATAGAATTAAAGAGGGATTGGGTTGGAAGGGACCCTTAAACTCACAGAGTCCTTCCCCTGCCATGTCGGACCCAACCCATTCCAGGACCACAGCAAAAACTCCACAAAAGCATTTTGGAGCCATTTAATGAAAAAAGCAGAATTTTATTATATGGTTTCTGTCCATTATTCGTCATTGCTGTAAATGGCTCACATTTACTGCAACTTCTGTACAGATGTGTGGCTTTGTATTACCAGAACAGCAAATTTAAATGAAAAAATAAATGTTCAACAATTCCACACAAGCTTTTACAGTCCAACATTTCACTGAGTAGGTGAAAACTACAGACTTGTTACTACAGAATTATTCAGCATGAATAAAAAACTACAACTTTTATTTTTAAACAGGAGTCACTGGTTTAATTTTTTCTTTTTTTTTTTTTTTTAATGCTGTTTAAAATTGCTGTGATAAAAATAATGATTTTTTAATAATGCCATACACTGGTATGATATAGGATTTGTCCCCAGTATATATCTTTTTGTTTAATATACAAAATAGAGTAATGACCCATCGCTGCCTCTGCTGTTGGGCAGGGGGTTGGAGGTGGGGTGTTCCCACACACTCACAGCCTTCCCTCGGACACGAGGCCTCCGGCTGGAGAGGCCCTCGACCGTCACGGGAAATTTGGTTCCTATGAGACGTCGATGGCTCAGCAAGCCCTGGCTGCAGACTGGGATAAGGGTAGAGCGTGACTGGTCTGTGACCATGGAATCCCAGACTGGACTGGGTTGGAAGGGACCCTAAAGCTCATCTATTCCCCCCTGCCACAGGCAGGGACACCTTCCACTATCCCAGGCTGCTCCAAGCCCCGTCCAACCTGGCCTTGAACACTTCCAGGGATATAATAATACAATCTTTATAAAATCTCACTCTAAGTCATGTCCCTGAAGTCCTCCCTCTCTAAAGTTTGGCTGCGGGGTGTTTCCCACAGCCCATGTTCATCCAGGCACTTCCTCCTTTTCCTACCTTTTCCTGTGGAAACGGCGAGGTCATTTTTCGGCATCGATTGGCACCAGTCCCCAGCCCCCCTCCCCTGCCCTCCCCTCGTGCCCCTGTCCCGCTGTCCCCCTAAGGCCATTGCGAGTCCTGAGCTGCCCCCGCCGTCCCGGGCGGATCCGTGCACTTTGTGATAAGGCACTGAAGGGCCAAGGCCGGAATTCTCCCTGCTTTATCCAGAGTGCAGGGACTCCCCACTGCTACACGGACTACGGATAACAGGACACGGACTTCTCACTGCTGGCTACAGCACTACGCAGTCTCACTGGTGAAGTTTAAACTGAACAGCACGTACAGGACGATTTCTCCTCTAACATCACAGTTTCCTTTGTTTTTCCTTAAATCCAGAGACTAAAAATGAATGTACAGGCAAACAGACACAAGGGGCAGAGAGCCTCTCCTCCTCTGTGACCGGTTCTCTCATGGGGGGATTACAGAACCCCAGAATTTGGGCTGGGAGGGATCTTAAAGCTCATCCAGTTCCAACCCCTGAATCCATCAGCTGCTGGAGTTCACTGCAGTTGCTTTTGCTGGCAAAAATGACAATTTGGGGTCCCTGCACCCCGACCCGCACACGCTGTCCCCAGGCTCCGACCGAGGGCTCTGGGGACGCAAGTTTATAAAACATTCTCCAAAGTAAGAGCAGGTTTCCCCTGACCCCAAAGCCCCCCCAAACCCCACCAGTACACACTCCTATCTGTATCGCAAACGGGCGTGGGAGGATTCCCAATGACTTGGGCTGGAAGTTGTAATTAAAATCCTGACCTTTACCTATTACAAAATGTACATATTCCTTACAGATCAAAGAAGAGCGTGATTATTTTCTTTTATTAAAGATGCTATTTTACTCCAAAGTACTGAATATAGGATCTTTTTTAATAGGTATAACATTCAAAAAGAGCTTTAAGAAAGGATGAGAATTGAGTTTCCTATTTCAGCTGGAAACCAAGGTCTGCTCACTGTAGAAATGCGCTGTGAACATCCCACGCTCTGTATTTACATATTGCTGGCACCCGGATGTGGATTATTGCCCAATTTTGAAGCTGTTTTTGCTGTGGGAGTGAGGCTGTGTGTGAGCCCCCCGGGCCAGAGCTGTGGGAGTTTTTGCAGCGGGGTCTGGCTCAGCCGTGCCTCGGGAGCGGCTCCCGACCATACAGATAGGAGTATCCCACCCAAAGCCAAGGGGAATTTGTACACAGTGATTCGAGAAACACAAGCCCAACAAACCCTACAAACACCCTCGGAGCACAGGATTTCCCCTCTGAACAGAGCACTTCTTTGGATACCAACACCGGCAGCCCCGGTGCTGCCTCCAGCCAAACCACACGGAACGGTTCCACTCAGCATATTTGTGACCCCTACAAAAAATATAATTACATGTATCATGATAAAGCAATCTGTCATCTAAAAATCATCCCTATTATACACTATACAAGCTATTTTACAATCATTTAATAAATTGCTTTTAAAGCTGCAGTAGCCCTTCCCTTCTTTTCTTGGATCAGCGAATATACCGATTATACATATTTGAAACTATAACTAAATATAAAAATATATTAGGTTTTGTATTTTCTCAGATGATCTTTCTCATTTCTATTACACAAACAATCTGGCCACTTTGAGTAAAAATCAAATTTTAGAGTGGCTTAGTAAATATTTCAGTTTTGAGATACAGAAAATCGTTAAGGTGCACATAGAAAAGGCTACTACAGCTTCTAAATGTCGAAAATATCCTCATCAATGGCAACAAGGAGAAATCCACAAGGCCTATGGGAATTTATGGCACGCCAGGAATTCAATGTGAAGGGCTGCAGCCTTACAAAGACAGAAAGTTTGACGGACAACTCTAAGACCACGAACTCAGTAGCGGAGCTCTCCTGCTCCCCAGGAGAGAGGATGGAGCAGTCAGTGAAGGGTGGCAATGTGGAATTGGGTCTCTAACCAGGTGAGTTTGGAGCTGGGAGATCCAGTCCCAGCTGCGTGGACAAGTCCCTGGAGAGGAGGATCCCAGAATCCGAGAGGAGAACAAGCCCAGCCACTGGGTGCACTCACACGTCCTCCCCTGTCCGCGGGGTCTCCAGAAATACTTGTGTGATGACAGCTTTAAGTGTATAGAAAACTGAGTTTCTCCACACAGAAGTAAACTTTTCTGAAGCTATGCATATTTTCCTGAAAATTTCCTGATGGGCAGTCAGGACTGATCTTCTTGGCATCAATGCAGCCCGTGACTCTTTGTGTTATGGCTGTTGCATCGTATGCAAAAATCAGGCTTCTTTTTTTTTTCCAATGTATAAAATAACCTGCTCATTTACATCCAGTTAGGACTGGGTTAATTTTCTATGAATCTGCATATCCAACACTTTTGCAATGTACCAAAAGGATTTGTTTCATCCGGGTCTACTGAAATGAGATTTGAGAGTGCTCTCCCACCCACCCTGGCCCTTACAAAAAGCCCAATTTTTATGGCCGCTTTGCCGGTTGAAAGCGTTAGGTTAGAAAAGCCCAACCCAGTTTCACATGAATCTACTCGAGTATTTACTGTCTAGAGGTCGTTTAGGAAAGCTACGAGCTGCCCCACCTTAAAAAACCAGCTGTACAATAGGCATCTTGAAGTATTACAAAAAAATTATGTAAGAAAAAATGAACAAGCCGAGTTCACGGTATATAAAGTTAAAGGAAATTGCTAAAACCAGACAGTAATAGCTATAAAAGGCACAACTTCCCTTTTCTGATATACACTTGTAAACTTTCTTCAGGTTACATGCATAAACCAAAATACTACCTTAACTTTAAAAAAAAAAAAAATCCAAAACGCGTTACTAAAATAAAAAAAAAAAGCCTAAAAAATTGTCTCCAGCCAACTGCAGCAATTAATTAATTAATCAGCAGAATGTTCGTAACAGCCTCAGAGCTTGTCACTGGTGGTTTGATACATCCAGGGATGGTGTACGAGGGGAGAGAGAAAATTTCTGCCAAAACCGATTTTTTTTCCTTTCTCCCCAATTCTTTCCCAAACGTGAGAAATCCGCTGCTTCTCCAGCCTAACTCTTGGCCCTCTGTAAACCACATGTAGTGCATAATTACAAAAGAAACACCTGCGAGGACAAAAGGAACAAGTTCTGTAGGTTTTCTCTTTACAAAACAAAGCTATCGTGTGACGGTTTCTTAAGGCAACCCTTTGTGTTAAGGCAGTCACTTCTGATGAAACAAGAGCTTCTTGATATTTCCATTGGAATATTTTGGTATCTGATTGCTGATGATTTCTGCCAACATTTCTGGGAACTCAATACTCATGGATTTATCCAAAAATGTCTGGAAGCAAAAGCTCAGAAGATTTTCAACCACCTACGAGTGACAAGACAAAGAATTACTTGCACATGAAGATGTTCAGGGAACATTCACCTCCCTCCTCCCCAGCTCCTGCCCACAGGATGGGGCTCAGGCAGGACGTGCACAGGAATCCTCATTTAGTTCATTAATTATTGTCCATGGCACTCTGGTACAAACCAAACAAACAGATTGTGCAAGGCTTCACAAACACTGAGGAGATTTGGTACCAATTCCCATTGCAGCAGGTAAGTAACACACACATGGATAAGCTAAATGAGATCCTTCCAGGTGCTTGGTACAGTTACAAGAAAAAACACAGTAATTCTGAGGTCTCAAAGTTACCCTTGTCTTAAACACTGCTTTGTGCTACATGAGTAATTAGAATTAAACTGCCAAAGGAGACAGTCTGAATTGGAAATTCCTTCAAAATTAGATCACTGCTAACACCACACATAGTGCTGAGGCATTGTTTTAAAGGAATTTCAAACTATTCCATAAATTCTGTACTCACTGGGCTCTGAGATAACACTGCTTTTAAAAGTCACATCTCTGCTTCCACTGCAAAATCAGTTACAGTTCCTGAGTTCCTCCTTTTTAAAGCAACAGAATTTTTAAAAACTGAAGAGACTGAAAATGAGCTTAATTATACAATTAATCGCTGTGGATTGCACTGCAGAGGCAGCCTGAGAGGAGCACGTTCAAGGCTGTCAATTTGCCTTTAGTGAGACAGCAGAGGAGCACGACCTCCTCCTCCTCCCCAATATTTGTCCCTTTAAATAAAAAGAGCTGGGTGAGATCACTGCGCCTGCCCCAAACGTATTTCTCTGGAATGCCTGCAGCATTCCTGTCAGGACTTACATCATGCATAGAGTCCAGCAGTTTAGTCAGTTGATAAAATCGCTGCCAGTTCTGGCTGGAGTTCCCTTCCCTCTTGACGATGGCCTTGCCCAGCTCCTTGATGTACGTCATGCGGATCTCCTCAAACAGGGACTGGCTCTTCAGGCCTTCCTTGGGAACTGCAACATGGACACCAGCCCTCAAAACACTGCAAAACTGAACTGTGCCATTATTTAAGTTCTCTTACATTGGGTTACATGGAGAGGGAATCTTCATCAGGAGCTGTGGTGATAGGACAAGCAGCAAGAGGGGAAATTCACGTTAAAATACAGAATTCTTCTGTGTGAGGGTGGGGAGGCCCTGGCACAGGCTGTCCAGAGAAGCTGTGGCTGCCCCATCCCAGGAAGTGTTTAAGTTGGAATGACAGGAGCTTTAAGGTCCCTTCCAACCCAAAGCATTCTACGAAAATGAGCAAAAGAAAAAGGACTTGGACTTTTTGAAATGATGGCAGAGAGACAAGGAGAGAGCAGGATGGGACAGTGACCAGCTGAACACGAAGCACAGGCCTGCTGCAAAATAAAAAAAAACAAACCTCCAAAGGTATCCCACCAAAAAACAGTGGGAAGGGAACTGGACCGTGGAGGCAACAACACCCAGCCCTGGAAGCACCTTGATGCAGAACCACCAGGGCTGGAGCTCCTGCATTCTCCAGGTCCGGGGAAATGTGGTATTAGGAAGGTTCCAAAAAATGCTGCGCGCCCAGGGAAGAGCAAGGGCAGGACCACAGGAAGGCTTGGCTTGGAAAGGACCTTGAAAGACCATCTGGTTCTGAGCCTCCTGACATGGATCAAGTAACGGGACCAGGCAAGGCAGTGACAGGCTGGACAGCAAACAGAGTGCCCGAGCCACGGGGAATCTGGGCATGGACAGTCTGGGACAGGGATGGGACACTGAGACAGTGCTGGGCAGAGGAGGGGCTGGGGACAGGAACCCGAGGCCTGGGGATTCAAATCCAGGTGAAATCCCTGTACCTACACCCTCCCATGGGGATGGTCCTTGCAAAGGCCAAGGACCACCCTGGACAAATGGAGCACGGGGACTCCAGAGGTCCTTAAGGTGCCTCCTTTGAAGCCTCTGATCACCTCAGGGAAGTGAAAGAGCTGAAGACAGAGGAGAGAAAGAGCTGAGACAAAGGTGACTGAAAGCACGAGAAGAGGACAGAGGCCATTAAAGCACATTCCCTTCCTCAGGAAACCCAACCTTCCCCACACTGTCAGCATCTGAGAGGCTCTGGAATGAAGTCTCTTGCCTGCCTTGCCTACACAGGAGATGACACTTGTCAACTGCTTCAATACTTCACATGGAAACGGTCTCTGAGCTATGTCTGTGAGTGAGCTACAAGTCTAGACCTGTGTGGGATTCCTGTTTTACTCCTCCTCCTCTTCTCTTGGAAAACTCAATACAGAAACACAATAAACAAATTCAAATTGTCAAGCTGTGGATTAAAGAGCTATAGAAATTTCAGCTATTCAATTGCAGGAGTTCCATGATGTACCACTCACACAATGTATGTACTTAACAAAATGAAGATAAATTGTCTCCCACTGGAAATGGAGTGGAGAGGCCTCTCTGGGCAATGCCAGCTCCTGCCTGGCCCCGCTGCTGGAGGGGCTGAATTCTGCCAGTGCTGCCTCCTCACCACTTCTGCCATGGAAATTTCTCCATGGAAATTTCCAGCTCCTGTAAGGAAAGCTGCCCTACACCACACCCAAAACACTTGAGGAATTTTTGGGAGAAATTTCAGAATCAAACAGGAACTGTTTGAAATCTGCAGTTTCAGGGAAGTTTTAAGTTCCTACAAAGCCCACGGCTGTGAGAGGCTGAAAGTTCCCTCTGAAAAGAGCCCTTGTCCCAGTTCTGGGCTTGGCAGCGAGGCAGTGCTGGGCACGGCCAGGCTGGTGGGGCACTGGGCACTGGGGGAACCGGCCATGGCACCCTCACACTGCCCTGCCCACAGCCATCACCCCCTGCCCTGACACGTGAGCACTGCTGGGGTTCCCATTCCTCCTGCTCCCATCCAAAAAAAAGCCCAAGGTGAACAAATTCTCATTTCTGTATAAGAATCAATGCTATTATTCACTGGAAACATTAAAGATAAGGAATGTTTACACCCTCAGTGTAATAAACTTAGTAATATCTACTTTTCATCACGTTTCAGATCCCTTCCAAGCCAAACCACCTGACGGGGATGATGCAGAAGTACCGAGGTACGCTGACAAATCTTCCCGTGCTCTGCTGCTCCNGGATGGGATGGGATGGGATTTCCCAGGACACAGAGGCTGTCCCGGAGCGAGGTGCCCGGCTCACACCCGCCCCAGNTCACACAATGTATGTACTTAACAAAATGAAGATAAATTGTCTCCCACTGGAAATGGAGTGGAGAGGCCTCTCTGGGCAATGCCAGCTCCTGCCTGGCCCCGCTGCTGGAGGGGCTGAATTCTGCCAGTGCTGCCTCCTCACCACTTCTGCCATGGAAATTTCTCCATGGAAATTTCCAGCTCCTGTAAGGAAAGCTGCCCTACACCACACCCAAAACACTTGAGGAATTTTTGGGAGAAATTTCAGAATCAAACAGGAACTGTTTGAAATCTGCAGTTTCAGGGAAGTTTTAAGTTCCTACAAAGCCCACGGCTGTGAGAGGCTGAAAGTTCCCTCTGAAAAGAGCCCTTGTCCCAGTTCTGGGCTTGGCAGCGAGGCAGTGCTGGGCACGGCCAGGCTGGTGGGGCACTGGGCACTGGGGGAACCGGCCATGGCACCCTCACACTGCCCTGCCCACAGCCATCACCCCCTGCCCTGACACGTGAGCACTGCTGGGGTTCCCATTCCTCCTGCTCCCATCCAAAAAAAAGCCCAAGGTGAACAAATTCTCATTTCTGTATAAGAATCAATGCTATTATTCACTGGAAACATTAAAGATAAGGAATGTTTACACCCTCAGTGTAATAAACTTAGTAATATCTACTTTTCATCACGTTTCAGATCCCTTCCAAGCCAAACCACCTGACGGGGATGATGCAGAAGTACCGAGGTACGCTGACAAATCTTCCCGTGCTCTGCTGCTCCTGCTGCCTTTCAAACACACTGGCACCTGTGTCACTGCTCTGAACCAAACCCTTGTGCCAGGGCAGGAGCAGGAACAGGCAGCTCCCTCGGGATCCTGTGACCATGGGATGGGATGGGATGGGATGGGATGGGATGGGATGGGATGGGATGGGATGGGATGGGATGGGATGGGATGGGATGGGATTTCCCAGGACACAGAGGCTGTCCCGGAGCGAGGTGCCCGGCTCACACCCGCCCCAGCACACACTCACACACTCTCTCTCTCTCTTTGCTGTGTGAATCCCTGCATTGCAGCCAAGCCTGGGCTGAGCTCAGATCCTCAGGGAGTTCCAGCCCCATGAAGCACGGGGAGAACAAAGTCACTGGCTACCAGTGATACCAACAGAGGGGAAAAACAACACTGTGAAAGGTATTTACACATAATCACTTATATTAGTTATGTTGTCTCAGGTTAGTTTATTTCTGTATATTCTAAAAGGACTATTTCTGACTCTGCACTTTGAACTTTCATGCAGTACATACAGAATTTACTAAGCTGTGACTTGTTTAACTCCAGCATATCCTACCTAAAGATAAAACCAGCACATAGCATATTGTATAAATCTATCTCACAATATCTACTGCAAATCCACTACATACTTCTGTAGATGCAAATGCAAAAAGCTTGGTATTGAGCTGTTCACCTACTTGTAGAGAGGAGAAGCAACGTCTTCATGCAGAGATACTCCTCGTAGGAGACTTGGAGCCGGGACAGCTCTCGGGCCACCATGAGCATGTGTTTGCATTGTTCGTACATACATGGGAGATTCATCCTCTGCCTGAGGAAGAAAAGCACAGGAATCAGTGAAATGTCTGGCTATGTGCACGTTCTGGAGCTGTTTTTCCACGCTGCAGATGAGGAGCTGTACGTGAGCCATGGCACAGCAAAGGACGCTGCATCTCCCAGCGAGCCCCTGAGGTGATTGCCTCGGTGACAGAGATAAACACTGGCCCCGAGTGTGGGACGAGCACAGTGACGTCCTGAGTCCCAGAGCCTTCACAAAGGGAGCCTGTCTGCACCAAGGACTCGGCAGCAAGCTCTGCTATCAGCAGCCGTCAGCACCAACGGGACACACAAACCAAGCTCAGCCCGAGTTCCCCGAGCCTGGCGGTCCCAGAGTATCGCATCTTCCTAAGGAAACCTGATGGACTGCCACACTAGAGCTGGGATTTCTCTGATCCTTCCAACACTTTTGAGAAGTGCACCTAATTTAATGCATATTTATGTATTTACCAGTATCTTCCTGTAACTCCTCGGTTTTCTAAGTGACTTTATACTTGTGCCTGTCTATGTTCCTGAAGCAATGACCAGCACTGCAATTAAACTTCATTATCTTTGTACTGTAATAAACACGTTTCTAATCATAAATGGAAAGTCATGTTGACAACCAAAGGCAAATCTTGGAATCAGAATAACAAACATTATGTTTTTACAGATTCTTTTTTTTTCCTATTTTAGTGAAGCCTTGCAACAAGACAGGAACTCCTTTTATTTAACACCTCATCTGACACAGCAATCCTGCTTATGTGTGCTCTTACAGCTGGTTACTGTGAATATTGCAGAGTTAGTTTTGAGTGGGAAATGAAGAACAGACTAACTCTGAAGAGTGCAAGAGAGATTTATGCTTTTCCACGGGTTTTCTTTTGTAGAGAAAAAGACAAACAAAATAACCCTGTGCAATGAGTACACAACCCCTCTGCAGTGATGCCAGCACTTCATTTTTTGTTAGTGATGTGTCACCTTTCCTTGGTATCACCTATGCAGCATTATAATCTACACAGAGACAAAATGGGATCCCTGTGGGAGTTAGGAGTAAGATTTGGTTATGAAACTACAATCCCTCCAAAGCTGATCATTTTTCCATTCTCCCTCCCTTAGCCCTTAGGGAGGATTATACAAGGTACCCTCACAATCATCCTGGGAAACCCTGAGTGGAAACAAGGAACAGCCCTTTCACCACAGGGAATTCTGATGGCTTTTGGGAGACAGAAATACCAACTATTGAAACCGTATAAAAGCAAAGCAAGCACAAGTGTGAAACCCCAGCAGTTCCAAACGCAGCTGCTGGACAATTCCTTCCACGTGGAACTGGACCATGTGTGGCACTGCCCCAGTCCTACAGCCACAGCATGTGGGCACTCACAGCAACCCAGACACCCAGGCTTCACCTCGGGGTTCCAGCATCAGGGAGCAGCAGCAGGAACACAAAGTGCACACAAAGTAACACTGCATGAAACAGGAGTAAGTGCAAGGCTGGCTGCGGGATGTTTCTCAGGGCACCTGACACAAAGCCACCACTTGGCCGGGTGGCAAATGCTGTCCTGGCCCCTCCGGGCCGTATCAAAGGGCATCTCACATATTTCAAATTGAGTAATTTAAACCCATTCTCTGCCAGGGCTCAGCAGTTTTCCTCATGTAAAACTGTGCCCATTTCTGGGCAGAAGGTTAAAATAAACATTATGAAAGGGGTCAGCCTGTAGTTTGCTTCTGCCTGCTGGGAACGCAACCCCATCCACGAGGCTGAGGGTCCAGAGGAAGACACACGGATTTTGGGCAGTGCCAAGGCGACACAAGCTGTAGTTCCCACACACGGGAGCAGCCACAGCCCCTGTGCTCAGCGAGGTCTGGGCACAGGGTGGCTCTGCCCCGGGCCCGGTGTCAAAGCACAGGGAGGCCGATGCAGCGCCTCGTCCCAGCACTGCCACACGCGCTGGGAACAGCTCCCAGCCCGTCCCATCCTGGCCAGGGCACATCAGGTGATCTCAGCTGGCACAGGGAGCTGTCCTGGGGACACGGCCCGGGGGGTCACAGAGACAGACCGGGACAAGGACAGGGCTCAGGGCTCGGCCTGCTCGGGATCCCAGCTCCCCTCCCTGCACAGAGCATTCACCAACCCCACGGATTCACAGACCCTCACACAAACCAGGGAAACGCTTCAGGGCTGCTACACTCAGCTCATTGGAACAGACACAGCGCTCGCTGAGGACACCACACATGTGCCTTCTCAGCTGGAACCAGCACAGAACCAGGCTGGTCCCCCTGACCTCGTCCTTGTCCCTCAATATCCATCCCCGGTGCCTCGGCCAGGCCCGGAGCACAGGGATGTGCACGTGGCTGAGGGAACACGGCAGGGTTCTCTCTCACCCTGCTCGGAGTCACTCCTTCAGCAGAGCTGTACAACACCGAACCCCAGTAAACAAGATGCTGCTGTTCTGAAAACCAGATGACACCGACTCCACACAAGGAGTTACAAAAGAATGTCGGGGAAAAAATTCGGGGAACAAGGGAATTGACAAAACATTGCTTATAAAACTGACATCATTTGTTGTTTTCCTATTCAAACCCACCAGCACAGCTACCCTGCATGGCACATGACATCAGAAGGACAAATGAGTGACCTCACAGCTCCCCAGCAAGGAGCTACAGTGACGAGCATGGAACCAGAGTCAAAATCCTGAGGCCCAGGACTTCCAGGAACTTCTGTCTCAAGCTGGACAGCAATTAAATGGCATCTGCTGCCCGATGAACGCAACTGTGCACTGTCACTGTGCTCACTGTAATTTCGGGCACACTGTGACATACCCAGAGAAGGAAAGCTGAGACAGGACCAGTGCCAGTTCCAGCAGGGGAAACAGTTATACAATACTGCAAAATCACAGGTTTAAACCCTTTCCAAGTACTAAATAATGGCCTAAAGCCTAAGACTTATTCAGCTGCCAAACTTTTCAACAGATTGAATCAAGTTTCATGTGTGTGTGTATAAAAACATATATAATACAGATAAAATTGCCAGCTAGTATAGACATACCTCCATAAAAAATAAATAAATTACAGGAGTACAGACATAAAAGTGGAATATTCAATAAATATTCAATTTTTAGGAGAAGACTGAACAATATGCCAGTTTAAGACTTAAGAAGAGAACTTAATCTTCTCTCCCACCACACACTGTGAGTTACTGGATGTTGCTACTCCGTGTGGGTAACAGTAAATACACAGGAACACACTGGACAGGGCTGGCACAAGGATAAATGCATGAAGGACTGATGGTGCTCAGATGCTCGAGCAGATACATGAAGCTAAAGAAAGTCTAATTACTCCCATAAAGAAATCAATCAATAGGTGCAGTTATGCCCAACTGAACCACCAAGTCTTGGAGATGCCTCAAAGATGGAGTTTCCCTTCCTGAAGCTGAAGACACTGAACTGTACCAAACATGAGGGTAAGTCTTGAAAGCTCAGAAACGGAATAAATGGTTTCTAAACCCCACATAAAACCCGAAGAGAATTAAACCAGAAGCAGCTGCCCTTCTCTGTGGCCAAGGCAGTGGCTCTGTGCTGGGGTGTGGGTTTTGCCCCTGCCCCACGGGCAGCAGCTATGCAGCCCCAGCTCTCACCTCAGCTGTCCCACGTGGACACCTCTGATCACCCAAACCCCAGTGTATTTTTGTCTGCCTGCCCACGGTGTCTCTCCTGCCCTGCCCAGCTGCCCCCAGCCCTCCCTGTCAGAGCTCTCGTGTCTCACTCGGTGTTTGTCAGGTTCTACCCCGAGGTGCCTCTGTTTTATTGAGGGATGGGACATAAAAGTTACAACCAGAGAGTTTTATGGAGAACCTGCAGCCCACTGGAGAAGGAGCTGCAGCTCTCTCAGTCAGCTCCGTGTTTCACTGAAAACAAATGTTGCTCTGATCTACGATTTACCAAACTGGAGCTGGAAGGAATTTGGGAATTACTGTTTGCTGTAACAGCATCACCCTTGCATTTCTGGGGGTTTTCAAGAGTACCAACACCTAGCAGTGAAGCTGTGTGGTTCTGACCTACTGACAGAACAGCAGGAGACCTCTGACTTACAGCAAATTAGATGTTACTGCACTCAGTGACAACATCAATTATCTCAATTCCACCACACAGAGACCATTCTGCTCCAGGGACACATTCTAAGCACTTTAATAAACACAAGTACACAGATGGGCCCTCACCTGCCATCTCCTCCTCAGCCTTTTTAAAAAATACATTATTATAAGGCAATGATTACAGTTTAGAAAAGCCTGGATAAACATTTACCATGAAAAAAAAAAAAAAGCAAGGGAATAAATAAACATGAAATATAGAAATGGCTGATCCCACAGAAAATGTAACAATTATTGTATTTTTTTAAACACAGAAAATGTTTGGGAGATCTGATTTTGAAGTGAAATTAAGACCAAAGATACTAAATTGTGCCAAAGCAGGCCAATGGTATTGCCTCCATATCAAAACCAGAAAACAGAGACATGAATAAGATCCAATCACCTCAACAATCCCAAATTCCCTCTTTCCCTCCTCTACAGCATGGAATTACTGCACAGCACAAATCTGGAAAAATACAAGGAAAACGATGTTCAAACATTCCACCAAATTCAACTTTGCTTGAAAGTTGACAACAAATTCGACAAGAAAATAAAGATCAGGCAGGTTCTTCCACCTTTAACCTTGTCTTTTCAGCCCTAATTTCATCAGATCAGACAGAAATGCTTCACTCTGGCACTGGTAGGGCCACATTGCCACTTTGATACACTAAACAGACAGAACATCATGCAATTTGCCAAACCTTTCTCTCCATCCCAGGCATATTTTTAGCTCTGACTGTGTTGGCTCTGATGAAATGAATGATTCCAGTGAATGGTGCAGAACCGTCACAATATGGAATGTTAAAGCACAAACACCTCCACAAACACTTCTGGATATAAATACATTTAATATCTCAACTACCTTCCGTTTGACTTAGTGAAAAATGCTAAGCAAGCTGCTGCTAAAGAACAGGTGGGAAAGGAGAGGCTGGTGTGGGATCTCTGGGAGGATCCAGCACCCTGTGATTCACCCCCGAGGCAGAGCCCAGCCCTGGCAGGTCCTACTCACTCGTTAATGATCAGGTCTGGAGCAAAGCACAGCAGGTTGCCATTGGACTGCTTGTAGGATCTCCAGCCTAAAGCAAAAGCCATCAGGAACATCCAGGAGTACTGCAGGAGGGTCATTTGGTCATCCAGGTGCAAATTTCGGAAACCTGGAGAAATAAAAATTGAGGGGGGGATGGTGTCAGCTGCAAAAAAGCAACGAAGGATAAAAAACTTGTGTGACTTGGAAGAGGAGCAGGGTTATGAGCAGCACAACTGCTGTGTTATCAGTGCATAGGTACTACAGGGAGCAAAAGGGATGTAATATTAAAAAATCACAGCATATATGTGTGGTTATCTGGAACTGATGGTCAGTCAGGCATCACAAAAGGCAACAATTATAGTTCACATACACTGTAATTCACTGGGCTGCCCTCCAAAAATAACAGGCTTTGCTACTTTTCACAAGACCAGTCTGCTAGACAATAAATGATTTAATATCAGATTTTGTTCCCATTCAACAACAATTGCACACTGAACCTACAAGTACTGCATTAGTTACCAGCACTAACTGCTTCTCATCTCCTATGCAGCATGAACAGAGACAACTGAACAAGGAGGAAATGAGTAAAACCTGACAATTGGTCCCTCAAAGAGTCTGAAAATGCCACCAGCTCTGGATTTGCTGCATCAGTTCCTATCAGATCCAGCCCACACTTACCAAGAAGCTATCATGCCATACGGAGCCATTATTAGAGCCTGAATACAAGTTGATTTTATCTATTTTTATTAAGCATCTGACATCTAAAGAGCTCATAACATCTAAAGAGCTGCTTCCTGAAGCTGTGCCAACAGCCAGCCAGTGGATGAATGTTTAACAAACCTGGTGGGTCTAAACACAGCCCCCGGCTTTGGAGCCACCAGGAATGACCAGGTACCGCCTCTAAAATACAAAGAAAGGGTTTCAAACTGATTCCAATCTTGCTGGGTCAAACCTTGAAATCTGTGCTCAAACCCTCCCCAGGAAAAGGTTATTTTGAAATCCCAACTAAAGGGTTTGGCAAGGAATGCTGGCGTGCTGTCAGCATGGCTGATGGGCTACAACCAGCAGCAGGATATACAAATTAAACACTTGTGAGGAACCACCTCAGCAAACAAAAGAAAGGAGATAAAAATGATAAGAATACTTGCTATTAATGTAGTTATTAAAGAGAAGATTGGCATTTTCATTGAGAGCATAAACTCCAACCTGAAGGGTTTGGCTAATTATGAAAACTGTGCAGCAGAGATGATGAACACAGAAGTGTTTTGTAAAATGGAATCTAAATCTGGATCTGGGAATACCAGATGGTCTCCCAAAAACCTGTCCTAGAAGGAAGTGTGTGCATGTGAACCTCTCCTAGAGCAGACTGAGCTAATTCAGCACAACTGCCCAGTGCAAATAGCCCTGACACAGAATCCCAGAATCACCGAGGTTGGACAACTCCCCCAGGATCATTGAGTCCAGCCTGTCCAACCTGCCCCACCTTGTCAACCAGACCCCACACAAATCTCTCAGTCACATCTCTGCTGGACATAGATGCATTTGAGTTTTCCAGCCTTTCTTTCCCACTGTAATTTATTTCCCCTGCTCAAAGAGACACAGTTATGACTCATAAATCTCATTATCAGGCTTTTTCCTTTTTTTTTTTTTTGGCAGACCTGTTCTGTGATGTTATTTTTGGGCAACCTATGCGTCATGGAGGTGTTTTTGCCAGGGTTTTTGAGAACAGGTAGTGAACAGCACTGACAGGGGTGAGAGGGAGATAAACACTGGGCTTTGTTTTGTAG
The DNA here is from genome assembly GCA_013398055.1 of Ifrita kowaldi. Classification (NCBI taxonomy): domain Eukaryota; kingdom Metazoa; phylum Chordata; class Aves; order Passeriformes; family Cinclosomatidae; genus Ifrita; species Ifrita kowaldi. Next base: position 159,846 of record VZRS01000323.1, on the reverse strand, counting down.
AAACAAACATCTTCAGCTCCCCTTGGCCCTGGCCTCTCTGACACAGATGCCATGTGTCATATCCAAGGCTGAGATCTGACATCACTCCTTCCGAGTCTCACTGTGTTTTTAGGTGGGAGCCAAAATAGCAGCAAACCTCCCTCTCTGCCCAGGTAAGAGGCAGTTTGAACAGAGCTGGAGAGAGAATAATGCCTTGACTTCCACCCTGGAGCTGGACAGTGAGGGGGAGTCAGAAAAAAACCATCCATGAACGCAGACCCAGATGAGCCAGCACAGTGATGTTGGTCTGCAGAAGCCAAGAGAAGCTCATTGCTAAAAATATTCAAGAAATAATTGTTTATTGCCCAGAGCAGTTGGGCACATCCCTGGCAGTGCCCAAGGCCAGGTTGGACAGGGCTGGGAGCACCCTGGGGTAGTGGAAGGTGTCCTTGCCCATGGCAGGGGTGGCACTGGATGGGTTTTGGGATCCCTTCCAACCCAAACCATCCCGGGAGTCTGTGAATCTGAGGTGCAGACAGAGCTAATACAAACAGTTCTCTGTAATACTTTTACAACAAATATCCACTTAAATAAGAAATTTAATAGTCAGTGGCCAAAGTGTTCAAGTAAAATGATCTAATTTGTAGTAAATAAATGCATCTGCAATTTTTTCTGCTTCGGGAAGTACCTGAGACATAAACAAGCCCTGATATTACCAACACTTCATCTGTGCAGCTTTGAGGGAAAACAAAGAGGGCTTTAGGTTCAACAGGAAGCCTGCAGGCAGCATTCCCCGTGCTTGTGCCTTACCTGGGATTGCCTTTGCCCACTTGACCGCGGCCACCACCTGGCGGCCCCCCAGCATGTTGAGTGTGGAGAGGATCCTCCAGCTGGAGTCGGGCAGGGAGCTGTCGTAGCCCGAGTACAGCACCTCGGGCTCGATGACCTCGAGCAGGGACACCAGGGTGGGCGTCAGCTGCGGCAGCGACGCGGGGACGATGCTCTTGTTCCCGGGCGCCTCCGGAGCCTCCCGCGCCCCCGCTGCGCCGCCCTGCGCCAGCCCCTTGATCTTCTTCTTTGTCTTCCGAGCTGGAAAGGGTGGGGAAAGCACAGGTGAGGGATGGAAATGACCACACACACATAAACACAGCAGAGGAAGCGCCGCTTTCCTCCCCCCGCAGCTGGGATCGGGGCAGTGAAACCTGCGCGGCGCTTGTTTGTGAAGTCAGTAATTCCGCATTCGTTCCGAGTAAACTTCCACTGAAAATAATACTTTACATTTTAATAAAAGTCACATTTATGCCAACGCTTCAAAATGTTCAGTAATGTCTGCAGGTACTTTACAAGGCTGACTCTAAAATACAAGGCTCAATCCCACCACTGGAAATATCTACAGGGCTGCACTATTTAAAAGTTCCTTTAAATACTCAGCACAGAAACTAGGCAAAAGAAAGGAAAAAAAATCTATTTAATGGGTAAGAAGTTACTGGATCTCTCCAGCCAGGGAAAACAGGGATTTTTTTTTTAAATGCTGGGCAGGAGGAGCTTTTTCTCTTGCCAGCTCTCTTGCATATAAATCACTGCTGCATAATTAAACCATAAAACTCATTCGCCAAATAAATAAAACATCACACAGAGATGTTAACTGTAAACTACAAAAAGCTGGAGCAACAATTTTATTAGCATCTTGCCCCTAATGGAGTCTCCTGCTTGGCTCTGGCTCTCCTGGATGCAGGCGGCCACACAGAACTCGCTGTTTAGCGGAGCCCAAACGAGCCCAGCTCCTTCCCTGGGTGCCTCCGTTAATTAATTGATTTCTGCTCTGGAACTTCCAAGATAAATCCGTAGCCCATAAAAGCATCACGTAATGTGGTTGTGCATTCCAAGCTCCTTCTGACCTGTTCAGAATCCCTGAGCACCCAAAATGCACCAGCCCCACAGTGCCAGCACACAAAACCCCCTCCTGGACCCGTCTCTCCCTCTGGCTACGACAGAGCCTTTGAAAAACAACTGCCAAGGACAAGGAATCCTCTACAGACCTTGTATAAATTGCATTTTCCCAAAGTTTTGTAGACTGGCCACATGTGCCAAGCCTGCCATGAGGGAATAGCAACAGTTGTTTCCTTGGAGCAAAGAGCTTCTTTTTATTCTCGTCTCAATTTTGAAATGGCTGCTTCAAAATCCTTTCATATTCTGGCTTTTTTTGCCCCATTATCCGTGTTCTGAAGAGCGAATGAACTGCTTTGACTTAAATTTAGAAGCACATGCCTTCAGCTTCCTGCAGACACCTGGATGGAGTATTTCCAGCCCAGAAAGCCTGATAAAATTATAATCAAAATAAACAGATCTGATAAGACAAATTATTATGCAAGAATTTTTATTAGGCTGTTACCAGTCCTGACTTAGATATATAGTTGTACCTCACCAACAAAAAAAAAAAAAAAAAGGCTGAGATAATGCATTTCTTTGCAATTAATTTTCAAATAATAAAAAGACCACTAATTTAAAGCCAGCTCCTTAGGGCACGTTACAGGAGATAACCCCCACAGATAAACTCAGCATGGAGAGAAAAGCATCCAAAGATTTTCTGTTCAAAACAAATAAAACCCCCCCAAGCCCCAACCTCCTGCAGTCTGGCATCCACCAGGCTGCAGAGGCTTCCTCCTCCCTGCCTGGTGGCAGATGGCCCGAGCACCTGAGCCAGGTGGGCAAGGCACCTGCCACCCTCCCCTGGCAGCCACGGGCACCAGGCACTGTCCTTCCAAACTGGGAACCAGAACCAGCCCACTGCAGGCAGAATTAGAAAGAACGAAAGATTCCTCAAAAAAATGAAATAAATTCCAAGTGAAGACTGCAGAAAAAACTCATTAATTGCCAAGTTTAACTGTAAAATGCGGCATGAAAAGCCAAAAAAATTATGAGACCATTTTTTTACAGGCATAAAACCTAACAATAAATCTTTTCTTCCAGCACATCACAAAGAGAAAGGGTGCCAAGGAACACCAATTAACGGTGGGAGCGGAAATGAGAACTCAAGGAAATAAAGGCTGGAGTACAAAATATCATTATTGTGCTGTGTAAATCTCTGGTACCTGCAGCTTGATAGCTCGATGTTTTTCCAGTCCCCTACGCCCAAAAAAAACATGCAATAGAAAAAAGAAAGTTCCAGAAAAGGATGATAAGCAGGGCCAAAGGGTTGACTGATGGACTTGAGGTCTTTTCCAACATTAATAATTTTATGGTAAAAAAACTAATAGAAAATTATCAAGCGATTAGAAAGGGTCACTTTTAACTCAGGACAAGAACAGGCCAATTCAAATATTGCACAATAGAATGAATGAGTGAATTCATTAATTTAAAAATAAATTAGTTTTCTACCCAATATCTAACAGTGAAATCCACTGTAGGTATGAGAAACTGAGAGATACCCGAAACAGGTATTTTCCAAGTTCCTGGAAGAAGTCCAGCAGGAAGTCAGGTGAGTGCAATGGGCTGGACACTGGGATCTCTTCTGATCATTCACTGGTTTGCAATAACCATTGTTTATGCACTGAGGATGCAGTTGGGGACTTTTCAAAAAGAAATTACTGTCTAAAAAACATGCAAATTTAATTCTCTTTTAAACAACAGTGATTCCTGAACTGTGACCCTAAAATAGACAAGATAAAAGAAACTGGATTTTAGTCTCTTCTCTATGCTGCCTCCCAGTTTGCGTTTCTGCACCACCAATTCTCCATCTGTTCAGATCTATCCCAAAAATCCTTGTTTTCAGGGTGTTTTTCACCCTTTCACACTACTCTGGGTTCTTCCATTTTGTGCTGCTGAGTTTCTAGATTCCTTTTCCCTCTCAGCCATAAAAGCTTCCCTCTTCCCACCTTCTCCAACAACTTATATAACAAAATCCATCCTCCAAAGCCTCACTATTTTCTAGGATCTTCTGTGCCAAAATTCAGACAGACTGCCCTGGGAAGGGCTCCAACCTGCACGTGGAGAAGTGACAAGAACCTGACGTCACCCCATTGCATTTTCTGTGCTCAGAAAGGCAGCTCAGCCCAGTCAGGGCCAGGCTGGACAGGGCGTGGTGCAACCTAGGCTAGTGGAGGGTGCAACTGGGTGAGCTCTGAGCACCTTCCCAGCCCAAAGCATTCCATGATTCTCTGATTCCACATCCTACAGCCTGAGACTGCAATCCTGGTGTCTACTGAAAGTGATGCAGGAAGGGAAAAGCTTACACTGGGAGTGCTAAACCTCACTGTTAGAGAACTGTTCCTTACTATGAGAGTGATTTTTCACACAGATAAATATATGAATATCACAAAGGTATTTTGAAAACAACTATGAAGAGAAAAAATAGAAAATGCATTCTTTTGCACCTCAAAACCAAGCCTCTGGGGTTTGGCATTCTTTAAGCTGCCCTCAGGCCCTGCTGTTACCTGTCCTTGCTCCCAGCCACACTGGCAGGGCAGTGACCCGTCCCCATGGACACCAGGAGCAGGCAAGAGGCCTGTCCTCCTCTGGCTTCTGAAGAATGAGGTCCAGCCTACTGAGAGTGTCCAAAACCTGATTCCAGCTCCTGAGAGACACTCACTGAGCACCTCATGTCCTTTAGGGATTTATTTCAGAACCCACTACAACAGATTTTGGCTGTACCCTGTCCTCCTGCACACAGATCAGGACAACAGCTCAACGAACGGAGCAGCACCATCCCATCCTCTGGCAAATCTCCGCCCTGAAGGAGGGGATGTGCCTGGAAGGGCAGGAACAGTCCCCTGCAGCCCAGGAAAGTGGTGCTGTGTCCTCCTGAGGGAGCTGGGAGCAGAAGAGGAAGGAAGGACAGGCTAACACAGCCTCCAGTCTGTGCTTCACTGATCTCTTTAACTTAACTCACCACTTGCATCTCACCAAGGATATTATCACCAACTGAAATGAAATTCTGTTCATCCTTGGAGCTGACAAATACATCTTTGACGTTTTTATTTTATCTGACAATTTTGATTATACAACTACCACCAGGATAACTGCACTAGTAAGTGCTGCGTTAATCTCTGCTGCTCAGGGAAGAATAGCAAACATAAAATGAAGCTGACACTAATAAAAGTGTTTTATGCCACTTTACAACTGCTGGTAAATCTCCAGTTGATGTGGCCTTCAGATTCTCACAAGCCATTCAGGACTCAGCAGAGAACAACTATGTGCTGGTATGTTAAATTTAACCAACCTTTTCTAGAGAAGTTTTGACAGATATTTAAGAAGCATCCACAGCATGAACAAAAATACTTCCATTTTCTTCAGCTGGAAGATGTAACCCCCACTCCCATCCCTGTCCTCCGTGGTCTCAGTGTCAGGTCACTCAGACAGCACACCCTCCCACAGGTGTTACACCTCCCTCCAGGTGCTCTGCAAGAGCTCTGCTGTCTCACATTCCATGAAAAAGCCATGAGATGTATGTGCTGACAGGAACGAAAAACAGCCCTGGTGTGTGTGCGTGACTCACTCCTGCTGAACGTACAGAGACAGCAACTGAGCACAGACAGGAGAAATCTCAGCATGAGCCCTCCTGTCTCTCACTACAACGCTCACAAAGCGCAGCAGTTGCTTCGAACAGATCCCAGTGCTGCCCACAGCGCTGCCCCAGCAGCAGCAGGACATCCCCTGGCTGCGTTACCTTCCAGGTTCATGCCCGCCTGCAGACACTTGCGGTAGCGGCACGCGGGGCAGTTCTTCCTGCGGATCTTGTCGATGATGCAGTCGTTCCTCCCGGCACACAGGTAATTGTGCTGCCCTGGGCACAAACACAAACAAACGTCAGCTCCCCGGCACGGCACACACTCCAGACAGCCGCTCCTCCGGTGGCATCAAGGACCAGATAAAACCTTTACGTGCTGCACTGCCTGTCCTGCAAAAACATCAGCATCCATCTGATTTCACATATCCAAACCCACTTCTCGTGTTTAAACCACAACACCAATACATCTAGGTAGAAATCCTATTTTCTATCTGTTAACATCAGGCAACTTCTATTTTTAAAACTATTTCCCCTTGCATTTACCAAAGCAGCCTTCTACAGCAGGACTCCCACTTTTCTAAACAGGCTGACAAGGGACATAAATAACGTGCACAAACACATTCTGAGAAAACACTTGTAAACATCTCTACAGAGCACAGACACAGCTTCATCAGCTGGAAAGTCACGGAACCTTCATGTGACCTACAGCCTGACTTGGACAAAGCAAGTTCTCTGATCTTATTATGGATTCGCAGATTCAGAGCAAAACTGACCCTAAAAACAAGACAAGTTGAAGTACATAAACTAAAATAACTGTATTTCTTAGCTGTTTAGAACAGGGCAACAGAAGTATCCATTCTTAATTATTTGAATTATATGAATGAATGTCTGAATGCAACTTATTTAGGGAAAGATATTACCAAAGAATAGATCCTTCTCCCAGATAAGGATCAAGGAGCATGTTTTTCCAGAGGGCAGAAAGCTGCAGCCTGGGCTTTTACACTGTATTGCAAAGTCCTGACAGTACAATATTGTGAGAAACAAATATATTTTCCAAATACTAAGTTATTAACAACCGAGTCCAAGAGTCTTCTCACAGGAAAACAGCTTGGGGAAGGAATTTCTGACAAGTCAGCTGTGAAAATTATGGGCATGCAGAGTCCATTCCTATGGCTTTGCCCAAACTTCTCCTGTGAAGTGTCTCAAGTTGATATTCCAAGGAATGTTTTTCTGAATGACCCCCTCACCTCTTCCATTCGGGAAAGAGGAGCCTTCCTGACTCTTGTGCCAGCTTTGTGTTTAATTGATTCAGACAGCAGATCCTCCACTCACCATTCTGGTTGCCATCAGCACCCTAACACATGGAAACACACATGAAACATGAACTGATGCCCATTTGCCAGCCCTGCAGTGGAGCAGAGACAACAGTTCCATGTCCCCCCAGGCTGTTTGATGAGACCACAGCCTCACACACCAGCACAGACACTTCAGGTGAGGATTCTCCTGAGCTGCTCCATTTTATTCCTGACAAAGAGCTTCCTCTCCACGGATGTTTGGTTTCTCGTATTTACTGCTCACCTATTCTTGCCTTTTTTAGGACCAAGCTACACTACTTCTTTGTACTCCATTACATCAAAGCCCTCTTGTCACATGACCATTTTGGGGGAAAATGAAGGGAAGTTGGTGCTCCATGCCTGACTGCTGCCCAGGGATGTGCCTGCAGCCAAAGGAACACGCTTCTGTTCTCTCTGCTGCTCAAACCCAAAGATACTCCACAAATGCTCTGGTAAAAACCAGGAGTGAGCCAATGGAGGTGTTTCCAGGGGATTTGGGGCACACATTTTTCAGAGGTTGGCCAATCCCCGTCCCCGTGCTGCCCGCAGCCCCCGCCGGTGCCGGGCTCTGACGCACTGTGGCACCGACATCTCTGTGCCCATCTGAGCACACCAGCCCAGAAAACGGTTGGGAACTGCAGACAAAGGACTTTGGAGGATGGAATTAAAACTGCTGACGAACAAGGCCAATTTGGAGCACAGCAGGAGGGAGAGGTGCTGGGGAATCTGCAGGGGAGGGAGGTGTGAGGAGCTGCTGCGGGGCGCGGAAGCGGAGGTGGGGAGGAGTGCTGAAGACCCAGGCTGGTACATTGGGTGAAGTGCTGGGAGGTGAACAGGGCTGGTTCTGAGGCTGGAGAAACTCAGTCACGAGGGCTCTGAAACACCATGAAGTCAGAACTAGGAAAAGGTATCTCTGGCCCGCCTGGGCTGCTCAAGAAAGGCCTGGCTGCATGAAAAACTGCACATAAATCCACAGCTGCTGTTCCCCCTTCGCCCTTCCTCTGATTCTACTCTTTGCTGAAAGAAATGCACTTTATATTGACTTCCTAGACACTGACACTTCCACTTTCTGTGACCATTTCTGCCACAGTACACAGGCCTGGAGACAATGGTGGAAAAAAGGGCTTTGGCTAAAGGCTGGAAAACGAGTGTGCAGAGTCAGCTTGATCTGAACACTAACAGGTGCCTGGCAGCCACTAATAAAAAGGATATTGCAGAAACAAATTCTTTTTACATGTGTTCCTAATAAGAAAAATGCCTATAAAAGACAAAACCAAATTATTTGTTCCTTAAAGCGAAGACTGGGACTAACAGATCCTGGAAGTAGTCCTGAAATATCCACGACATCTAACGGGAGGATTAAGGGTGCTCAATCCTTGGTGCCATGGCCCAGCTGACATGGTGGTCATTGCACAAAGGCTGGACTTGATGATCTTGGAGGTCTTTTCCAACCTAAATGATTCTGGGATTCTGTGAGAAGTGGGATAATTTGCGGAACAAACAAAATGGAAGCAGAGGTGAGCTGTGAGGAACTGATTGCCATAAGCCTGCTGACATTTTTAGTATCAAGACAGTTGATTTATGATGTATCAAATCATATCACTGACCAGAAGGAATCACTGAGCTGATTCCTTCCTGTATCAATACTTTTGTGATTTATTTAAGCTTGAGAATGGCACATGCCCAGCTGCCCTATGAACTGTCTCCTGAGGGATCTCTGGTGATCATGTTTTAACCAAAGGCACAGATGATTATTTGCTTTGCACTTGAGCTCATACTGCCTTGCTGTACTTCAGCCCCCACAAAGGCAACACCGCTCTGTGACACGCAGAAACAGAGACATGAACTCGACTTTCCCGATCCCTCCAAGAGGCTCTGCACTTCCATGGAGCTGCCCATGGCACCCAGCGAGCCAGGAATGGGGGAAGTGCAGCTTCTGAGGACTGAACGGTGGCTTGTCTTTGTCAAGCAGCCTTCCCTCTCCTGCAGTGACCCCAACTTGCACCAACATCAGCAGAAAGAGCCTGATTCACTGAGGGCTGCACGAGGAAGGCACACGACAGGAAACCCCGAGGGCCAGAACTAAGAACAATGTTCTTCAGACCTCAGGCATCACCACCTTCCCAGAAACACTGGGAATATGCTCCAGCTTTTCTGCATCTGATCCAGAAGCACAGTCAGATCTTGAGGTACAGCCTAGTCCCTTACAAAATGGCTTCTGATACACCCCAAAATCACACAGTCCTTATTCACATTCAGTTTTCCATCATCTCTGTTTTCCAGAATTATTTTCTCTAATCACAACTAGAGAGAAATCTCAGTGATCCAATCCCACGTCCCTGGTACCCAGTGTCCCTGCAAATAACACCCAGGGACATGGACTGTTCACAGGAAAAACTGTAAAACTACAATAACCTCATACACAACAGATTTACCAAGATTCATGTAAGTTTTCTACACAAACCAACTAACCTTAAATTGAAAAACCACAAACTTTACAAATCTATTGCACACAGACAAATATCTGTATAAAAATGGGACAAATAAACAAAAACAACAGTGAAAGAAAATGAAGGAGACAAAAGCCAAGACAACAATAAATTCTTTTACACAGAGTGAATGGGAGCATTTTACCAACATGAATGGAATCCATGCTTTGGATAATGCACCATTATCAATGTGATTTACTGTGACAAGATCAGTGATCTAATGGATGGGATGTTCAGTAGGATTCTAACAAAACCATGGGTGCTGAGTTTGAAAATGGATGATATGTGTGGGGATTTTGTATTTTTAAGCAGCAAACTCATCCGAGCAGCTCCTACCTTCCACTGCCCTTTTGAAGAACACTTTGCAGCTGCCACACGTCAGGACACCGTAGTGGCACCCGGAGGCCTCGTCGGAGCACACCAGGCAGAGCTTGGGAGGTGGTCCCGTAGTTGCTGAGGTTGTGGATGGAGAAGAGCTTACATCTGACCTCATTCCAGGGCTGAAACAAAGCAGAAAAATGCCTTTAACTGAGATCTGTGGGATAGAGGCAAATATGGGGTTGGTACCTGCCAGGAATGGTTTGTCCCCACCCTGTGGGACAATCCTGCACACAGAGCACGCCAGAAACAGTTAAACAAGGACTTCTGTAAAACACAAGTAAAGCTGTACGGACTTTTCATGGCCTATTTGGCTGGATCAAGATTCCTTCCCTTACACGTTTCTGAAGCCAAGTTTCTTGCACAATTATCCCAGCCTTTAAAATTGACTCTTAAATCATGTCCTTACTCCATATTGTTTCCATTACTGCCGCATTCCCTGCAGCCTGCACAAGGGCTCCCTTTCCAGCACCACCACCACCGGGTTTTCTGCTGGGATACTGTTATGCAAGAAGCTGTGCAAATTGGGCCACATACTAACAAATATTCACAGTAACAAGTGATCATTTCACCCCAGCAGTTTAGGAGAAGAATGAGAAATATTCCTCATTTCAGGATCTGGATGTAAACACCCAGCCCAGCTACAAACGAAGGGTTGGTTTGTTAAGAAAAAAAAATAAATCCCTCTTAGAACAACAAACAATCCATCGTAATCACCTTGGAGCTGCTCCTAATCCTCAGGGCTGACCCAGCAGTGCTGAGCCAGAGCTCAGGGGCTGATTTTATAGAGCTGCAGCCCCAACCACGGCACTGCCCCACACCCCTGGAAAGGCCCGGCTTTTTGAGTCCATCCATCCTCCTTCCATGGAGGGCGGCAGAGACTGGAACAGCTGCCCAGGGAGGGCTGGAATCTCCCTCTCTGGAGACATCCCAAACCCACCTGGACACGCTCCTGTGTCATCCGCTCCAGGTGACCCTGCCTTGGCAGGGGGTTGGACTGGATGATCTCCAGAGGCCCCTTCCAAACCCAACCACTCCGTGATTTCCAACTAAGTCTGAAACTCCTAAAATACGATTTCTGTATAGTCTGCTTTACTTGAAACTGATTTTCACAGAAAATCTTGTTCACCAGGGTTCCAGCCACTCTCCAGATGAAGCTAGAAAAATGACACTTCTATTTAAGACTTTGGTGCCTTTCCTTGGAAGCTCTCCAGACCATCCACGTTCCCTGATGTGGGCTTAACATTTGAATGTGGGACGGCTTTTGCATGGAAAATTCCTTTTCCTCTCCTCAAGGAAGTCTGACCAGATTTGGTCACACATTTAAAAAACCCCACAGTTCTAACACGCTCACGCAAACCTTAAAATTCCATCCCAAATTAAAACATTCCAACACCTGGGAGCTCTGCTTTTGCTCAGGTCCATATGTCCCATCCCCAGAGAGCACCTGAGAAATGGCCCATCCAGTGATTCAAAGGACTTTGCCATTGTGTTTGTTCTTTCCTATAGGGATTGAGGCAATCAAAAGACAAGGAGCAGGATCCTCCCACTCAAATACAGAGGGATCAAAGTCAAACCAGAATAAATGTGTCAATGAAGTTCTCACTTTGACAAAAATGGAACCAGAAGGCAGAGAAGTGAAAATTGCTTGTGTTAGGGGGAAAAAATGAGACAGCACAGGCAGGCAAAGGCCTGAGGGATGTGTAGACCCCCAACACCGGTGTCTGAGCTGCGTCTCAGAGCAGAGAGGGCTGAGCAGAAGAGAAAACACCAGACAGGAACAAAGCAACAGCTCCAGCGTGCTGGAAGGGCAGTGGGAAGAGGAGAGCAGAGTAAGACCAGAACTAGTGTGGTGCAAAGCCCTCAGTAGGAAAGGCTGGCAGCAGGAATGGAGGAGAATGAGTCAAGCTTGAGGAAAAAGGGAAGAAAAAGGCCCCTTTTTTTCCCAAAGGGAAGAATGCTTCTTTCCAGAACTTGGAAAAGAACTCAAATCTGTCACATCGCTCCTCTGCGTTCAGAAAGTATCTGTGGAATGCTGCAACACGTCTCCTGCACGACTCTGCCACGAGGCTGCCAACCCCCACGAGCGCGTCTGTCAGCTGGAGCGGGGACTGCGTCCCTGTTCATGAGCCATGGCACGGCTTTTCTGGGTTTTCCAATTAATTTGTCTTCCTCTAAAGAGCAGTGAGCTTTAATAAACCTCTCTGGTTGCACAATCCAGCCCTCAGCATCCAGGCCGTGGCAGAATGTAATTCAAGCCAGTTCCATCTATTTGATGTCCGTCCGAACACGCATCTTTAATTACGGGCTCACCCTGCTTTCCACCCAGCACGCCTGCCTTCCTCAAGTGCACGGACCTCTAGGAACAGCGCTGCAGGGATGGAGGGGCACTGCTCAGCCCCATCCCCTCCGAGCAGGGAACTGGATGGAGCTCGTGGCTGTGGGGCTGCAGGAACAGAGACCTCATGCGTAAGGAAGCTGAGGATTCACAGCTATTTCTGCTGTGCTGGCTCTGGGCAGGTCTGCTGGTCCATGGAGGTATCAGAAGGAACCCAGAGACGAGAGGAGAACCTCAGGCTTGAGAGCCGTCCTTGGTTCTTTGCTCTCTCACAGCTTTCCTGTTTAATCAGACAAATAATTTTGACCTCAAAGCTTTGCTTCCTTTCATGTGATACACACATTACTTTCTTGTTTGTTTTTTTTTGTTCTCTCCCCAGCCTACTGATACATTTGGAAAAAGAAATTAAATTGTTTCTCTACTTTTAGAGTGTCATATACTAAAAAAATACATTAATTAAAAAACCCAACACTTGCCTCAAAACCAAGCGATACCCCTTCTACAAGCAGCAATCACTGTCTGGTCAAGAGCTACTCTAAGATGCCTTATTTTCTCTAAAGGCTTAGGCCCAGTAGCTCCTTTTCGAAGACTAAATATCTCAGATTAAACACTGAAGTACAGGCTGGGAGCTATGACTTTAAATAAGGAATATATAACTTGAGAACTTCGCTTCATTAAAATTATTAAAACCAGAAGAAGATGGAAACATCTTTCTATGTATAGTTTCGAAGACAGCTAATTTAGATACAAAAATAAAGCTCTTTATTCTCTCAAATTTCTGACAAAAGCATTTTTAAGGAAACATTCATCAGCTGTCAGGGAAACCATGACAGTGCCAAACATATTCCACTGAAACTTTTCAATCACCTTTAATTTTTAAACAGGGCTCATTTTCTGTACCAGCACCACAGAAAATGTAATATGAGAAAGAAAACAGATGATATGACTTAGAAAACTAAAAATAAATGATTACATTGATTAATAAAGCAGTAGCCAGCAATCTAATCCGGGCTCCTGGCATATCTTCCCAGCCTGGCTGTATCAGATAAGGGCAATATTTACTAACCGTGTGGAGAGCTGCCAGACAGCCCCGCTTGTACAACACCACCAGGAGGGACTGCAGGGCAGCAGGGCTCCTGCAAGAGCCACAGCTAACCAGGCTGACATTTAATAGAAATCTCTCACCTATAAAGTTACACGCAGTAAAAGGCAAATGACCACTTCCTAAGGAAGAGGTAAGGCAGGGAAATTACACTCTGAGATAAAATAATAACAGAATACCTTTCAGTATTTACAGAAATTGTTTTCAACTCAACAAAACCCTAATAAACTATGAATCTTATCTAGATAAAAGTCAAGCAGCATAGATGAGAGAGGAAAAAACCTCTCAATTTTCAGGGTTCCAAATCTGTAAAAACTTTGATTAAATTTCATTTTGGGAGGCAAGGTATTGGTATGGGGTACTAAACTTAGTACATTCCCAAGTATTTTTCAGAAACTATTAATACGCAATCTGATTTTATTTATTTGTATAGATGTGTTTATTGTTTCCAGTCAAGGGGAACTATGGGGCAAAATGGGAAGCCTTAATGAACGGGGTGAAATGGGAAGGCTTAACGAAGATGCCGCCCTGGTAACGAGCTCTGCAGAAATCAAGCTGTTTAACTGAAGCCATTTCAGGGTTAATCATTCACCAGAGACTTCAACCCCGGCTCAAGGGTCACCTGCAGCACAGGCGGGTGTGGTAATGGCTCTGGGGAGGGTTCCTGTCTCGGGATCCTGCCGGGGGATGGCCACGGCCACAGCCCTGGACAGCAGGGACACACAGACAGGGACTGCCGGGCTCTGAGCCTGCCACCAGCCACCGACATGGAGCAGATGCAGTGGAGGAGGGATTCACTCTCTGGAGAAATAACCTCCCAGTGCAGGTGGGCACTGCTGAGGAGAACATTTGCTTGTCTCTCTTCTTTTTCTCTTTACTGTGAAGAACATAAAACCTCCCCAACACACAGAATGGGAACAGCCCCATGTGCTGAAGCTACTAACACTGAAATACAATTTTAAAAATATACCAACCTCCTGTTACTTTTCATTATTAAATGAGAATCACAGAACCATTGAACTTTCAAGAGTAGGTTTAGATTAGATATTGTGGAGAAATCCTTCCCTGTGAGGGTGCCAGGCCCTGGCACAGGGTGCCCAGAGAAGCTGTGGCTGCCCCTGGATCCCTGGCAGTGCCCAAGGCCAGGCTGGACATTGGGGCTGGGAGCAGCCTGGGACAGTGGAAGGTGTCCCTGCCATGGCAGGGGTGGCACTGGATGATCCTGAAGGTCTCTTCCAACCCAAACCATTGCATGGCTCTCTGATCCTATGAAAAACAACTCTAGTGAGACAGTGACAAGGGGAACACTTCCAGAAACCAAAATTAGCGATCATTTCCAGTCTACAACCTGCACCTCTTTTTACCAGTGCATGAAAGGGATGGTCAGCCTGCATCACATTCTGTCCCAATAGGGGTTCACTCCTGACCCACCCAGACACCAAAACATGGCCAACCACACATCCTGGTTCTGCAGCACAGCTGAACCAACTACTGGGAACGTATTCCTAAAAGTAAGTTACTTACTGGTGTAAGTGGTATCACCAAACTAAGAGTAAAGAAACCATTTTCAATGTCATTGCCATCTGGGCCTCCTCCTTATCTTCCAGCAATGAGAACAATGTAAACACTAGGCTACGGACACCGACTGATTACATTTTTTGAGTTGTTTATTTCTTCATTAACTAGAGAAACTATTAATTATTTTTATATCCTCTTAGGCAGGGAAGTAGTTTTTAATTCAGGCAGGAACAAATTTTAATCCAAGGCTGTTGACACTAGACTTGTCATGACTATTAAAATAGAAGCGTGTTTGCCAATTGGAAATAATTCCAGAAAAGCATTTTGCTGAGAACCTGAACCACTGGTTTCCTCTGTCTCTTGAGATGTTTTCACTTCATTTTGAACAGACTGAAAATTGGTAAGAACCCAGGTTTTCCTCCCAGACTGTCTGAACTCTGCAGACACAGAGCCAACCCTGGGCTGGCTGGGTGCCACAGAGGGGGCACGGAGCGACTGCCAGAGGCACAAACCACACGGTGACAGACCCCAAGCCAAGCTGTCCTGGGGTGTTGACTGCTCACAAAGCCACAAATCCTCCCTTCACATAACTTCCTTACAGACCCACCTATCCTTCAGTTCTCTTTCCTATTTTCTGTTTAAAATGGAGACCTGGATGGTTTTGGTAGGAGTGCTGGTCTTGACGACAAGCATCTCCTCGGTGATGCCGTAACAAATGAAAAATACTTATGAGTATTTAAACAAAGCCTGTGAAGAAAAGCCCCCAGCATTTCTGGTTCCCAGCTGCTCTGAGAACCGGGATGATTAACACGGTTTCCTTTATCACACACCCAGATAAACACTGTATTAAAAAACCGCTGATAAGCCAGGAAATCAGATTTTGAACTAACGGTCTGGTTTCGTGCAACATGTCTATGGCACGGCCAAGATAATGTCACCATGAGGAATGTGTCACTCCGGAAGGCCACGACCAAATTTCCTTCATTGCCAGAGCCAGAAACTCATGGCAGAGAAACTCCTGGTGTGCAGTCAGGGGGGCAGGAACTGTCCCTCCTCCTGACCCCATAAATGCTATTGCCAGGGGACTACTGGGGTTCTACCTCACAGAAAAATTTAAAATATGAGACATACCCAAAGCAGCAAAGTCTTGGAATCACCCTCCGCCTGCAGAACACACCTTTTACCATCCCTTCATACAATTGAAGCCGGCTGCAGGACTTGTGGGTTTGTACAGTCAAACAAATACTGCTGGCAAACACCAACAGCACAGGAACAGAACAGGAATGTGCAGATTCCCAACACGACACACGGAGCAAACCCTCTGTGTGACAGCGCCGGCTCCCCGCGGCCGGCGGCGCTTCCATCCCTCTGCAAGCCTGCACGACGGCTCTTCCCAACCTTGGAGGAGCATCCCGCTGAGGTGACTCTGAGCTCTCTGGAAGCACTGAGGAGCTGCTGGCAGTTCCTGAGGCACTGGCCCCAAGGCCGGCCCTCGTCCCGCTGTGAAATGGCGCCCGCTCCCATCTTGGCATCGCTCGGAGCGACGCCGGAGCGGCCGCGCACGGAGAGGAGCGGCCGCGCGCTCCCGCTGGAGCCTCTCCAGGACGTAAAGGTTTCAAGGGCACAGGCAAAGCTTTCTTGGAATGGATAAATGGTAATTGATGTTGCAGCTGCAACCTCAGCCAGAGCTCTTGGGATTTTAAATGTACTACAGACCTAAAGCATTTATGGCCAGAATACGATAATTAAATTATATGTTCTAAACTTTTATATTTATTACAGTGCTCCAGTAAAGCAGCCAAAAAGTCTTACCTTCAAGGGTAGAATTCATTTCTATATGAATCAATTTAGGTGTACTTTTCCAAAGTTTTGTGTTGCTTTTTTAATTTCATTGTGCTGGCTTCCTTAAATAAAGAGGCAGCAAAAAAAAGAGCCAGACAGAGGCCAGTACCTTTATGCTTAAATACAAACTCTACATAAAAACATGGAATCAAATTATCCTGGGCCATACAAATTGTTTACACTTCGCTGGATGATAAAACAGCCATTTGATCTACATGATTCACAGACTGTGGATCATCTCAAACCTGCCTTTCACAGACTCTGTCTCATGGACACATCGCGCTCTGCCGGCACAGGAACACACTCGGTGCTCACACACTGAGGTGCAGGACCAGGACAGCTGCAAGAACAATGCACTGCACAATAAAGTGCAGAAGTCTGAGCAGAATTAGATTTTTTTTTTTTTATTTTCAGTTCATCCCAAGAAATGTCTCAGCCTGGAGCAAAGGAGGCTC
>VZRS01000323.1:113493-142469 GCA_013398055.1 Ifrita kowaldi | reverse complement strand
GGCAGCAAAAAAAAGAGCCAGACAGAGGCCAGTACCTTTATGCTTAAATACAAACTCTACATAAAAACATGGAATCAAATTATCCTGGGCCATACAAATTGTTTACACTTCGCTGGATGATAAAACAGCCATTTGATCTACATGATTCACAGACTGTGGATCATCTCAAACCTGCCTTTCACAGACTCTGTCTCATGGACACATCGCGCTCTGCCGGCACAGGAACACACTCGGTGCTCACACACTGAGGTGCAGGACCAGGACAGCTGCAAGAACAATGCACTGCACAATAAAGTGCAAAAGTCTGAGCAGAATTAGATTTTTTTTTTTTATTTTCAGTTCATCCCAAGAAATGTCTCAGCCTGGAGCAAAGGAGGCTCAGGGGGGACCTTGTGGCTCTGCACAACTCCCTGACAGGAGGGGGCAGCCGGGGCGGGTCGGGCTCTGCTCCCAGGGAACAGGGACAGGAGGAGAGGGAACAGCCTCAGGCTGGGCCAGGGGAGGCTCAGGTTGGACATCAGCAGGAATTTCCCCATGGAAAGGGTGCTCAGGCCTTGGCAGGGGCTGCCCAGGGAGGTTTGGAGTGCCCATCCCTGAAGGTGTCCAAGGAAGGGCTGGAGGTGGCACTGAGTGCTCTGGGCTGGGGACAAGGTGGGCATCGGGCACAGCTGGGACTCGATAACATTAGAAGTCTTTTCCAACCTCAGTGATTCTGGGGTTCCGTTTCAGATCTCAGCAACCTCAGAGGTGCTTTACCTGTCCTGGAAGCAGTTTTTTAGTTTTCTGAACCTTGCAAACTAACCAAGAGCCAAGACACCACCCAAAAATGTATTGTCTTAACACTGACCCTTTAACACAGCAATTCCATGGGCCAGCACTCCGAGTTCAACAGCAGAACTGCACTGAGACGTTCTGCAGTGATCACACGAGATCCATGAGCTCAGAGCAGCCACAGCATTTTGGCTCTTCCTACACAGTCAGCATATATCGGATCTGACCCCTTATTCCAGCACACATTAATGCTGTACCAGAGGAACTGAACTTAAAATATTAAACAGGACTTGTTCCATCAATGACCTCAGCGTGAGCTGTGTCCAGTGCTCATGTCAATCACAGGACTGTGTGCAGGCTGCCAAAATGATGCTGCTAGGAAAGGAGAGAGACATCTGGAAAGCTGATTCTAATGTACATGGAAAAATATTAATGGTACAGAAAGAAAGGCAGTAAGAGATTAAACTAAACTGCAGTAGAATCATAGAATGCCACAATGGTCTGGATTGGAAGGGATCTTAAAGACCCCCTGCCACAGGCAGGGATGCCTTCCACAATCCCAGGGTGCTCCAAGCCCTGACAGCCTGGCCTTGAACACTGCCAGGGATCCAGGGGCAGCCACAGCTGCTCTGGGCACCCTGTGGCAGGGCCTCCCCGCCCTCAATATCCCATCTAACCCTGCCCTCTGGCAGTGGGAAGCCATTCCCCTTGTCCTGTCACTGCTTGTAAAAAGTCCCTCTCCGGCTCTTTTAGAGCCCCTTTAGGAACTGGAAGGGGTTTCAAGGTCCCTTGGAGCCTTCCCTTCTCCAGGCTGAAAAGCCCCAAAGCTGCAGTACAGTCCTTCCATACTCAAATAATCACCAAGCTACAAATGAATTTAAACTTCTAATTAGGAAGCTCATTTCTTTTATTCTGAAAAAACACAACAAAATCAAGATTCTCCTGCTGCCAGTGGAACATCTAACAGTGTGGACACACAGACTCATTCACCAGTTCATGCTTTTAGCAGCACTGCAGAGCTAATTCCTGCTTTGCAACAACAACAAAAATCAGAAGAAATATAAAGAAAGAAACTAAAAGTACTGTAACTCAAACATAAATAAAAGAGTAGAAATAAAACCTTAACTCTGAGCAGGAAGAAGAAGAGGAGAGGGGAAAGATGAAGAGAGGGCAAGAGAAGCAGTTCCTTCATTCCTTCTCCAGTCCTTCCAGGAAGCTCTGTTCAGAGGGGAACTGACACTGAAGCAAGGGAGGCTGCTGAATCCCTCAGTGCACAAACCCCGTGTCCCCGTGTCCCTGTTTCCCCGGCCATCCGGAGCAGCCCTGCACGGCGTGGCCTCCCCCGGCACGGGCTGCCTCAATGGGAAGCGTGCATTTACACGTGCAGCACTTTATTACGGAATATTAACCAACGGGCTGCACTCCGGGCTCTGCTTCAGTGCAAATCTATGGAGAAGAGGGACGGGGACCGGTGCCAACTTTAGGTTTTGGCCTCGGTCCATTTGGTGCAGGGCCAGGATGACTTGGTTGACTGTTGAGTCATCAGTCGGTTCAATTGACATTATTTTACATTTGACTGGTTATTGCTCTTTAAACTTTGAACAGGAGTCCAGAAGCTCAAAAAACACCAGTGGACCAAAAAGAAAGCAGCCAAAACAGAGTTTAAACAAGGCACGTAAGCAAGAAAAATACTCTCCTTCAGTGACATTTGCTTTTAGCAGAACCTGCTAAAAAATCAAAATCTACCTCAAGGTTTAAAACATGTCTGTTATATTCCCAATATCTGTAGGAAGGAGAAGCAAACCTTTTCCCCCAAAATAAATCAACTGGTGAATGAGAACTGTATTTCTAACAGTAACATATTCCTGAAATTTTCGATGGTCAGTGGGCACACTGGTCATTTGCTTCTGCCAGTGCTCAACCGACAGCTGAAAAAGAAAAGATTTAACCCCCACAAGTTACTGCTTCAGTACTGAAGACACACTTCTGTTTGGCAGAAGAGATGCCCATAAACTGTTTGTTTCCACAGGGATGTGACATGAAACGAACTCGCTACACATAATTTGCATTTACCAACAGGAATTTGTACTGGAGGTTCATTCCTCTTGTTTTCAAACTGTTTACTCAACTCACTGTGTTTCCACTCCAATTCCAGGTATGTATTCAGTACGTTTGGATCCCCTGAGAGGGAAATTCATTGCTATACCCACTTAATTTTGTCAGCAGCTCAAGAAATGAGCTGAGCCGGAGCTTGAGCTGGCTTTAATGACAAGTGCAGTGGGAAGGGAGACTGGGTTTTGCTACAATAAACATGCCAGGATGGAATCAGCTTTTGTGACGGCTTCCAAGAGCATGAAAAACAAACAAAAACCAATAAAAACATCATATCCTGGGTACTTTGCTGGAAGACGAAAATACTTGTGATGATTTCGAGATCTTAGTCACAAGAATGACGACTGCAAGCTGCTGTCAGCGCCACGGGCCCGAGCTGAGGTGCGGCACCAGCTCGTGGGGATTATGTTCCCCATTTAGTCATGAGCACTAACGTCACTTGAAAGGGTAAAGATTTTTTTACCATCTTACAGAGGGAACAGGAATTCTTGCAGGAAAGATAAGGAGCAAATTCAAAATTCCTGGTGACTTAAAAATCAGAGAGTTGCTGACAGACAAGCACAGTGATGGCTCATGGGCCTGAGGGAGAGGCTGAGGCCTTCCCCCAAACCCTACCAAAAGCTTTTCTTTCCTGTTTCACATTTAGTTTTTCGTGCATTTTATCTTTCATATCCAGATCTGTGTGTCTACATAACAGAGCTTAAAACTGAGCAAACCTGTTTAAAAAGCATTTCTCAACTCTTACAAGCACTTGTACCACCCTTCAGAACACGGTTTCACTTCATTTTAACTGGCCTCTGACACAGTGGATGCAAAGAATAAATATGAAACCACTCTTCCCTGCACGAACAGGAAGAAAAGCACATCATAAGTTTGTTTATTGACACAAAATCAGCCACAGAAACTTGTGTCATATTCTCAGAAGGCCAAGCAAGGAGTAGCACCCCAGACCTGTATGACGTGTATATTGTATGTAATTTCCATGGCACTTTTAAGTCAACTTTATTGAATTACCCAGTAGAGTGCTGTAATTACTTTTGTCAACACTGTTAAGCAATTACAGATACAATTTCTGCTATAACATGCACACACAGTAGGTTATTGCCTGCTTTTATTTCCACTTGGCAACCACGTCACACACTCAGGACTATAAAGATGTTTCACCACATCCCTCCTGTTGCCCACACCCGGCCTTTACACGCAGTTCTCACCTTGGGGGTTTGGGCTTCTTTGTGGTTTGCTTTTTTCCCCCCCATAATACTTTTAGCTCTTGCCTTCTTTCTCTCTCCTGGGTTTCTCATATGATTTTACCCACTTTCCTCTGCCCTCTCCCCTCCCTGTCAGCTGAAGGAAGCTCTATTCCTTCCTTGCGGAACCTCGCACCGTTTCCTGGCCGCATTGTTCATCTCTGCCTCTTTGTGTATTTTCTCTTCCTGAGCAGCACTGGGAACCCCTCCCAATTAAACTCCATCTGTAAACTTCATTAATGGGCTGTTTACTCTCTCACACAACCACCACGACAGGGACAGACAGACCCCGACTTCTCCACACGATCCCTCTTCTCTTGCGTTTTTGGCGCTGAACTTACTCAAGTGCCCAACAGTGGCAATTCCAACATTCTTTCAGAAAAGTATTAAAAACTTTCCGGCTGGGAAACTCTTTTTTCTTTTCCTGAATTAGAACATGTCACAACAGCCCCGATCAACCATTTTAACTATGGTCATTACTCAAGATTTACTCAATGGAGTATATATTGCATTCACAGCTGCAACAAGTTTTGAAGTCATCTAAAGACTGTTCCAGTAAGAGAGCTGTATGCAGTATTCCTTATGGAAAAATTACTGGATGTTTACTACTGAAATATGGGAAAGGCAGAATGCACTGCATACTGGGGTTGGAAGGTGAGCTCGCTCTACTCAGCACCAGAAGAAAACAGGTGTTTAATTCAATTTTTAAGACTATGTATTAGTCCCTAAGTCCTTATCTCCTTACATAAGCATAATTACACAGGAGAACAGGTATGGCATCAGTTTCCCGTATTATTGATGAATTCAAACAATATAAAAATACCAAAAAATGCTTTTTGAGCTGCAGCTAGGAAGGGTTTCAAAGCTATGGGAACCTGACAAGAGCCTATCAGAGACAAAAATCTGACAAAGCTAAACACAGGACAGGGTGGGAAAAAAATGGAAGTTTATCAGCAAATTCCTTCAACCCATCAGATGATCAGTCAATCCAACAATCCTACCTTTTAAAAATATTAACATAAAGCAAAGGAGGAAAAAAAGATCCATTTCAATCAGACATTACTGAGAAGACCTCACGGGGGTACAACTTCATTTAACCTCAGTCTCAGCTTTATAATCAGCTTTTTCAGCAGCAAGTACCACAGAAACAAACCAAGGCAGCACTGAAACTCCCAGGGCGCAGACCCCATACAGGTGCAATCACACACACTGAACAAGCTTTTAACTCCAAATAACAGGAGATGCTGACATGCAGAAAGCCTTAAGTTTTCAAATGAAAAGCACATGGAGGTGCTTTTATCTAAAACACAACATCCTGGTTTAAACAAGCATTTCTGCATTGCTTTAACAGCACAATAACTTCAACTGCTACTGCGTCTTTGAGAGACACTGATCCAATGGCTCAGCAAACTCCAGTGCTGGGATGAGGCTCCCTCAGACAAAAGCTTTGCTACCCTTGGAAAGCTTCTCTCAGATTCGCGGGGCTTTAGAGAAATTAACCCTAAAACAAAACATCTTTAGGACACAGGAAAGTGGTTAATCTTTCCTTATTTTTAACAGCGGTTCAGAGCGGAGCAGCACGTGAGACTCCAGACACGTCAACCCAACCAGGGCTCCAAAAGCAGATGGCTGGGAGCAGCCTGGCTCCCCCAGCACAGCGCTCCCACCCAGGTTCTGAACAGCTCCCAGAAGGTGCAGCTACCCCAGGAGTATTTTTAAGGTGCAACAAATACATGTATGACCAAAGCCTCGCTGTATTTCCAGGCTGGACTAAAATCTGTCTGATAATGTCTTAACTGCTCTTGTGTCACTCACATGTTCTGCCTGAGAAACATTAAACAAAGGTCACGCTGACAAAACACGTTTGCAACAGGAACAAACCCAGCTCTGACTGCACACTTAACTCTTTGTGTGGGGAGGGCCCTGCTTACACCCGCAGACAAAGCCATGTTTGGAAAGGGATTCACCTGGCACAGGTGTGCGGCTGCGTGCGCAGGGCTGCCAGCGGTACCCAGCGGGGTGTCACACAGGAATCTGCTGGGCTGGCCCTTCTTGGGAGAGAAGGAGCTCTTGGTTTTTATGGAGCCATCCCACTGCTTTCCCAGGAGAATAGCAGCCCTCCGTTTTTATGGAGTCATCCCACTGCCCCTCCCGGGAGAAAAGGAGCTCTTGATTTTTATGGAGTCATCCCACCACACGTGGGGCTTTTCTCTTTCACCATGACTGGGGAAGTTTCCACCACCCAATCTACTCATGGCAATGTAATAAGGGATCTGTCTGAGAGGCAAACGAGGTTAAAAGTTAAGAAAATATACGGCTCATGCAGGATGGATACAACTGTAATGTTTCAGTGTCTCAAACAACCAACCTGTAAAGCATAACTGAGACTATCAACAAATAAATCACCACCACAGAAAATGAAAAATAACTAACATATCCTGAGAATAAAATATTGAAAAAAATATTTAGGTTCAGTTCCCCCCCCTGCCAAATTAATTTCATCTCACTTCAGGAACCAAAAGAAGTACTAATTTTAGAAGTATCGTGACAATGAACCCTTACCTGGCAATACAGAGAATCACTGAACAGCAAAGAATAATCCAAGCCTGTTTCTCCTCCCCACTGCCTCATGGAGAAAACTGAACTATGGATAATTATGCTCTTAAATTTGAGTCCTCAGCACACCTGAATTTAGATGAGATTAACCAACGCCTGAATATAAATTATCATCAAACTGACAGGAAAGATGTCTTAAGTTTTGTATTTTCTTATTCGTGATGCTGAACACTTCATCATTATCTACAGCTTTTCCTACCTGTAATACAGATCTTCCTCTCACCCCCACTCTGTATGTGGAACCTATATCTGGCTCTAGAAGGAAAACCCAGGAAGCACCATGAGAGAAACACAGTAACTGATAACACCACAAGAACAGACCCACCAACTTCCATTACTGCTGCTACTGCTCGGTATTTCGGAAGCTGTGGTGCTTCAAAAAGCTTGGAAAAGTCACAGCTTAACCCCTTCTCCCCCTGCATCAATCCACAAGGAAATACCAGAACAAGGCAAAGGGCTGCAGTGCCTTGCCTCAGCTGGAGCCGGTGCTGGAGACAAGCAGGTCGGCCTTCCCAAGGAGACAATGGTGTTTCCCTGGATTGCTTATTCTTGCAACTTTAATCACGAATCCTGCAGCATCTGGCACTTCTCCTTCAGCTTCACTTAAGGGCTGACAATCAAGAGAACCCGTCTTTTCTCAGAAAATCTGTTCTGCGCTGAGAAATGTATGTGCAGAAGAGCTAAAGAACAAAGCAGCACTTCTGATTTCAGCTAGGGAGAGAAAATGGGCTTAACTGCTCCACAAAGAAAAGAAAAAAGAAAACATTATTCCTGCCAGCTCACGGGTTCTTCAGCCTGGGATGATGTACGGGCAGGTTTGGAAGGGGCTGCCCAGGGAGGTTTGGAGTGCCCATCCCTGGAGGTGCCCAAGAAGGGCTGGAGCTGGCACTGAGTGCTCTGGGCTGGGGACAAGGTGGGGATGGGGCACAGCTTGGACTCCCCGGTTTAGGAAATTTTTTCCAACCTCAGTGATTCTGGGATTCTGTGATCTGCACGACTTTTTCTCAAAGACTTTAAAGCTTCTTTCCAAATTGCCCAAGCCCCAATATCTGAGGAGCTCTTTCCCTTATTTGAATATTTAGGCCAGGAAAGCAATTTAATTGGAGGGAAAAAGTTTTATTTTTAGTATTTGAAAGGAAACTACCAGCTAAATCTCATGATTAGGCTGAGCCTCAAACCATGACCTGGTAGTGTTTTTAAGCTTTGTAAGAAAAACCTGAAATATTTCATGGACTTTGATGAAGAAGGAACAAATTCCACGGCTCAGTGCTAACATCAGGTGATAAATCCCAGCGCCACGATGGAGCCCACTGCTCCTGGGCTGCAGGGGGCTAAGGAGCAGCCCTGAGGGGAGCACCTGTGGCTCTGTTCACCTGCACACGCCCCACACGTACGGGCAGGTATTTTCCAGATATTCCGTGTATTATGGGAATGTAATTCAGATGCCTGAAGCCCTGCAGGGACTGCACATAGCAGCCTGGCAGAGGACTCATTACAGCCTTAACTGCAGCCAGAAATGTGCTTTCTTCCCCCCAAAACTCCCAAGACATGAAATAAACCCACGGTTACTGCTCTCCTGCTGCAGTACCAGCCTTGTCCTTACCCCAGCAAGAGCCACCCGAGAGTGCTGCAAAGTCAGAAATAACCAAATCCATTCCTCCCAGACTCATTTTTTCTGCTCGACATTTTTTAATAACACCACCAAGTAAAAAACAGTTTTATAAATATCACAGGGACAGTCATTTACAGAAAGCAAGGCCTTGAGAAGATCAGAGAAACCACCAAGTAATCTCAATGTGATTGTGGAGATGGGAAATGGACTTGATAGGCTTTAAAGTGTTCAAATGGAAAATTAATAATGAAGTAAACCATTCAAAACACTCAAAACCAGTTTCCACTAAGTATTATTGCTTTCAAAATCAGCCTTTAAGTTCAGTCCTGAATTACAATATGAAAATAAAGTTTTCACACACTTTTTAAAGGCAAGCTCCCTCGCACCCTTGCTGCGTGAAATAAAAATAAGCATTTTACTTGACACTTATTGGAGGCAGCTGGAAAAGAAGGTGGCTCCTATCATCAGTCTTCACTCTTCTGAAAACCTCCGCTATTCTGATTTCCCAAGATACAGAACGTTGGATCTTTCCTTAGACTTGCTCCAGCCTCTCCAGAAGCTCACAAGACACATCCATATGTTCCAACCCAGACTTTCCCCCTCACCACTGCACCACGAGCGGGGGCGACTGCGGGTGTGCGGAGGCAGCTCTGCCACCCCAAGGAGGCAAAACCAGCCCAGAAGTTGCCAGAAATGCAACTGCTATTGCAAAACAGCATTACGTGGACAGAGACAACAGATCAGAGGAAGAGATAAAATTAAGCTGGAAACAGGGTTCTGCAGAGTGAGTAAATTAACCCCAAGATCATCTGTGCTGCTGTTTCAACCCCATTGCCAAGGCACCCTCTGATTTCTTTCTGACCTCAGACTAGAGGCCAAGAAGAGAGATGATATCTAAGACTGCTGTGTAAGAAACCATTACTGTAAAGTTCCCTGCAAAAGCAGATTTCCTCTAACATCCAGTGATAAATCCTTGGTATATGGAACACTGGGTGAAAGGACACCATCAAAATCACAGAATCATTTAAACTGGAGAAGATCTCCAACACCATCGAGTCCAAGCTGTGCCTGATGCCCACCTTGTCCCCAGCTCAGGGCACTGAGTGCCAGCTCCAGCCCTTCCTCGGACACCTCCAGGGATGGGCACTCCAAACCTCCCTGGGCAGCCCCTTCCAAACCTGCCCGTACATCATCCCAGGCTGAAGAACCCATGAGCTGGCAGGAATAATACACACATTGTGTTGGTGTCCCCAGAAAAACCCTCCTCTGGTCAAAGAGGGGAGCCACGACCACGAGCCTCGATTCATGTGCTGAGGCTTTCCCAGCAGAAGGATTTGGTTTTGGAGTCTGTGAGCATGTTTTGAGGGGAGAAGCAAAAGGGATGCAGGAAAGGAAGCAAATTTCCTGGCAGATCTTTAGTATAAAGACCAGCAAAAAGATCAATTACAGGCCCACATTCAGTCTAATTATTCTCCAGCCTACAGCAGAGACATTTTTAACTCCACATTACAGAAATTTGATCACTCAAATATTGGAACAAAACTGGTCACAGCGGTGCAAAACGCCAGGGTACTGTGGCCAGGTGCGTCCCAGGGTGCTTCAGGTGATGTTCTGAGTCACCTTCCCCACCTTGGAGCTCAAAACATGCAGAAGACACCCTTGTGAAAGGGGATTTTCCAAGCAGAGGAAACTCAGCCTCAGACACAGCCTGTGGTCAGGGCACTGGCCTTGAGGGCTCTGTGTGCCCCAACACCTCCCTCGGGGCAGGCACAGCTGCCACAAACAATGCAGGCCTCAGCCAGGGAGAGAAAAATCAGTGTTAAACTCCCCCACAAAGAAAAGGAAAAAAAAAAGAAAAAAAAGATGAATTCCAAGCCTGGTCACTTCCCAGCCCAGCATCCGCATGACTGTTTCTTGAGGGCTTCTATACAGACTCAAAAGCATCCTCCCAAATCGCCCGAGTCCTAGTATCTGAGGAGCTCTTTCCCTGATTTTAATATTTAGGCCAGGAAAGCAATTTAATTGGAGGAAAAAAAGTTTTATTTTTTGTATTTGAAAGGAAAGGAAATGACCAAGCAAACAGGCATTCTTCTGGGGCTGAAAGCAAGTCCCGAGCTGCCGGCTGCCAGGGCCAGCTGGCCAGCAGCCCATGTACAGTACGTGTTTACTTGTTGTCTAACCACTGATAACTCCGGAGTGCATCCATGAATCCAAAAAAGAACCAACTTTTCTGTTCAGAGAGGAAGGAAGAACAAAGCAGACGACGATAAAAATATTCACCGCTGATGGCTACTACACTCACTTCTGAATAGATACCGTGATTAAAGAATCCAGCATCAAATAAAAACTCCTATGTATCAAACAGCCAAGAGCATTTAGATACAAGCAGGAATTGTATTATTACAGAGAAATAATGCTGCTATGTACATGTCCCCCCTGTAAAACTCCAGCTCTCGGGATTCTGTGCTCCTGCAAACCTGAAGCAGACGCAGAGCACAGATGTTTGTTTCCTTCCAAGAGCTCTCAGTTATTTAAGACTAAGTTTAACCTTGTGATTCAAGAGAAAAAACCCTGCAGATGGGGGCTGGCAAATATTCCAAAAGCGAAAAGCCAAGTCCTGTACTGCACACAGAACACTGTCACAGCACCTTCACCGCACACAACATTTGGGAGTCACAATCCTGGTGTCCAGGCCCTGGCTTCACCAGCCACGTGCCAGTGGGAGCTGGAGCCTCGGCATGGCTTTGGGAAGTGCCTCTGACCCTCACAAACAGGGAGCAGTGGCTTTTCCAAGCAGCTTCTCCTCCCCTGTAGTCATATAAAGAAAGGATGAAGCTTTGGGCCTGAGCCCCTCGCTGACCCCTGAGGTCTGTTCTGGGAGGAGCAGCCCTGGGAGCTCCATGGACAGCACGGGCTCTGTCACCAGCACCCCCATCCCAGCAGCCTGAGCCAAACAAACTCACTGCACAAACCCACCCCAGGCTCCAGGAAGCCCTGCCAGCACACGGATCCTGTGCTAGCCAGCCTGAAAGGCACTGTGGGTGTGCAGAGACAGCGAGAAGGTGTTTGATCCCTCAGCCCCGAGCAGCAGGTGCTGCTGGGCTGGATTTGCAGCTGCACATGATGCCCACCAGCCTGTGCTAATCCTGCTCCGTGATTCCAGTGGCACAGGCTGCAGGAGAGCTGATAAGGAGCTGGCAGGTGACAGCAGCAGAGATCTCCTCTGCCTTTCCACGGACAGTTACAAAACCTGTGGTTTGTTAAGAAAAAGACTCGATCCTCAACCATCTCTCATAACCAGACAGTCCCATCTTGTCCCACAGCCTGGGACTGACCAACAGCCTTCAAACCTGTGACTCAAAGTGTTTGTCTTACATTTGCATGTCTACCCTGAGACAAAACTGGCATGTTACTTCTCTAAAAGTATTAAACATCAAATATGGACATTCTATTTGTGCCTTCTAAGTTTTATAATAGAAAACTTAAAATGTACTTGCATACAGTAAGTGATATAACCACAGCTGGTGATTTAACAGAAAAAAGCATCACTAGGATGAAGAAGCAGTTTTCATTGGCCAAAAGGCTTCACCAAGTGAATTCCAACATGCCTGTCCTGTCAAATGCAAACCCAGACGCTGCTTTTTTATCAAAGGCCATTGCACAATCCAGACTGACTGGCCTGAAAACTGAAACTTGGACTGGCAAAAGGTCACTCAGAAGGAGACAAAAGGCACTTTCCTTTTTTGCACAGGCCTGGGGAAAGCTTTAAACTGACAGGGGGAAGGGTTAGATGGGATTTTGGGTGAGGCCGTGGCACAGAGAAGCTGTGGCTGCCCCATGGCTGGAAGTGCCCAAGGCCAGGCTGGACGGGGCTTGGAGCAGCCTGGGATAGTGCCCATGGCAGGGGGTGGGACTGGATGAGCTTTAAGGTCCTTTCCAACCCAAGCTGTTCTATGATCCCATCTTCACTGTGCCAGTGATAATAAAAAAAGTAAATAGAGACTTCACCAACTCAGAGATCCAAAATAAAAGGCGAATGTGTCACTGCTGGAGTGCTACAAAATGATAATGAAACATCTGACTCCAATTTTTGAGATGAAGGATGGTAACAGACACAGCCCCTTCCCAAACAGCAGCAGCTTGGTGAGCGTGATGCTGCAAAGGCATTAATAAAGGCAGGTGACAACTGAGACACCTGCAGAAAGAGGAAAGTAATAATGTTCTGCAGTTCTTCCATGAGTGGAAACTAACAGCAACAAACCAACAGGTTTGGTTTGAACAGGTACTTCTGAAGAGCCCAATGAAATTCATGTGCTCAGGCCAAGAGACAGGACTGTGAGAAGGAGCATCTCAGGTAGTCCAGGGCAGTGAGAACAGGGGAACAGCCCTTCCCAGAGAAGCTGCTCCAGTCACAGAAGCTGCTGTGCAGTCACACAGCCCGGCTCTTCCACTTCTGTGAACAAACTGTGGCATCTTACAGCAAGGACATCACTGCCCGAACACTGACTTAAACTGAAAAAATACTTCTTTTGAAGTCATCTGAAAGCCCTGCCTGACTGAGCTGCAGAAATAAGAGCAAAGCAACGTGCCCTGGAGCAGGGCAGCAGCCAGGGAGGACGGAGCCATTAGCTGCTCCCAGCCTGGTCTCACTTATGGGCACGAAAAGGTCTTCAAAATGCAGGCTGGAGAAGCCAGTAATTCTCATTTTAACACAACGTCTCCCAGTGCAGTGTCTCATCATCAGCTTGTTTGTATTACTGTTAATTTTCACATGTTGTGCGAGGCTAAGTCCAAGCAATTAATGCTCTGCAGTATCTGCACGATGACTTTCTACTGGAAAGAATTAGAAACCCCCTCCAGGCAGAAATACGCAAAGGATTCCCAACTCCATTCCCCACTTGGGCATCGAGAACAGCTTTTTTCACTAAAACTACAATTCTGGGAAAACTGTTCGGGATTCATCACCATCCTGGGAAATGTGCAGCAGTAACACAATGTACTGCACACACGGAGAACGTCTGAGCAGGGATCTGCTCCCCTGGATCGGCCCTGGGATCCCACGGACCTGCCCCGCAGCTCTGCCCCTCCGGACCCCAACCACTGCCTGTTCCAAACACACCCCAAACCAGAGCCAGCTCCTTCCAAGCAGCCCAATTTCTCACCTTGGAAACCCCTCGGATTTAATGCACCTTCAAAACGAGGAGTCTGAAGTACCACAGCACATTGTTAACACAGGAACAACCAACATAATCACCTTCCCTGGGAAAGGATGATTAAAGAGAGGAGAGTACCAAGTTCTATCCTTGGCAGCTGGAAAATAAAGAAAAATAAACTACTGGAATGGCTAGAACATGGTCAAGTTCTCATTTTTCTTGAACAATACATGCTGTGTTTGTAGAAAACACTTCGAGAGATTACAGTTCAGTTAAAAATCTGTATTAACTCTATTAAATTGATATTCATTCTATTTACTACAAATTCCTTGCAGTTAAACTGGAGAAAAATTTTGATTTTTGCCAAATTGGGGTTTGGCTGCTTTTGGTGGTGCATCCGTGGCAGCAGCATAGGAGGGAAAAGAACATTTCTCAGTGCTGGTGCAGCAAACCAAAGTGTGTGGGGACGACAGGGACAGCCAGGGAAATTACTGACGATAACATGGGACAGAGTAACCCATCTTCATAATAGAAGATTTTAATTTCCTAGATGTCTCTGGAATGATGACTGCAGCATGAAAGAAGTGAAGGATGGCTTTCAAGCCCTCAGGAATTTCCCCAGGAAGCAGCTGGAAGAGCCTGTTTCCTATAATCACCGTGACTTATTTGCAATTTTAAAGACAAAATGAAGTATGGAATTCACCACATGGGGTGGGGGGAATACACACACATGTGAATATCCCAGTACTGAAAATGAGGAAAGGAAAAAGTACTGTGCAGGTAGAAAATCACCCTGGATTTGCCATTCTCCCCCCTCCATTCTGGCTGTTTATCTCTGTGGCATTTGGGGACAATTTCTTAAGCACTGGAGACAAACCCATGCACAGAAGTGTTCTGGTAGCCAGTTAGGAACTCATCAATCCCACTCAGGAGCAGGCAGTACGGAAGGGGCAGTGCTGGGATGGGAGCACACCAAGGCTCACCGAGCACAGCCACAGCTCCTCCACCCTTCCTGGTGACAAACACCCTCATCCACCTTTTGGGCTGCTCCTGAACACTAAGCTGAGGGTGTCCCAAGATGATCAGTGACAACCCAGAACCCCTTCCCAAGTCCCAGCTGCCAGCTCCGAGCTCCATCCCATGCAAGCAATGCCTGGATAATGTCCCCGAGGCTCACAGCCTTACATTTTCCAGCTGGAGCTCCCTCTCCGCTCGGCTCTGTGCTCGCAGAGCTTTCCAGCCTGGCACCCAGCACCCGAAATAGCTCAGTATCAGCTAACCCAGAAACCTCTGTGCACGCTCCCTCTCTACCCCGGCGCTGACCCGCAGGGGACCAGCGGGCAACTCCCCGGCCTCAACAGCCACCACCAAACCCTGCCCAGCTCTCCAGCCCACAAAAGAACTGCTCTGCCAGTACCATGACAGCCTGGGCAGGGGGGATTGTCGGGTTCTTTCTTTCGAAATGGCCTCTGGCAAGGAAGCGTGTCAAAGTCTTAAGGGAAAGAGAGAAAACCATTCCAATCTATTCAGGTCGACTGGATTCACAGCTCACTGACAACCTCAGAGAAATCCAAGACACGGGATGAGGGGATGTTTTCCTTCCAGGAGCAAGGACAGCTCTTTCGCAAGAGCCTCCACGTGCTCACTGACCTTACAGGTTTACAGCCTACCCCTCTGCCAAGGGCCGGAGCTGGGCTCCCAACCCGCAGCGCTCGGTCCCGTGCCCCGTCACGGTGGCTGGTTCATTGAGGACAACACCTATGAGAGCTGGCAGCTCCTCCAGGTCTGGGGCAAAGCTACCCTCGCCCAGGGGATCACCAGCTCTGCACTGATCCCACGGAGCTCTCCCTGCCCACGCTGAAGGGGCCCAGACCATGTGCCAGCAGCCCCACCGGGCCATCCCTTCCCACCCACCTCCTTCCACCACCTCCCACCCTGGCTGGGCTTGCAGAGCTGCCTGCCAGGTAAAAACAGGATGTTTTGGATGTTTTTGATAAAATCTGGAATTTCAAGTTTTGCTATTTCCACGAAGTTTTAGGGTTTCCCTTGTTACCCCTGTTTCATTTTGAAATTAGGACAGTTTTAAGATGTCCACGCCTTGAAACACTGCATGCAGGAAGCCAGTGGTGGTAGCATTTATGAATACTTGGAAAGATTCAGAGAGCTGAATGTTGCATTTCCTTTAAAGCTCTTCCTCGGTTCCGAGGCTGGGGTCAGCCAGGAATAGAAACCCAGTCACTTCCTCCTCCCCACTGGTATGCCGTGCAACTCAGCTGGGGCTTTGATCTGCAACACGGAACAAGCTGAGGCACAAAAATAAGTGGACTTAGAAACCTCCAGATTGTTATTTAATAAAATATCAGATGTCCCAACCTTTAACGTGTTAAAAGAGTCTTTAAAGATTTATCTTTAAAGTGATAAAATAAGTCCAAGCTCATCTGTCAAACCAGTTGCTCTGGTTGGAAAGTCGCTGTCAAGTATCTTGATGACTCAGGATGTTGTCGTGCAGGCATCCTAATATTAACTGCTCCCTTCAATAAGAGCTGAAAAAGGAATGCTCTGCTACTCTTAATACAGAATATTCCAAGCACTCAGGTTCTTACAACACTTACATTTTAGATGAGGGAGTTTCAGCACTAAATTTTTTATCAAATCATGCACAGAACTTGCAAATCACCTGGCACTGCATGAGAACAGACTTGTCTTCTCCAGCTACGGAAACTAATTCAGCACAGAACTTGTTAGATGGGTTTTGTTAAAAAAGAAGGTGTCAGAGAAGCTTCCTTTTCAGTTCAGAAAATGGCAGATGTGTGGGGCTTAGCAGAAACACTTGTCCAGGAAGGGCAGAATTCATAGAGCAACATGAAAATGAAACCAAGGGAACTCACACCAGAGCAGGACCCACACCCTACACCAGAGAACTTCCCCCACAGTCAGGGTGGCCAAGGGACCTCTCAAAAGCCTGGGCTGGGCTGGGACAAAGTAGGTCAGAGAAAAAGCCTCTGCTGAAATATGGATTAAAGCAGCAGGGCCATTCCAGCTGGGAGAGTCTATCTGTAATCCAGGATCATGTCTACACTTCACACTGCTTCAAATAACAGCACAAATTTAACCTTCAGTTTTCTTTTAAGGATTGTTTGGTCAAAGCAAATAACCCCAAAAGCATTACAAGTCTCCCCATTCCCCCCAAAGGATTACATCATTTATTAATCAAAAGGCAAAGATGTGAGATCATTCTCTACAAACTAATTTATGTTTGGCAATCTCAGTAAGGTACTGAAAACAACTTGGACATGGCACTCAGCCCCCTGGGCTGGTGACAAGGTGGGGATCGGGCACAGCTTGGACTCAATGGGCTGGGAGATCCTTTCCAACCTAAATGATTTTGTTTGGAAGTAACTTTTTAACAAAAGCCAGGTCTGGGGAACTCCAAAGGCCACTCCAGAGCCATCGTTTGGCTCCCTGCCAATCCTCACCAACAGGCAATACATCCCTCAGTACGCTATTGCTACAACAAACATGTCATAAACATGTATTAATTACTAAAATTAACGTGTGAAGTGAAATAAACTCCATAAATTAAACTTCTATTCTGGATACGAAGTTTAAGATTTCTAATTTTTAAAGCTGTTTTAAAAGTCTGTTTTCAGATAAGACCGTTTTTCTCATATTGGCTTATATTCTAATCTACTCCATGTTTTAAGAGAAGCAAGATGCAGAGTCCTTTATAAAAAAAAAAGTCTAATTATATCTACATCACCCTCATAGGGGGACAGCACAATTAATTTGGGAGCAATTCATACGGAACACGAGATTAACAGAAATCCAACAGGCAAAACAAACCATCAAAGGCCCTGGTAGCAAAAGCAACCCACAGAAAAAACACAAGAGAGAAAACAACAGCCAGGTAATAGGAAACTGAAATCGGCATAAACTACCAAATCTGAAAGTTCTGTCCCTTATTTAGTTTTGGTTTTTGTCTTTGAAGTTAACAAGCCTGGACTGCATTCTGGCACAACAAATCCACACACATGCATGCAGAACATGCACGTTTTCAGCAGGGATTTATTCAAAACCTTTGCTGATGGCTTCAGGAAGTTATTGCTTCAGAAAGGTAACAGAAACTCTTAGAAAAAAAAAAACAAGAGGAAAGAAATGCCTGGGTACACAGCAATGGACAGCGTGCCTGCGGACAGGTGTGTTGGCTTAAAATACATTACTGTGAATTTACACCATCTGACCGACTGAAAAGCTACTGAAACCATAAATAAAATGTAGAGTTTAATACGTTACAGCTGTATTCACACCCCCTCATATTTTTAAGTGATGGGGGAGACCCCTCAACCCTTTCCTGGCACCGCATCCATCAGAACACCGCCCTCCTCCACGGCCACACCGCGAGCTCTCCTCTCCCTGAGGTGCTGGGGCTGAGTTTCAGGCAGCTTGCAGAGCAGCAGGCTCAGCCCAGCAGCTCCCCAGGTCCCAGTGCCCACCCCAGCACCCCGAGCGGCTCCTGCTCCCCTGGCCGTGCTCCCCACGCGCCCGGCGGCACCGCGGCGTTGGACGTGCTCCTGGCACAGCTCCCCGGCCACGCCGAGCCCTACCAGACCCTATTAGCACATCCCTACACACCACCACACCTCGGAGCAGGTTCTCCAAGCCGTGACAGCAAAAATAAACCACATGAGCTGCTCTTTTCTGTCACAGATCCCAGGCTCCCGGCTCAGGGCAGAGCGGACCTGCTGCAGCTTGGCAACAAAAATCCCCGAGAACCCCAAAACTTCACAGCCGTGTTCTCAAAGCAGGCTGTGAGGGCAGGGGAAGGCAGGGAGACACCATGCAGGCTTTGGAGAGCTCCCAAGGGGTTGAAGCCCAAAGCAAGGCCAAGTGCACACGCACCATAAGCAGCCATGGCCTTCCCAAACGTCCAGCTGGGAAGGAGGAGATCCATGGAAGCCCTCCCCTGTCATACCCAATTCACACAGCTGGAAAGGAGCTGTGTAATGGCTGCAGGATTCTCATCCAAGACCAAAACCTCATTTTCTAAAAATTTCATGGAATTTCTAACCCCGGACGTCCTGTTTTCACATCCCTCTCATCAGCCAAGCTACTGCCCACTTGTGAGCAAAGAGGTCATCTGCCTTCCAGCCCCTCTTCTCCACGAGAACTGCCAGCAGAAACAGGGATTCAAACATCCACAGACAGCAACCCACACAAACACCCCCAAATCACCCCTGCCCACAAAGTTTCTAATAAGAAAAGACTGAAGTCCCTGCTGCAGCCTGAAGTGCACCACTTAGAGAGATCCTCTGGGTAAGGACAATGACAGGACCTTTCCCAGGTTTCCTGGAAAAAAGAAAACCAAGCCAGGGAGCTGGGAAATCACTGCCATTATTTGCTTCTTGAATAGATGACAGGCTCACTGATACTTTATTATTTACTCCTCCTTGACTCCACAGCATATTTCTGAGTTTCCCAAGTAGTATTTTGAAGCAAACCACTCATTTGTGCCCTCATTTCTTCTTTAAAACTCCCATCCTGAGCCATACTTGCTAACTTTAAACTCAGTTACACAAATAAAAGCAACAGAAATAAGAAGTATCTGAATAAAGCAACACAAGAGTAAATGGCGCACTGCTGCTCACAAGATTCATATTAAATCTTGTGTGACCGTGGTGCAGAAATTTGATGATCTCCAGCTGTTTTCTGACACACAGTAACTGTACAAACATATTACAAATAGTATGAAGAATGTATTACTGTAAAATCCAATATGAAACTCGTTTTCTTTACTAAATTACAGTAGCAGTGAACTGAATTCAAGAAAGACACGATCATTATTTTAGAATTCCTTCCCCAACAGTACTTTTGCCTTTACAGTCTTACAAAAACTGAGATATTTGATCAAAAAGGGGAAGTTGTGTATGATATTGCATCCCCACAGCAAAGTATCAGCAGTTTGTGGGATATTAATTTCGAAAATACATCAGGACTGTAATTTTCTAGGAAGATTTAGCATGGACTGGGAGCTGCACAGGTACAGCTGGAATCTGGAGGTTTAATGGTGACCTGTTGGCACTGGCTGTATTAAAAAGGCACTGGGCTGGTACAGAAACATTCTCCACACACGATGTCAAGGTGACTTCTGAAGAGCACAATTTCCTCCAGAAATCCACACAATTGTGGTGATTATTGATTTAAGGCACCAGGATTGTAGAACTCTACATGATATCCTGGGTAAGTAACACCGTGTCCTGGAATCTAAACTCGCCTCTCACACACCAGCAGCGAGAAAACCTGACCTCATCTCCATCCCCTCCATTCCAAAGCCCAGCTCCAGGTTTACGGCTCCCTGAGCCAGAGGAGCTGCAGCTGCTCCTCCTGCTCCTGCCAGACACCTCTGGGACACGGAGGTGACACAGCCGGCGGGACAGGCCACGGGAGAGGGAGGGAAACCTTTTGTCACGGTGTTTTACAGCTCTATTTCAAGCAATACAGGCATGGCTTGAGCACAAGGAGACACTGCTTCATCCAGGGATGGAATCCCAGCAGGAAATGTCATGGCAGAGGTTTGTGGGAGCTGAGTCATGCCAGAACATGGGAGACACAGGCACAACACCTTCTCTGGAGTGAAGGTGAGGTAAGGAGGAAAACCCCCAGGAGAGACCCAGTAATTGTGCTGAACTGTCCTCCCAGCCCAACCCTGCACTCCTGGGGACACAGCCACTCACCCCCAGTA
Organism: Ifrita kowaldi; assembly: GCA_013398055.1. NCBI lineage: Eukaryota > Metazoa > Chordata > Aves > Passeriformes > Cinclosomatidae > Ifrita > Ifrita kowaldi. The sequence goes on along the minus strand of VZRS01000323.1, from coordinate 122,219 downwards.
CGGACCCAGGTGCTGGACTGGTTCCACAGGGGGCCAGCCCACACCCGCGGGTTCTCCTGCCCCACAGGCAGCAGGAGCTGCACATCCAGAACCTCCCAGCTGCCTCTCAGGTCTGTGGCACCCAGCGCTGCCACGCGCGGATGGAGCTCCCTCCGTGCGGGTGACCCTCTGCTGACATCCCTCTGCAGGTGCCCAGCAATGCCCTGGTCACAATTTGTCACATACGGGCAAAGAAACCACAGATTTTGTGTTTTGGTTTTTTCCCACAGATACCCCAAACGAGCTGCTCTGGAGTCAGAGCCAAGACAATGAGATGAAATTATTCTTTTTTTGCATGTGTCATCTATTCCAGCTGTACTGGTTCACTCCTGTCCCAGGGGGATGAGGCCCTCCACTGACAGCATCTGACCAGTATTTCCAGAACCCAGCACTGGGAACAGGATTAACTCCTGGTCTGCGAGGGCCTTGGCTATTTAAGCAAAGGCTGTGTTATAAAAGGGCATCAATGGATCTCACATTACAGTGACTGTTACAAATGGTTATCAGTGGATCTCATACTACAGCGAATCAGCCAAAAAATCCCTGGGATGAGAACAATGATCTGTACATGCAACAGTGCCACACATTAATTCTTCAGTAAATAAGATTAAAATCTGTGTATACTTGAGACGCTGGGAGACAAAGGCTGGGAAACCAAAGGGAGCTTAACCCAAACTCCCTGGGCCTGGCGCACAGCGTTCAGCACACCCAAGTGCTCTTCTCAGAAAGAACCTTGTTGCACACACACTTGTTCTGTGCCTCTGAGTTCCAAGCTGATCACTTTACAAAGGCATTTCCAAGTTCACTTCTCTACACCAGAGGTGACACACTCGCAGTCATTCTAATAGCACAAACCCAAAGTAATGGTAACTATGGCTCTACAAAGCTTTTCCCATTGCTCCTAACTTGGACTGAAAACAGGACTTTATTGGGATCTTGTTTTCCTCAAGACTGATGCCATGGGGACCGTTTGCAGAACCCACACACAACACTACAGCAGCACATCGGGGTGGGACAGCAGCTCAGGCAGGCTTCAACTACCCCAAAAATGAATGCTACCCCAAAGCAACAGCTCTGGGAGGAGGAACGTTGCCACCACACTCAGCAGCGGCTATAAAACTGGACCCAGGAAGACAGGAGGACTTGGGAACCTTTTAAAGTGCAGAAATAATTCCAGTTTGCAGTTACATATAAACACAGAATATGCACCACTTGTTCATTTCCAGACGGAGCAGCAATAATCAAAGGAAGAAGGGAAATTTGCTTCCCCCAAGATAAATTGCTCTCACTGTAAAAGTAATCTTTAGCATGGTAAATATACAATGTAGGAGTTGGATAATACCTGTATTTCACATTTCTGAGAAGATTCGTGAGTAGGACTTGTTCAACCACAGCTTTGCCTTCGCTGGCAGCAGGAGAGGAGTGCAAGGGGTTTAACCATGGAGATAAATTTAAAAAAATGGAATGGACAACAGAAATAAGCTTGTTTTATAAGCCAGAATTAGGTTTAAAATAGAAATCATTGTAGAGAGAAATAAATTTGCACAAGTTAGCAATTTGGGCTGGACCTACAACAACCTACTTGGCTATGAGCTCGATGGAAGGATAAGCCAAAACTGGGAGAAGTGGATTACATCCTACATGACCTCTCATTTATCTAGTTACCTTTCCACAGCACCTTAGAGCACATTCTGCAGGACATTCCTGACCCATCCCTTTCTGCCAAAACAGCTGGATGTTTTGCCATGTACTTCCAGACTCAAGCCCCCAAGTACAGTATTACATTAAGCTGACAAATCACAACACAGACTACTGGAACCCCAAGCACTCCAAATAACACGTCTGGGTTTTATATCAAAATAGAATTATTAAAAAAGCCCCAATTCCGGATGTCCCATACATTATACACTGCTGAGTCAGGCAGCACTTAAAGCACTGCATCCAGCCCTGCCAAGCCACCGGCCTTGGCCAGCAGCCGAGGGAAACAAATCGGGAAGACAAACGGACAACTGACCTTTACCACTGCTGGCAAACAATCCCTTTTTTTCCCTTCCTTCTCACACAGCACCTGAGCCCAAAAAGAATCCCAGTTAAAGAGTTAAGGGCAGAAAGGCAGAAGGGTAACTTTTGGAAGCAAGGCTCTGGATCGCGACCGACCAGCAAAACTTTTCCTCCTTCCAGACTCTCCTCCTCTTTAATGGCTTCTCTCAGCTCTTGCCCTTTCTTAAACTTCCTTAATGATCCTTATCCCCCACAAGCTTAAGTACTAGGAATTATTTCAACTGTAATAAGAGAAGCCGTAACACTGCCAGTGGGGCCCAGTTTCTGTGAATTCTGGCTGTAGGAGCAAACCCTGCATTGCTGGGCTGCTTCTCGGCATCCTTCACTCCCTCCACAACAAGCCACATCTCCAGGAAGTCAGAGCAATAGGAGTTGAGCAAAGGATTTAATGTATATACCATGCAAGAGCCCCACGAGTGTGTGTTGCTAGAGCCATTTCCTTGAAATGGAACAGTTTTCCCTGGGTTTGTGTAATAAATCACAGTAACATCCCATCGGAGACGGGCGCCAGCAAACCCTCCAACTCTTCAGTGAAGCATTGCAGCGCGATTTACTCCTCTTCCAGCTGCTGTCTCACTGCCATTAAAGACAATCTAAGGTAAACTGTCTGTTAGTCTACTTTTTCCTCCCTTTTATTCTATCCACCTTCCTCAATCACTCCACTCGCTCAGATGGGAGACCTCGGAGCGATCCCAGACAAAGCCATCCCACTGGCCGGAGCCTCCCCGCTGCTCAGGATCTGGGCTTTGAGGAGCTGCAGCTCAGTGTTTCTGCAGGAGGATTTGCAGCTCAGCACAAGCACTGACTGACTCTTCCACCGACAACAGTTTATTGATTATTGCCAATTCATTCCCATTAATCAAATCCCTGAAGTTTGCATTCTGCTTGTTAACTTCTGGATCCCTCCCGCAGTTCACTGCAATTGATTGGTTTTCTTGGGCCTGATTATCACTTGTCTCATTAAAGCCAGCAGCTGGAGGAGCAAAACCACTCAAAAATGGCATGACATCAATCCCAGCCTGAGTGGATATAAAGGGACATTCCAGGCTTGCCGTTAAACAGGCAGATTAAACACAACCTGAACACCAGGGCTGAACTGCAGCTTTTCCTCCCCTACGTTCAGTCCACAATTAATATGTTATTAGTAGACAAATAATTCTACCAACATCAAAAAATATTTCCTCCTGGAACCTGAAGCTGCTCAAAATCCCAGCCTCCACCTCTCACATTTAGTACCTAAAAAAGCCCCAGACCACAGGAACCTGGCAAGTGAGTCCTTCCTTTGTTTCTAAAACAAATGCCAATTTTATTAAGTCTTCTGCAAGAAAAACAAACAAATCCACAATACATCACCTTAAACTAACCCAGTTTAGACCAAATATTTCTGGCACGGTTCAGGAAGAAAAAAAAATTCCTGCTTAAAACACAGAGTTCATTAATATCTCAAACACCGCAAAAGGAAGATGGAATTGCCTGAATGTTACGGAATAAAAATAATAAAGCAAACCCAAACAATGCTGTTTTTAGAACTGGACTTTGTAGTTTAAGTATATAAAAATCCTTGGGAAGTAAGAACAGCTTCCACAAAGCTGTGAATAATGCATTTTTATGCAAAACTCATCTAGGAGCCACGTCAAAATTCTTTACACATTCCATAAAGAAAAAAAAAATCCATTATCTTACAGCAAAAAGGAAGCAATAAAATATAAGATGACCTTGCAGGACGCAAGAACGTCAAGGCTCGAGCCCCAGCGTGGATAACACCGGGCAGCGGAGGCGGCAGCGGGTGCTGGGATGCTCCGGGACGGTCCCTGGGCTGTCCCGGGCACCGCCAGCCCTGCCCGCGCTCCTGCCGTCCCCAGACTGCCCCGGACAGCACCACAACAGCCGCCCCTGCCCGCCCGCTGCCTCCAGGAGCAGCTCTGCCCACGGGCACACCCCAGACGAGCTCCCCATCCCTCCAGCACCGCACGCACAGGACACACCGGCGGTGTCTGGGACTCCCCGGAGCCGGGCACGCATCTCCTGTTAACCCATGAGTGCGAGGGGCTCTGCCTGCACAGCTCTGCACAGCACCACGGCAGCACCGCGCCTCCCCAGAATTATCCTCAAAAACGGCATTTCCACTATCGCTCGGGAATCTGCTTATTTAAACTGCCCCTGAAATCCTCCTCCCCAGCGCAGAAACACTTCTTGCTTTGACACAGAGTTTATGTGTGTTTAAAAGATACAGTGAGAGCAGAGGAGATAAACTCCCCAAAAAATCCCCATGAAACAAACTGAACAGAACATGGAATTGGACTAATTATGCAAGAGGTTAGCACAAAGCATTTCTACTCTGTTGAAATAAATGGTAAGACACGCTCAATACTCATGTATCAAGGTGAAATCTATCCACAGATTTTGATTTTCTTTTCTGGATCTCTTACATTACAAATTGCTTTAAACACTTCAAAGAAAAAGAACCACATTCACAACAGGAATTAATATCTATGAAAGAAATTGAGAACGAAAGCAAGCTAAAAGTTGTCTTCCTGAAACAAAGAATAAATCCTCACACACTTCATTCCAGCCATGGGAAAATGGAGCAAATATCACGCAGGGAGAGCCCCGGGACTGGCGGGGAACACCCTGGGGATCAATTGTCAGCAGGGCAATAAAACCCAGAATATTAAACCAGATCCTTCAATAAAAGCCTACGAATACCGTGTTTCTGTACAGGGCCTTGCAGAGCCACTCTCTAACAGACTCCACAAAATCCCCCTCCTCCGTGGAGGCCCCACGCTGCTCGTACAAGCAGTTGTTAAACACAGAGCAGCTGAGGGAAACACACAGCTGGGTGTTCCCCTGGAACTGAACCATCCCCAGCCGAGCACAGCTGCCCGAGAGCTGCCCCGGCCACGCCGCTCCTCCAGGAGCCTTTCCCTGCAATAGCTGCACCCCTGGATTACCCGTAGGAAACACAACCACCAAGGCAGTGCCACAGGTACGAACCAGCTCCCCAAACCCTCCTCCCAGCAGCCTTCCTGCCGCTCTGCTCAGGAGTTAAATTCCAGGTATGTTCAAACCTCTCTGCAAACATTCTTATCTCTTTAAACGCAGTTATTGAACAAGCTGCTGAGTATTTCCCACTCGGAATCTTCTTGTCCATGTAGGGTAAATGCGATACCGAGCACAGCGAAAACTCGAGTTCAGCTTAAACGTAATTCTAGAAATTTACCCAGCAACCAAGTTATTTTTGTGCATAACATTTAAGTAATGCTAGGAAGGAAAAAAAGCCCAGAGTGATTGATCCTCTAACCCCTGGGAACGAAGGAGCTTTTGTATGCACTTAAATACTTCCTTCCACACTGCCTGTGTATGGATCCTGCCACCATGTACTCGATCTTCCCTCTAGGCTGTATCTTGGAAGTTTTGTTTTTATTTATTTACTTTTTAAAGCATGCCAGCTCCCCTCCACTTTTCTTCCCTTTAATACCAATAATTGAGTAGTGCTTAAAGCTGCTGTTGTACTGTGGGATAAATATTCCCCAGTGATGTCTGATCAGCCACACATACCAAATGGAAAAGGAAAAAAAAAAAAAAGGAAAAAAAGCCCAAGCAACAAACCAGCATGCATGGAGTTGTGCTAAACACACTTGTAGCATTTTAATAAAGAGCAACAAAAACCAATTACCTTGAATAGCCATTAGAGAAAGCAGGTCTGCCAGAGAGGTTGAGCGTTCCCAGTGGAGCCAATGCCTCGTCCCCTGATCCCTGGCACCTATTCCAATTTTCTGACCCGGCAGGAAGAGATGGAATGATATTAAAAATTGGTTTCTGATCCTGCTGCTGAGAGAGCGACGCAGTATTTAAATCATAGTGGTACATCTGTCCCCCAGAGGTGCTGACACCGTGGATGGAGATGGCCGAGACTTTCGTACCCAGCAGGTTCGACCCGGAGAAGTTGGCCTGGCAGTAAAGTGGGCCCATGCTTTCCTGCTTGATGCCGGGAGTACAGAGTTCAATGAAGTCTTCCTTTTCTGTTTTCACTTGAGGCATTGGCATTTTGGAACTGGGTAAAAGGTCACCACGGTCATTAATTTTAGGTTTAGTGTCAGATAAAAGAGGAGGCTTGCAGTCTTCGCTGAGACTTCCTTCCAGGAGAAAGGCGTCGTCTGCGGATATGGGGGACAGCAAGCCACCGTCATCGAGCAACGGGTCCAGCCGCCACGGGCTCCCGTTGGGCTCCTTGCCCGGCGAGACCGGCGGCAATTCTAATTCCTGGAGGATATCCAGGGTGCTTTGGTCTTCAGAGAACAACTTCAAGTTGCCACCATTCGAGCCCACCTGGCTTTGGACTGCAGTTCCCGACTCCGCGGGGACGCTGCGCCCGGCCATGCCTGGGAAATCCGGCTCGAGCGGCACCTCAGAAGACGCGGTTCCCTTTGCGTCCTCGGCCAGGCTCGAGGACTTGTTCAAGCTCGCAATACTTTCCTCCAGGAGCCTGAAGTCCGTTTCTCCAGAAGAGATGCCAATTTGGCCCTGGTGCGAAAATCCAAGGTCGTTTCCCATCACTTTTGCGTCTGTTTCACCCATGTACAGTCCCATCGAGAGCGACACTGCCTTGGAAAGGTCTGGCTGAGGCACATTGTTTCCTAATCCTTTTGGAAAGTCAGCCAAAGCAGGTTGCTGACTGGAATCCGACTGAGAAGATGCAGGGAGAGGAGATGTAGACACAGGGGCTTGGACAGTAGCTCCACCCCTGAAGGGTGGATGGAAGTCCATCACGATCCCTCCTTTGGTACTGATGAGCACATTTTTCCTGGTTTCGTCTTGATCCGACGGGTTAAGCAATTCTTTGGAATCCATTATTTTACCATTAACTAGAAAAAGATCAGAAGCAGTCAAAGTCAGCACAGCAAGGACACATTAATAACAGCATTAAAATAAAAAGTCTAAATCCTTCGCCTGGCAAACCTGGCTCAGCTGCTCCGAGAGCAAAGGCAAGGCACACCACGCTCTGGGCTGACACGTGCCACGTCCCTCGAACACACTGTGTTTGTTTTCAGGGAGTTTTAGTTTTTGTTTTCTGTCTCGTGAGGAGGAAGAACGTATTTTACAGCTTTGCTAAACCTGGATGAAGGGGTAACTCTGCCTGCACACAACTCAGAATCAAGCTACAGCACATGACATCTCTGCACGCACTCTCCAGCGTTGTCACCCATCCCCGCAGTAAGGAACTCTAAGAATTGTTAAAAGATCCGGTTTACAAATTTTGCAAAGTAAATTTCCCTGGTATTTAAGTACACTTTGAACAGGGGAAGAGGACATTTGACACCTTTCCCAGTCAGCTCCCCCGTTCCAGAGCAGGTCCGGAGCTCCCAGAGGCGGCACCTCCGTGGTTTGTCATTCCCCAGGAGCCACTCGACCTCCCCACCACAAAACACAGCGTTTGCCACCTTTACACGGGTTCAGTCTTAAAATGCAACCCATCCGTCTTGCAACAAACCCCGCACAATTCTTTAAATACACCTCAAACTTATAAATAAAAACTAGCTAAAAATAAAGCAGGATTTTTATTAGCTTCCAACACTCTACCCGCTCACGGCTGCTCTTCCAAACACACCCAACACTGAAAACAAACCTCGTAAGTTTCAGATGTTTGCATTTGCTACATATTTTTTTCAGCGGAGAGCATAAATATTTGGAGAAATACTGTAAATTCTTCGGCAAACTTCCGACACCGTGTCCGGCCTCCCTCGGCAGCGCCCAGCCCGCAGTGCCGCAGTCCGGGCCGGCCGGGGGGCAATGCCCCGCTCCCAGCCCGTCCCTTCCTCGCCGGGCACAGGGACACCGCTCCCAGCCCCGCAGCCTCGGCGGCACCGCGGCTCTGCCGCCGCTCTCGCCAGCCCCGGCCCCGCCGCTATTTCTGTGTGTGCAAAGTTAAGGCTGCGAGCGACAAAAAGGCCCCACGTGTAAAACCTTAAGGTGGCCCCGGCGAGCTCCGGCCTGGGGAGCTCGTCCCGGGCGGGAGCGGCTCAGCGCCAGCAGCTCCGGCAGCCCCGGAGCGGCCCCTCCGCGGCCAAGCGGGGGTCCCGGGGGTCCTGCCCGCGCTGCCCGGGGAAATGGAGCCCCGGGGCCGCGTCCAGGGACCCGCACCCCGCGCAGCCCGGAGCACGGCCCCGAACGGGAGCGGGGCACCCCCGAACTGCTGCGCCGCTTAAGGTGGACACCCAACAGCGACCGGAAAAAATACAGCTATCTACCCCCAGCGCTGCCTTTTTCCTTTTTAACGTGAAGGGGAGGGAAAAGGTAGTTATTTCATTTGACAATTTCCCCAACGCTCAAAAAACCAAGGCAGCGAATCATCCAGCGTAGGAAACGTGTCAAAAAATCAGCTGCAAGAGTCTGCCGAAGGGCGGAAAACGCTGCAAATACTTAAAACCGCCGGATTGCAATAAAATCGCCTTTGCAAAGTACAGTTTTCAGAGAAATGTGTCGGGACCTGTTGAGCCGTCTCCTGGCACACCCACTTCTGCAAAACCAGCCCCGCGCGGGGCTCGGCTGCGCTCCCCGCCCGCGCCCCCCGCTCCCCCGGGACAGCCACCGGGGGGCCCGGCCCGGGGGTCCCCGCGGCCCCGCTG
>VZRS01000323.1:97631-113397 GCA_013398055.1 Ifrita kowaldi | reverse complement strand
GGCCCCGCCGCCGCCCGGCTCCGGGGGCAGCCCCAGCCGAGGGAGAACGGTGCGACCTGTTGGCCGAGACGGGAAAGTGCAGCCGGCCCCGGGCGGGCACGGCAGGGCAGGGCAGGGCAAGGGGCGATGCTCCCGCTCGGCCCTGGGGAGGCACGGCTGGAGCCCGTGCCCAGCCCTGGGCTCCGCTCTACAACAGACACAAGGAGCTGCTGCAGCGGGTCCAGCGGAGCCCACGAAGGTGTTGAGGGGTCTGGAGCATCTTTCTGATGGAGGAGATATTGTGGGAGCTGGGCTGGGTTAGTCCGGAGAAGGCTGAGAGGGGATCCCATCAATCCCATCTCCAAGGGCTGTCAGAGCGTGGTGCCAGCTCTGTTCAGTGGTGCCAGTGACAGGACGAGGAGCAATAAACTCAAATACAACCAGTTTCACCTCTACATGAGGAAGAACTTCCTCCCAGGGAAGGCGGGAAGTTTGCCTCTGGAGACATCCCAAACCCACCTGGGCACGGTCCTGTGTCACCTGCTCCAGGTGACCATGCCTTGGCAGGGGGTTGGATGAGATGATCAGATTTTACAGCACAATTATATGCCCTGTTTTTCATTTATTTTTTTCCCCAAGTCATAAGTTTTTTCCAGGCCACATTGACTTTTGGAAGCTGTTGTTTTACTTTTAAAATGCAAAACACATGCGCACCATGTTAGCTTAACATTATTTTTTCCCCCACAAGTTATGAAAAATGGTTCTAAAAATTGTAGCTCTTCCCCATTTTTGAAAGATGTGTTTAAAGCAGCCTTCAAAACTCTCTTGTGGTGTGTTTTGAATGATGCAATGGATTTACATCTCTCAGGAAACGCTTCTTCCCATGCGAGGGAACCGGAATAGCAGAAGTCAGAGTGTGAAACCTCTGTCACCAGTGCAGGGGTGTTGCAGAGATCCTGGCTGTTCAATAAAGGCAACGGTGTCTCTCAAAGCATGAAATCCTAAAGTGTTCCTGGGACTACACCTGGAAAATTTACACTATTGCTCTGTGAACGTTCTGCTGCAGAAATTGTCTTGCATTTGGAGACCCCTCCTACCCCTGCAGTTTGGGGAACTCAAATGTTAGGGTACATGTGGGAGAACATCAGCCTGTGGAGGAGAGCTGTAGCTCCTTCTGTAGTTTGGGGAAACTGGAATAACAAAGCTGTTTATTTCTAAGACATTTAGATGAGAACATCTGTTTATAGACACCCGTTCAGATGCTTAATTACAGCTGCTTTTGTGCAGTAATGGGTAGGACCCTCCTTCTCTAATGAATAATTCTGTATCTTAATGTCATCTTTGATCCAAAAGGACCCAATTTTGGATTATTATAAAAAATGTCAGATGTTTTCTGCTTCTCTCTATAAAACTGAGAAAGGGATGTTACTGATTCTCACTTCTCCAGGTGCTCCTCAGCTGGGAGGACCCTGGAGCGTCCCGTGGGGCAGTGACCGAGGGCTGCTCCTGTGCCCGAGGCTCCCCTGGTGCTGCACAAACCTTTCTCACACAGTTGTCCTCTGGGGCTGAACAACCCAACAAACCTCACTCTCCTTCACACAGAAGTGTTCCCTGGGACACTCCTACACTGTAAAAATAAATGTAATGCACAACTTGATAAGCTGCGTGTTCTGGCTGTTTTACAACATTAACGTGCACCCAGTACACAACAACTTCAAATGTCCTATGTGGTGATGGTCAGAGTGAAATACAACTCATCTTTGCTAGTTCATAAAAATGCATAACTGGAGTTAGGCTTTAAAAAACTTGGGATTTTTTTTTCAAGTAAGCGCAGGTCTGGTGGGATCCCAGCGCCCCAGGAATTCTGAGGAGCCACAGGGAGAGTGGTGCCAATTGTCATGCTACAGATTTCCAAAATCTATAAATGGCTGCACATTCCTGTGCCACAATGTAATAATACTGCAGAGATAATGAGCCTTGACCTTAACAAACACTGAATATAGACATTAAAATATAGAAGTGGAGAGTATTATTAAATCATTAAAACATAATTATGGCTCTCATAGAGGAGATCGGGAAATTCATGGAAGCAGGAGCCACTTTGAGCTTTGAGCACAGCGTTCCAAAGGTCAGAAAGAACATCTGAAGCACCGAAGGGAACTCCTGTGGCTGCCAGATGCCGACATAAATCTGCCTGGGGTCAGCACGGACAATTGGGGGCACCTGGAGATAAGCAGATCCTGTCACATCTGACTGTGACGGGAGCGTGCAGAACGTGGGGCACAGGAAGCATCTCGATGTGGAGTCACACGGGGAAAGACCAGAGTGTGCACTTGTGGAATAAAGGCTGTATGGAGTCCACACATAACAACTCATAAAGTCCTTAAGCCATCTTGGAAGTACTTCCAGAAGTAAGGGCTGTGATGCCTTTTCCTGTGAAATGCCAGTTCTGCAGTTGTGCCACAGACAGCTCACGTAAAGCAGGGCTTTGTAGGAAGAACTGCTCCTCCCTCTGCAATCTGCTGGCTCCCCCAAAAGGGCAGTGACATGCCCAGTGTCTGATGCTCTTCCCAAGACTAAATCTTTTAAGATCTTGGTTGCCTTGTAAGGAGCTCGGTTTTGTGTCCTATCAGCTTGAGAGTAATTCTGTTTAATTCTTGAATATACATCAAAGTCCCTCAGCCAGTGCCTGCAGCCTGTCAATAGTTCTGCAGGGAAGCCAGAATGGGATAAGGATGTTCCCCAGCTGTGGCTCCCACAGCTCAGGAGCTGCTGCTGCTTTACCAGCAGGACATCACAGCATCCCCCACGTGTTTGTCAGGGGAGGCTCCTGGGTCTGAGCTCACTCCAAGTGTGCTTTTGCCATTAGCTGTGGTCAGACACAGACTGAGGCACAGAGGGGCTGTGCCATGCCCTCCCACCTCCTCCTCACATTAGTAACTCCTGGTATTTTTTCTATTTTTACCGTGTTTTTTCCTGTATTTCCCATGGCAGCCCTTGTCTATTTTGTGCTTTGATGTCCCACCAGGTCTTTCACTTCTACATGAACCACTCTGGCGTTCTTCCACTGAGCCGTTCTCCTTCCTAGCTCCTTCCTCCGCTTCATCTTGAATCCCTTTGTTCCTTCTCCTTAAAGGGTCATGGAATGGCCTGGGTTGGAAGGGACCTTGAAACTCATCCCATTCCTATGGGATCTGTGGCAAAGGGCTGAAACTCCAAGGTGCTGGGACAGACAGACAGTGAAGTGCAGGGGTCAGAAATTACAGGGGGAAGGGGAGAGGAATTAATTGGGTTAATTGATGAGGAGGAGGAGGAGCACTTTGTGACAGTCATGGGTTGAAGTCATGTGCAAGTACACAAACAACTTTGTTGTTTTGAAGCTTTGCAGAAACATCTGGCAACAACATGCAAGGAAGAGGAAACTTTTGGTTTACGCATCAAGACCTCTCTATGAGAAAAAGAAAACTTGAGCTAATTACAGGATGCCTGCAAGAAGAGAACCACCTTTGATTGCAGCCGTATTTTTTCCTGCAGCACAATGCCTGCTGAAATCCAGTAGCCAGTGGCACACAGATTTTAGTGGAGTCTGGACTCCGTGGCATTGCCAACACAGCCCCTTCATGGGCAGGAGGGTTTTAGGGGGTCCCTGTGTCACAGAGACCCGATGGCAGCCTGGGAGCTCCCGGGCTCATCTTGGCTCAGCTGTCCTTTGGGACAGGCAGAAGGTGCCTGGACAGGTGAATCAGTGAAGGCCTGACCTGGCTCACCAGTTCCTGGGACAGCTCCATGGATTGCCGTGTGTGAGGAGCCAGGCAAGGGGAAATGATGGAGGACAGCGTTCGGAGTTCCTTTGTTTGTTTTGGAATGTTGTGGTGGTGATGGTGCTGCAAAGGGAGAAATGAACGCTCGCTGCCAAGGCAGCTGTACCATTGTGCTGGGAAGCACAGTGGGCACAGCTGTGTATTCCCAGGGAATCTGGAATTGCATTCCCACGTGACTCCAACATGGCAGATCCATTGCAGGAGCACCACACAGGAGGCTGACACCTACTTTGTTTTAAAGCCAGTCCTGCTTCCCCACGTTGGTGATTTCAAACCACATTCTATAAATCCAGGGCTTGTCAGCAATAAAGCAGAGTTATGTGCAGCTGGGTTCACTAATGCAACAAATTCAGCTGTGACACTGGGAGAGTTTTCAGCTCGGACTCAGGAGTGAAATATGTAAGTAAAGGTATGAACAAAACAAAAATGTTACCACTAAAAGCGTGTTTTATGAAATGCCACAAACCTTTTAAAACATCTGCCTTTACAGCAAGAGATATGGTACCTCTTCAAATTGAAACCGTAATTCCAAACTCTGCCATGTTTAGTGCCCTGGGTGGATCCTAATTTAGAGCCTGAGGCAATCCCAGGAGCCAAGGGGAAGAATTCTTGGACTTGCAGTATGAGCTTCACACGAAGAAAGAATTTTAAAACCTTTTTCTAAATATCCCATACCCCAAATGGGAGGATTCAAAGGGAGTTAGGTAAGGAGCTGGGACATAAAAATTAAAATGCTTTTTCTGGAGACAAGAAGAGAATACAGTAGGAATGAATTTGATGCAAGGTCTTGATCTTTTAATTTCTTAAGGAAAAAGTGCTTAATTGTCCTTAAGCTTTGGGCTCCATCCTATTTACTCACTGTGTTTTGTTGTACCAGTATTTACATGGATATAACTTTTAAAGGACTGCAGTTTTAAACAGGTTTCTTCTGTGATTTATTTGGGAGATCTAATAAAAAAACAGAAGACTTACCAAGGTATTTCCTCTGTGGGATTGTGCTTGGCATCAGACTGACATCACAGAAATTGGTGCTGAAAAGAGAAAACAAATAAAAAAGAAAATCATATTGTCTCATCTTGTTTAAAGATGAGTTTAGAGACAGCCTAAACATTCTGGTAACACAAAGCTCTCCAGAACAAGTGGTTATTGTGCCACCTGAGAGTTTCTGCATTGCCAGGAGCATTGAAACCCAGACTTGTGAACGGTTCTGAAACACTTCAGTGTAAATAAGCAGCAGCTCTGTCAGAAACAGCCTCACTTAAAATATTTCAAAGAGCAGGGCCTCTCCCACTTTTTGTTCAGAAATAGCCTGGAACCAGCCCCCTGCAGCTCCTGTTTTCCCCTGCAGCCTGTGCCCGGGCGGGACGGCCCTCGCTGGGGCTGGGTGCCAGGCTCCCCGCGGGATGTGGGAGCAGGGCACGGACGGACACACGGACGGATGTGTGTGTCCCCTGTCACAGCACGTGCCAGAGCCCCCGAGAGGCAGGTGCACAGCGACAGGAGCCTTGTCCCTGTCCCAGCACCAAAGAATCAAGCAGGAATGTGTGCTCTCCAAAGCTGTTGTTTTGCCTTAATCCTATTCCTTTCTACACCTTTTAATGTAGGATATACTTGCTAAGAGGGGTGATCAGAAGCACACACAATACACAACACATGGTCACACAAAGCTCTTCCCTCTCCCTTCCCTCATCATTCTGAATATTCCAGTTGATTTTTCTGACAACCAGCAGGGAGTTTGTTTCAGTAGAACTCCGTATCTCCAGTGGTAGTACCTAATTTACCGCTTGTCGTGGCACACATTCATATGTTTTTCTTGCTTTTACTTATGTGCATTATAATCTTCTGGCAGTAAATTCAGCCTGGCATTCGGTCACCTGCTCACTCCCAGATCAGACACTGGTCAGGTACTTCTGCAGCTCTTTACAGTCAGATTTTGGGTTTATTGCTTTGAATAATTTATTTTCAGCAGCTGACTTTGTCACTTCCTGCAACCTCCTCTCCTTTTCCAAGTCATTTACGAGTATTTGGAATGGCAGAGACCTCTGTGGGACTCCACTTAGCTCTGAAATGATGTATTTCTTCCTACCTTTTGCTTCCACATTTTAACCACTTTTTGACCCTTTAAAGGATCCTCTCACTTTCCCTGGCAGCTCGATTTGTCTGATGTGAAAGCTGTCTTGAAGGGGCAAGACAGCAGAGAACGAGCCTGACCTTTCATTAAAACCCCAGCAAAGACAGATGACGGACCCAGTTCTGCTGTGGGTGTCAGTACAAGGAAATCACAGATTCCTGCTGAGAGGAACAAGAGCCTGACTCACCCTGCAGACAGCGGCAGAACCCTCAGCTGCAGCAGTGAGGAGGAATCGGGGCTTTTGCCCAAGCACAGACTCGCTTGCAGGGTTTAAACTCCTCAGTTTGCAAACTTCTCCCCAAGAGAACATGAGCGAGATTAATTGGCTTAGAGACACTAATGAAGCTGCAGGTTTGGACTCTCCTATATCAATGCAAAACTTCCTAAAAAACAAAATGTTTCTCCTGTGAAACAAGTCTTCTCTGGTTTTTCAGGTATGGTGTGGAACTCCTCGTTAATTTGCAGGTAGGAGCCAACCACACCCCCGCTGCCACAGCCGAAGGGGCTACGTGATGGCAGAAGTCCTGCAGGTGTGATGATTTATAGGACTTAGCAGAGATGAAGAGAACTCGAGGCTCAGCACTCGCTGGGAATTATTACAAAAGTTTCTCACGTCTCTCAGGAGCTGCAGCTCCCTGGGTGCTGTGAGCAGTCAAATACTGAGCCTTGCTGCATCATTTGTCTGAGAGAGAGGGTCTGACATCACCTGGGGGTTTGTGGTGTGTTAGCATCCCTGCCACAGACCTGCATCCACGGGCACAGCCACCTGATCCACGGGCACAGCCTCCTCAGGGTGTTCCGAGTGCTCACAGTGTGCATTTCTTTTTGGGAAAGCTGAAGGAAATGTTTGGAGAATTAGAGAATCCCAGACTGGGAATCCCAGGTTTGGGCTGGGAGGGCCAGTAAAGGTGATTTTGATCCAACCCCCTGCCATGGGCAGGGACACGTGCACCTTAAATGAGCAGTGTTAAGAGGATGCTCCCAATGAATGGATTGGACTGAGAAATATTTACTAGTAAAACAATAAATACTAATTTAGAATAACTCAGTCGTCATCGGAGAGGAAGGAAAAAGCAGATTATGAACAGTAACTTTTATACAGACTTGTGAAGAACTACAGGAGTCCTCGGAGGTTGTTATAGTGCCCCAAAAGACTCTTCTGTGCTTACACAAAAGGTCAGTGTTTGACTTCTTCCATTATTGCTTAACAAGGAACAGGACCTGAAACAACTGCAAAAGGCAAATAAAAGCTTTACAGCGTGGTCTCCTTGCCAAAACTCTGCTATGCCTGTAGCCCCCGAAGGGCTGAGACAGAGGCAAGAAAATTGGAGGCCAGATGAGAGCCAATTCCATCGCTGCTGCCGGACTCGGAGCTGGGGGCTCGGGGCTTCCTGGCTCCTCCGGACCAGCCCCTCCTGCAGCGCTGCATCAGCTCACACGAGAGGCTTGAGCTGCTTTATTGAGGGATTTCTACAAAGCGAAACTGCCTGAGAGCATCTGTTCTCCTCAGCAGAGCGAAAGTGAAACTCCACCGGTTATTTCTGTCCGTGCTCTGAGCCCCGGGCAGCGCAGCCCCGGCCCCGCGGTGGGAGCGCTCAGCCCGGGGCTGGCCCGGCCCTCCTGGGGCTCACCCCGGCGTCCCCCCGAGGGACCGGTGTCTGTTTTTGTTGAGAGACCTCTGTAAATGACTGACAGAGCAAACAGGAAACCACAGCTCTGCAGAGGGGATGCACCTTCCCTGTGCCTGCTCCTTCTGGACGGTGCCCTTCGGCTCTGGTGAGCCTGAGGCCATGGAAAATAACGGGGACACTCAGGAGGAGATGAAGGAAATGACATAAATTGCCTTGTCTTTCTACCTGTACTGCCACTGCCAGGCAGGATGTCCCCTCAAAGTTAGAATCAGAGAATCCCAGGATGGTTTGGGTTGGAAGGGACCTTAAAGCCCATCCAGTGCCACCCCTGCCATGGGCAGGGACACCTTCCACTGTCCCAGGCTGCTCCAAGCCCCATCCAGCCTGGCCTTGGGCACTGCCAGGGATCCAGGGGTATCCATTCACAGCACTCCCCCAGGCCAGTCCTCAAGAGTTCACATTTGACACAACATTCCCAGTAAGTTATAGAGAAAAACCCTCATTGGAGCAGAGCGGGGAGGAGGGGCCGGAGCAGACAGGTGACGGCTGGGCAGGGGCAGGGACAGGGACACATTAACTGGAAAAGCAAAGGGCTGTCTGTGTCTTCCCAGTGCATCACACACCCTTGGCATTTGGGAAACAGCTCATAACAATGGTCGGGAGAACAGCAACATGGATCAATGTACAAATTCAATTAGGAAGAGAAAATGAAAATATTATGTGTATTGCTAAGCTAACCTGATATTCTAGCCTTGAGTTTAGAATTTGTTTGGTTTAGAGGAGAAGTTCTAATCAGATTAAAAGGAGGTTTCAAAAAAATTACTAACAGATGTGAATGAAATAGATAATGATTTTCATTCCTGATTATGTGACCAAGGTTATAGATGGGAGGAGGGAGTTTAATGGAAATAATGTGGCCATTATGTGTGCTTAAGTGTGCTTATACTTTCCTGATAAAGATTAACTCTTTGCAGTCTCTCATTTAGCAAGTGCCCAGTGATCCATTCCTGACTGACCTGAACCCAGGTATGAAAATGGACAACCTCAGTTTCTGCCTGCTTTCCTCAGAATGTAATCGGTGTCTGGATGATGTGATTCCTTCTGTGGAAGGCCAGAATACCTTCCTAGAGGGAAGCAGTATCAGGCTTATCCTTTACTCTGAGAGGATGCTACATCTTCAGCCCAGTCCATGAGGTTTCCAGCTCACAGGCTCAGGGCACACACAGCCCCAGGACCTGCTCTCCACAGCCAAAGCTTTCCTGATGGACTTAAACTGTTAGGGCCCAGAACAGAAAAATTAAAGAAATCACCTGTAGAAGCAGGGACAGCCAAGTGCCCAAAGCCCTGAGGGAATCTGGGAGCTGTCACTTCAGGGGGAACTGAACTTCTGGAACTGTTTCATTCTGCAGTGGAAGAGGAGAATCTGTGGCTTGTTGCATTTTCCTGATAAGCACAACTCATGGAGGGACCAGTTGGACTCACTGGTGAGACACCAGCAGTCCTTCTGTCATTCCTCCCACATCCAAAAGGAGAAAAAAGTGATGGTAAAACCTCTCCATCAGCCCCTGAAATGGCTGAGGAGCCGGGGTGGAGGAGAGTGGTGAATGCTGAGGGTGAGAGCGTCGCTGTGCAGCATCCATGGACACCCCAGCCAGCAGTTCCAAGTTACTGTGTCCCAAATAATCACCTGGGAGCAGCACTGCTGCTGCTCAGCCTTGCTTGGAAAAGCCTCCATGAAACCAAAGGGTGGCTCCATGTGTCCCCCGTGGCTCCCTGCCAAGGAGCACAGCCCTGCATTCCAGGGGACAGGTCCGACTCCTGCCCTGTCGGATCAGTTCCTGGGATTTTACACACACTGCACTTTTCAGGTGTTCTATGATTTTTGAAATTTCTCCGTTTCAAGGAGGGATTTTTGTGAATGAGTGAAATCTTCTCTTTAGAACCTGTTGAAGCTAATAGCCTGAGGGGTGAGTGATTTCAGCCCTCCCTTCCCCTCCCATGTCACATTTACTTGGTTGTGTTTAGCATCTTCAAGCTTTGGAGTGAAGAGAGAACAGAGACAAATATGTTGTTTGTTTTCCCAGTGCCAGATGGATGGATTCAATTTTCAGATTACTTAAACTGCCAACACTGCAAAATTGTAAAGAAAAAAAACCCCAAAATCATTTGTTTTAAAGATCTGTTGTGGTTTCTATAAACTGCACAGAAATTTTTTTGGCATTTATGACAGAATGGATGCCACATGCACATTCTATCACTCACATACTCCAGTGAGAAGTTTAGGTAAGGTAAAAACGAGTCAATATAGTGCTTCTTTTTTCCCTACCACCTTCATTTAACCTCAGAGCTGCAGGTAAAACTCTTCCGACCCTGCCTTGGGTGTGAGTAGCACACCTGGGCTGTTCACAACCCACCTATCGGGACATTGTCCTGTCCCCTGGGTTTACCCAGGAGCTGGTGGCCACGTGGAACCCCCTGCCCACCCTGCTGATACACTGAAAGTCCTCAGGAGGCAGAAAACCTGATGGAAGACTTCTTTCCAAATGAGTATTATTCCCAAACAGGCTCTGTAGCCTGAAGAGCATTTGGAGAAGTTCTCACTAACAGTCTACTAAAGTCTTGTGTGAATCACTAAACTATCACAACAATCTGGAATAATTGGCAGTTTTCCACTCAAAACCCCTATTTTATTCTGCTTCTGTCTGCTGGGTCTGAAAAGAGCTGTTTTTGTACAACATCCAGAATTCCAGGAAAACCTGCCGTTCCCATTACACAGCCACTTCTCCGCTTCCAGAAACGATCTGCCACTACCAAGAGTCTTTCCAATAATTCTGCTGGGTTGACATTTTGCCTGTTTACTGGGGAATGTTTGTGCCGGCGGAGACATTCCCAGTTCCCAGCTGACGAGCTCCTGAACGAGGTCAGGCTCCTCCTCTGACCTGGCTGACCTGGCCCGGTCCCTGCCCACATCCCCCCGTCCCTCGGTCCCCGTCCCGGCTGTGGGCAGCGCCCGGCGCTTCCACACAGGGGATGGGCAAAGCTGGGAGTCCCGCAGCTGGATCCCGCAGGATCCCGGTGCAAAGGGAAATCAGGGACACGCTGCAGCCCCAGGACGGACGGGACAGCCAGAATTCGAGGCTGCAGAGCTCTGAGGTCAGCGGTGGACAGCGGTGCCTTCTCCCGCTGTGCAGCACTTGGAGTCACGGAGTCATGGAATATCCTGAGTTGGAAGGGACCCACAACGACCCTCAAAGTCCAACTTTTTGCCCTGCACGGGAACGCCCCAAAATCCCACCCTGCGCCTTCTTGGCAGGCGCAGAACTCACGGAGCAGAGCAAAGAGTTAACAGGGGAAAGCAGGGGAAGGGGATGGGAGGAGCAGGGCTGCGCTCTCTGCATGCACGGCGCTTAAACAGCTGCCGAACGGCGCTGGGGGCTATTAACTGAATTACCTGAGTGACCTTTGGGAAAAGTGTAAACTGCTTAGGGAAGGAGGACGGGGAAAGCCGCGGCACACTCAGACCTTTGCACCCTCGGCTGCCCGCAGGCACCCAGCACCTTCCTGGAGGAGCCAGACCCCAACCCCACAGGCATCCTGCCTCTCCTTCAGGCAGTTCCTATTCCCCCCCCAAGTTAGGTACAAAAAATGTCCCAGAAAGGGGCTGGTCAGGAGGGTTTGCATCCCCACCCGAAATGTTGGTGTTTAAAAGAAGTCAAAAACTTCCACCAAAAATTAAAAAAAAAAAAAAAAAAAAGGTATTTTCTTGGCCTGTTTTATTCATCAGAGCTCTCCTCGCTTTTCCAATTATAGACTGAAAAATCTACTGATTTAAGGCCTGATCCTGTTTTATCTCCTTGTGGGGGCAGGTCTCAGGTTCCTCTGCCGGTAAGACAATCATGGAATCATTTTCCTCCTCTCAGTGACTTGGGACTTTGCTAACCCAGAGTCACACAGCAACAGTCACAGCCTGGTGGCAGAATCAGAAATTCACTTTCATTTACAGAGTGCATTGAAAATTTAACATTTCCTGTGACTGGACCGTTTGAACGAAACAAAACTCCAACATTTTAGATAAAACAACGAGGATTCTCTCCACCAGGTGCCCCAGGGTTCCAAGGGTTAACCAGTTTTCAGCAGTTCTGCAGGGGCTCAGCCCGGAGAGGGCAAATTGCTGCAACCAGCGCTGTGCTGGGGAGGTAGAGTTCTGTGAGCAGGTTTCTGTGTGTGTAATCAGACAGCAGTGCCAAACACAAAGCTGTTTGCACCCGGAGCGGGGATTGCTCCTGCCCGGGACAGGAGGGCTCAGCACAAAGGGCCCGTCGGGGCTGCTGCTCCGTGTGCACTGGGGAGCTGCAGGAGCAGCTTCCTGGGCTGGGCTCTTTTGTGCAGTAATTGAACATTTCTAAACCTGCAAGGCAAAGGGAGCACAACTGGATTTAAATGGCTTTATTTAAACTTAACAATCTATTTTTTTTTTTTTTTAATCAGAAAAGCTCTGACCACACATTGGGAGCGAGGGGTTACTACAGCCTTGAGCAGCAGTAACTATGACTCAGACTTATGTGGTTTATTCACTTATTTTCTCTGATTACAGCAAAAAATGCAGATTTGCCATGGCAATCTCTTCATCACATGTCAGGACACCCATTCAAACATAAAGGGCTTCTCTTCCAGAGACCCTCTGAGGTCACTGCTGCTCTGCGATCTTTGGGGACAGAATGTACACAATTCACTGAGAGGGGCTTGTGATATATTTTAAGAGCAAGATGGTCTCTGGCTGCAGAAGTAATCTAATGGCAATCTTCCTTTGGTAGATTGTTTTCCTTCTTTTTTTCTTTTTTCCCCTAACACAGTAGGAGAATATTTTTAAAGGCTCTTGCTTGGCTCAAATAGATACGAAATTATATGAATTCCAAGGGTTTAGGGAGATATTAATTAGTGCTGGGTAAAATTTAAAAAAGAAATAAAGATTAGGTAATTTAAACTGGTGCCTGCACAACCTCAATATTTGATAGAATCTGGATATTTGATCTAGGTGTCAGCTCTGGTTGTCCTTTAAGGGGCTACCATAATTGAAATTCCTGTTTGCAAAACCAGGGTGTTGTCAGTAAATCACCCGTGATGGGGAGCCTGAGCCTGGCCTGGTGCACGGCTCCCACCCCTGCAGAGATCTGTTCCAAGAAATGGAGCTGGGATGAATCCCAGTGATGGTCTGGCAGTGGGCGAGAGCCCAGCACGGTGAACGAGAAGAGACAGAACTGCAACTGAAACATCTCATCTACAGGGCACGTTTAATTGCTGTGCAATTAGTTCTGGAACGCAGACAGCCCGAGGGACAGCAGCAGAATGAGGTTTCCCCTCACCTGAGGAAGGGGTGCTCCCTGATGGGGCATTGGGGTGCTAGAAGCAATCCTAACAGCTTGGTATCCACAATTTTCCAGGTCCTAGATTTCAGTTTGCAATAAAACACAGGCCTGAAACTCTCGATCCTCCTCTCTGCCCAGTGTCCAGCACAGGAGGGGCCCCATCTGCACCCCAGCTTTTGGGGACTGCCCCGACCCATTTACTGGGAGATGGTAACACAGCAAAGTCTGAGGCCACAAACGCCTGAGGAACCTGCCTGGCACTGGGACATTTGCTTTGTCTTTGCACTAATTCCCATTCCAATCTCCCCAAGACAAAAGCCTGAGAAAACAGCCCTCGACACCCACGGAATTCTGCAAAAGTTAAAGCACTTTGTAGATCAAGCATGAACAAAAACACGATGAAAGGCCCAACGAGTTAAAAGCAAGATGGTTTAGCTCAACAACATTATGCATTTAATAAGAAACTTCTAAAGAAGCTGCTCTTTTCATCTTTAGGGAAAAAAGAGCCCGCGTGTCGGGGTGACAGAGCCGTGCAGGCAGCTCAGCACCGGGACCTGCCCGCGGCACGAGGGGAGGCAGGAGCACACCCTGGGATGCTCTGGGCTGGAAACAGCTTTGCTGAGCAGTGAGAAGAGTCAGCGTGGTGGGAACAGGTGTCAGTGCTCAGGAGGCAGCTTCAGGATGGAAGTGACGGCAGCTGGGACATGAGCACGTCACAGCGAGAGCTTCAGTGCTCAGGTGCTTGGGGTACAGGGCTTTGCCAGACCAGACACAATGAGAACCTTGCCTGGATGGAAAATGGGGCATTAAATCAGTGTCTGGCATTCCAGAGGATGTGTAAACCGGAACAGAGGAGAATTAACACTTTGCCCATGTATGTGTCCATCCATGGGAGAAAGTTGCTGTTGGGAGAGGGGCTCGACTGCACAGCCCTGGGCATCCACGGGAGAGGCAGTGCCCTGGCTCTGGGGGATGCTCTCCCAGCAGGGCTCTGGGAGAGGCTGTGACTCTGGGGAATGCCCTCCAGCAGAAGATCACTGCTCTTTTGGGGGAGGCTGTGAACCCCACTCCATAAATATTCCCTCGGGCATGTCTAGAAACCACTGAAAAAAGTTAAAAACCCAGAAATCCATCTGAAAGGGTTAAGCCAAGGAAGTTGTCCACAGCTGCCCGGTGGCTTTGCTTGCGGCACCGCCTGAGGTGAGCTGGAGCCCCCAGGGAGGAGCCTCAGCCCCCCTCAGTTCCCACGGGGGCAGTTGTGTCCAGCTGCTGCCCAGCCCTCAGTGCCCAGCGCTCCCCAGGATCTGCCAGGGATCCCCACCCCGAGGACGGGCTGGGAGCTGCAGGAGAGCGGGGTCTGCAGAGAGACACCAGCTGCCCCTCCCGTGCACCCCTGGGGAAGAGCAGCCTCCGTGGGGCTCAGAGGGGCAGCACCACCCCAAAGCTCCCCACGAGCTCTTGGAGTCCTTGCTCCACTTTTTAAAATTTAAAGCATTCTGTGCTTCCTTCCATCCCCCTGGTCTCCTTCAGCTGCTAAAGCTGAATCTGCTTTGTGTTTTGTTTCTTTTGCACTTACAGATTAGCTTGTAATTACAAAATTGCACTTATGGGAATCAGGATACTGGTCCAGGACGTGTCGTTAGTATTTCTGTGCATTGTCTCAGAGAAAACAGCTTTTAAACCTTGAGCATCCATAATTTGTCTTTAAAAAACAAACCCAAGTGTTTTTAAATAACATCTGCCACTGGCCCTAGACTAACAGTAAATCTTGGATATTGAAAAAGATATTTTAAAATGAAACCTGACTCCATGTTGCAAACTCAGTGCTCGGTTCAGAGTAATTTTGATGTTTTCACAGAATCAGTGCTGGAGCCCACTCACCAATCCCCACTTTGTTGCCTGAGCCTGCACAAATATGTGGTTTCAGTTTCCTTTTTGCAATTCTACTTAAAAAAAAAACAAAACAACCCAACCAAACACCGCCCCCAAACCCCCAGAGAGCAGAGAACAGAAACCAAAGGGAGAACTGGAGGGGAAGGTCCCCCTCAGCCCCAGCCAGAGCCACACACAGGAGCTGTCACTGGAGCCTCTGCCCGGGGTGGGGGCACCACGGGAACGATGCTCTCGGCATTTCCTGCTGCCTCTCACACACGATGGTGACAAAAATACCTCACAAATAACCTGGAGAACATTTTGTGCATCAGCCTTGGAACAGAACAATACAAACGAAAGGATATGATTCTTTTTTTTTCTTCTCTCTAAAGTGTCTGAGAGCAACTGACTGCGGACAGGCTGGTGGTTCCTTGTGCTGCTCCTCCCAGCACTGCCCGGGCATCCTGAGAGGGGAGCATCTGTGGGATCCCATCCCTATCCTCATGCCATCCCTGTCCCGATGCTGTCCCTATCCCCATGCCATCCCTGTCCTAATGCCATCCCTCTCCCCATGCCATCCCTATCACGATGCCGTCCCTGTCCCCATGCCATTCCTGTCCCGATGCCATCCCTGTCCCCATGCCGTCCCTATCCCGATGCCATCTCTGTCCCCATGCCATCTCTTTCCCGGTGCCATCCCTGTCCCCATGCCGTCCCTGTCCCAATGCCATCCCTATCCCGATGCCATCCCTGTCCCGATGCCATCCCTGTCCTAATGCCATCCCTATCCCCATGCCATCCCTATCCCCATGCCATCCCTATCCTGATGCCGTCCCTGTCCCCATGCCATTCCTGTCCCGATGCCGTCCCTGTCCCGATGCCGTCCCTGTCCCAATGCCGTCCCTGTCCCGATGCCATTCCTGTCCCGATCCCATCCCTATCCTGATGCCATCCCTGTCCCGATGC
>VZRS01000323.1:6129-97516 GCA_013398055.1 Ifrita kowaldi | reverse complement strand
TCCCTGTCCCGATGCCATCCCTGTCCCCATGCCATCCCTGTCCCCATGCCGTCCCTGTCCCCATGCCGTCCCTATCCCGATGCCGTCCCTGTCGCGGAGGTTGGTGCCCTCAGGGCAGGTACAGCCAGGTGGGGCCCTGGCTGCCCCTGTCCTGCCCAGGGTCCAGCCCCGGGCTGTGTGAGCTCAGGGGTGGGACGCTGCTCTCCCCCAGGCCGGCAGAATTCCCCCGGCTCAGCTCTGGTGCCTCAGCAGCTGGCACAGGTCTGGAAGGACATGGTACAACCCCCATGCCCGGGTCTGTGCGTGTCCCCAGAGCCTCTGGAGCTCAGCCCCAGGCTCAGCCAGGCCCCAAGCCAAGCCTGGGCTGCTCTGTCCCAGCCCTGGATGTTGGTGCACACAGGAGCAGCGGCTCCGCAGCACTGAGAGGCTCCAGTGGGGATGGCCCTGAGCCCAGCTGGGGAGCCCTGGCTCCCTCCCTGTGCCCAGGGCACTCACCAGCTCTGTCCCTCTGCTGAGCTGTGCCCAGGAGCAGCTCAGGGGGTGACAGCAGAGCCCCAGGGCCCCACAGCCCATCCTACCCTCGGGTCCCCTGCTGGTACTGCTCCCAGCGACGCTCTGCAGAGGGTGACAACGTCCTCCCTTCCATGACATAAACCCACCCCTGAGTCCTTCCTGCTCTAAATAAAGATTATTTCATGTGATAATAATGGCCTAACTCCGCTGCAGCGCCAGAACGTGGAGGTGCCACCCCTTGGCAGCGCCAGCTGCAGGGACACGCCTGTCCCTGGGTGGGGGTGACAGGGACAGCACGGGCAATGCGGCGCTGACCATTTAAAGTGTATTTTAACGTTTGTTTCTGGAATAATTAATCTCTGGAGCATTAGGAAGTCACTGAACGGGACTGTGCTAGGGAGAAATAATTGCCTTGCCATCAAAGCGAATGCAGATGTATGATTAACACAGTGTTTATATAATTTCTGGTATCATATAAATAGAGTCGCTGTGCAGAGATGGAGCCTGTGAATCACTCATTTGCTTTATGAGACTGAATAAGCTTTGACTCCATCAGTGTTATCAGCTCTGAAGCAACAAGCCTGATGCTGGGATGAACAGGTTACCACAGATCCTTTTACTGGAATTATTCTTTCCAAGTTATCTCTAAAGCAAAATACATTATTTCAAATTATATCCAAAAAAGAAATACTTTCAGGTTAAACATAACACAACAGATGCTTCCAACCACAGCCATGTCTTACATTCCTTAGGAAGGCTTTACCTGTGCTTGGGGTCAGTGGAACTCTGGATTAGGTGGAATTAATCATTAAACAAAAATATCATTTCTAAATGTCCCACGATGGTTTTTCAGGAAGGTGCATCCCTAGAGGAATGCTATTTCCAGGTGCCAGCACAGCTCACGCTGCCCCTGAGCTGGGAGAAGCAGCCAAAAAAGGCCATTTAAAAAAAACCCAAACCAAAACAAATCCATGCACACTGGTCTAGATCTGTATTTGTTTTTTGGCTGTATGAATAACCACACTTGGACGTGAGTGCAAACAACCCTCCCGTGGCATTACCTGCTGTACATTCCCAGAGGGAAAGCCCTTGGAAGGGTCAGAGCCCCAAAACACTCCTGGTTTCCTCCCCCAGCACCAAGGTGGTGGCTGAAACACGGACACCTCGAGCTGGGTTTGCTTCCAGTCCCCTAAACCCTGAGAGGCCAACGGCTGAGGTATTCCCAAAGGAACTGCACCCTCTGGGTCGGGGAATTTGCTCCCTGTACCTGCATCCAAGAGGATTCTGCAGCCAGGACCCGCAGGAGAAACTGGCCCAAGCCAAGGATGGAGGTAGAACCTGGGAGCAGCTGAGCTCCAGAGATGTCACTGAAGCAGGGTCGCCTGAGCCCAGCCACGAGCGGGAGCTGCCCGTGGCTGGATGAGCTGGAATCCTCACTGCGTGCCCGAGGGGCTCATCCCACATCCCACATCCCACATCCCACATCCCACATCCCACATCCCACATCCCACATCCCACCCGGGGTGTGCTCAGCCGGGATCCCCACCGGGAACCTGTCCCAGCCGCTCCCCGAGCCTCTGAGGATCGTGCTGTATTTTGGGGAAAGAGATGAAGAAATCCCCTTGGATTTCAGGGCGGGCTCTGAGCTCGCTCCCGGCGCTCCCTGGGCCCTCTCCCGCCCCGGGGCGCAGGAAGCTCCGTTGTGTTTCCCTCTCATCATCCTTCCATGGAGCAGGAGGGGATGGCAGCCCCAAAGCCCGGCCCTGGCTCACCCCCGCTCACTGCCCCGTCCCGGGGTGCGGGAGCTCCTGCCCAGCTCCCACCGTGACCCGAGCCCAGCAGCCGCTCAGCCCGAGCCCCGGGGTCACCAGGGGTCACAGGTTTGCTGCAACCCTTTCCTGGCAGCTCGAGAGAAGAACAGGAGCGTTCCAGGGTTCAAACGGGAACTTTCATCATCGCAGGAAGCCCGGCCGCAAACCGAGCCGGGCACCGCTCGGGGTCACACTCGTGCTTCTGCCTCCGGCACTTCTCTGATTCAGCTACAAATTCTGTGACACCCGCACAGGGTCCCGCAGGAGCCCGGGACGCGGCTCCAGCCGTGCCAGCTCCCGGGCACAGGGATGGACATTCCCCCTCCGATCCGCTCCTGCCGGCAGGAGAATCCGCTGCGCTCAATGAGCGCTGCCCGGAGCGGCTCCAGCGCTGCCCTCGCTGCCACGGCCGCGCCAGGAGCACGCGGGGCCGGAGCCCTCGTGGGGCTGGGCTCAGGTCCCTGCCCATCGCAGCCCTGTGCAGGCAAAGCCCTTGGCATATTTTTAAATCCCAAGATATTCTTGAATGATTTCCTTAATTAGGGCTTGGAATTTTTTGAATTTATTTCTGGCTGCCTGGGATTCTTTTTCATAAAGAAAAAAAAAAAAACCAAAAAAAAAAAAAATCTTTAAATCTGCAGTGACTTACAGTACAATTTTATTGACTTCATATTTGAGGTATATTACCTGACTCCAACAAGGCTGCAGAGGGAATTACAAGTCAGGCCAGAACATATTTCCAGCTAAGACAAGCATAAAAACTTTTTAAAATCCATAGTTCGATACCAAATGCATCATTTAAAAAGAACTGCAATAATTAGCCAAGAGGGGAAAAAGCTACAGAGCCATAGGTGGAAAACAAACGTCACAGCCCTGTCCTTGGAGGGGCTGGAGCCAGCAGGGCTCGTGTTCTGCAGGAGCACCAGGCAATGTTTCAGGGATCAGCAAGAAATATTCCAGTAAATATTCATGTATGGATGGACTGAAATATGATTAAGTCCATGTGTGTAGTCACTGAGGATGAACAGACCGTGCGCGGAGCTTGGCAGGGTCCCCGCCCAGCCCGGCCGGTGCCACCTCCCTGCAGGGGCTCCACCAGCAGCTGCCCGAGGGGGTCTGTGGGCAGCTGCACCCAGTCCCTGTGACACGGCAGAGTCACCCTGGCCACGGGCTGGGGCTTCCCATGGCGAGGAACGAGCAGCTCTCACACCAGCAGCAGCAGCAGCTCAGAGGCTGAGGCAGATCAGCACAAACTGCTGTCATTTGGGATGACTGTGCCCGTCCAGGAGTCACAGTTTCCATATTTTCCTTCCCCCCTCCCCAAAAGAAAAAGCACTTGGTTGTGTTGAGCGTGCATTGCAAACAAATTTCAGTCTTAGAGTTTTCCAAAAAAATGACATTCTTGTGCTCCAGCCAGCCCTACTCACTTCTGCAAATACAGTATTTTGATAACACAGTGAGGGCTGAGCAACAAATTGGCCAAGAAATGAAACTGTTTTTAAAATCCCCCTTTCTGAAGAGATACCCTTTGGGAAACTCTTTATGTTCTCCTCGAACTTGAAGAAATGAGTTGAGTTTTTTATCACTTTTATAACTTTAGACAAGCAGAGAGAAAAAACAGTGTTTTATGGAGGCAGAGCCACTCCCCTCAAAGCTCCCTCACCAGCCTTCTCACAGGAGGGGGAACTGAGACTTTGCAGCTCTCTGGGCAATTGAAAGGTAAGTGAAGATCGTTGGATAAAAATTTAATCGGCAGGAACAGTTTGTGCTTTGCTCAGCACAGCAAGAAATTGGCTGCAGGTCCCAGATATCGTGACAGGGGAGCGAGGTGAGGTGGAGCCACACAGGTGATGACACACCAGGGTGTGAGGAAATTAAAGTATGGGGAGGAAATGGACTGGCCAGAAGGAAGGGGCAGGGGAAATGCCCAGACACAGAAGTGGGAAATAGCTCTAAGCAGCAAGAGAGGCCTGTGAGGAACATGTATTTATTTATTGTCTGCTGTGCCCCCACAGCCCCAGTGAGGGCCCGTCCCCCTCAGGTTTGGAGGGGGAGATGCTTTCCCTGTCCCTCAGGGATCTGTGAGCACACGAGGTGGGAGCTGGCAGAGGCTGCAGGGACAGATGCTCACCCTGAAGGAAAACTCCAAAAATAACACAGAGAAAAGCCCACATGAGGTTTGGAAGGTCAGATCAGTGGGAACAACTCTGCAGAGCCCCCAGAAACTGGAGGCAAACCAACTTCCAGCCTTGGTTATCTGGAATGCAAGATGAGTTATAGAAACTGTAAAACCCCAATGATTTACAGCCCATAAAGGCCAGCGATGCTCAGTTCTGCCTCCCCACATCTGACTATACATGGTGGGGATCAGAGGTGCTGCAGACCTGCAAGGAGGATGGGATTAGGAGAGAAAAAGAGACTTTAGAGCCGAGAGCTGTGAGCTCGACAGGGGTGACACACTCCAGACTCCCGTGCCCCATCCCAGCAGAGATGCCAAGCTCCTGGCAGGAGCTCCAGGGGCTCCACGGCCCAGCACAGCAGATGAATCCTTCTGGAAGATGTACAGTACAACCCTCACTGCTGCCAAGGGGTGAGGTCATCTTGGAAGGAATCTTATTTATTCAGGAAATATTTCTGGAAATATTTACATGTCAAGACTACATGTTTAAATTCTTTGACAAAGCAAGCTCTGGGCCACTTGCAGAATTTCTGAAGAGCTTTGCAAGTATTTCTGTAGGCTTTTCTACAGACAAAAGGCTTTACTGCAGCACCATTCTGGTGAGACAACAATCCCTTTTTCTAAACGAAGGAGAGGAAGTTCTGTGTTGGAGACTCCAGTCTGAGCAGGAGGCTGCAATTTTTATTCTGTGCAAAGACAAGGAATGGGAGTCACTTCCTACGCGTGGGCTCAGGCCCATGCATCCAGAGCCTGTTCACCAAAGAGTGCAATTCCTGCCCAGGAGAGGGAATCCTGCCTGCCTGCCTGCCAGGGCCCCCACGGCCAGCTGGGCAAGCCCTGGGAAGCCCCACTTGCCCCAGGCATCGTTCATATTTTGAGGTACTGACAGACCCAGGCAGTATGGGAGAAGTTATTCTGCCTTCTTTAAACGTATATGTGAATATATATATATATATAATGAAGTAGTTTTCAGCTGTGTGAGAGCATTACCAGCACTAAGAGCAGACACTTCAGGGAACACTCCTGCTCTGGAAAAGACATAATGAAGCCCTTGGAGGCATGTTCTGTCCGGGAGAGTGGCTCTGTGCTTCCCTGGGTCACTGCAGGGGAGCAGGAGGAGATGAGCCAAGGTGCGAGAGGGCTGCGGCTGAGCAAGGAGCAGCCAGGGCGTGCCTTGAGCCGCGGCTGCAGGGCTGGGCAGGGGACCGAGCCTGCGAAACGACAAGCGGGAAAGAGAAAGGAGCACACCTGGAGCTGCTCAGCCGAGAACCACCACCAGGGCTGGGAGGAGCCCAAGCTGCACAGAGGGCACGTGGCAGCTCCTGCCCACCCTGCTCCTCCTGGGGACATTCCCTCATTTCTGCTAAATAACAACAAGTTACTTGAAGCCAGAAAATGAAGAGAGCATGAACTGACAATCGTGTGTGTCGGTTCTGGTTTGCCAACATGCTGCAATACCTACTCTGCTCTCCCTCAATTATTGCCTAATTCATGAGGTTGAGGTGAAATTCCCAGAAGCACAGAGGACTTGTGGCACAGCACCATCTCATAACAGTCAGCAGTGTTATTCCTGGAGTTACACACAGGATTCCAAAAGTTACAGCCAGATCTATACTCTGCCTGAAGCATAAAAAAATCAGGCTCATTAAATACCAGAAGAGAAGATACTGCAAGGCAGGTGAGATTATTCATAGAGCTTCAGGCACCACCTCTTTATCTGGTTAATGATAAAATCACAGCCATTTGTGTGAGAAAGAAACACACAAACACTTCTCCAGGCTGGAAAGCCTTGGGCTCAGCCTCTCCATGGCTCAGCCTCAGCCAGCACAAACTGACCTTGAGCAGACTCAAATTTATACAAAGTATTCACAGAAACCACTTTTTTTGGAAGAAACCCCAAACCACAGCGAGCACAGCACCAAAGTAACTCCCATGTTTTATAACACCGAAGGCATGGTTTTGCTTTGCCCTGGAATTCTCAGGGAGGTATCCAAACCATTCCCACCTGAGGGGCTGCAGCACAGTGAGGATTTTCCCCTCGAGCTGCCTTTTTTCTCCACTGTCCTACCCTGCACTCCACAGAGGAGCACCAGCACCCTCTGCATCCCACCACATCTGCAGACCTTTCCCACCCAAGTTTAAGGCTTAGTTTCCATCAGCTGACCTGTCCAGGCCTGGGGTCACTCCATGGTGACCTTCACATCTGCCTTACAGCCGCTTTCCCTTCCTAGGACAGTCACCTTGCATTGCTCACAGAGAGGAATTAAATTCCCATGTGCTCTGGAGGTGGAGCAGCTACCTGTACTTGCACTGGGGATTTTTTTCTTCACGGCAAAGATATTTTTATAATCAGAATTTACTTCTAATGTCAACTGGGAAAAAAAAAAGTAAAAGGAAAGAAATCTACATGAAGAAACAGAGCAGGGGTGGCCTGAAACAGCCTGTCCTGGATGGATGCAGGATGCCAAATGTACCACGTACAGCTCCCCACACTCCCCTGGAAGCTTCTCCTGACTATTGCTTGGATGCTCATCAGCATTATTTATGG
Source organism: Ifrita kowaldi (assembly GCA_013398055.1). Lineage (NCBI taxonomy): Eukaryota > Metazoa > Chordata > Aves > Passeriformes > Cinclosomatidae > Ifrita > Ifrita kowaldi. The sequence goes on along the minus strand of VZRS01000323.1, from coordinate 90,465 downwards.
GACACATATGAAGATAAACACAACAATATATTCTTGAAAGAATATCATTCTGATGAGATTGGGGAGATGCTGAAATACAGGAGCCCTGGGATTAACAGCCTGAACTAATATTGCGATTGTCATCGCATTAAGAGGCTCTCAGGAGACTGGAATATTGATATAACTGTGGTGTGAAATCAAAATCTTGTCATTTATAAAGGGAAAAAAAATGTCCCTGGCATGCAGACAGCTGGTTAGGCTTGAGTGTAGCACATACAAACCACAGCGTTAGAAAAGCCCCAGGAGAGGCTGCGATCCCGCAAATACAATAAAATACTCAATATACCCAAATGGAAAAAGTTCATCTTTACCACACTCCTCAATCAGTTATTTACATAATTTTAGGGCTGTTATCCTGTTTTTCCTTTGATATTCCTTCTTCCTTATCAGCACCATTTGCGGTAATTGAGCTGCATGCAAGACCTTAATACAAAGCAAAGCTGCTGCTTGCTCGGCAGGGAGGGACAGCAAACCCGGTGTTTGTGCCACACACAGCTCCCCCACAGTTATCCTTCAGCCAGCAGCCGGATCAGGAACGTTCTCATTTCCCTTCAAACACAACCATTACGTCTGGCTGCCCAACCAATTCCTCAGACAGCCCACGGAACAACATCGGCAAAGCTGCTTCACCCAAACGCTCACCTGAACACCTCACTCACCTGAACACCACTTCACTGACCTGAACACCACCTCACTCCTCTGAACGCCACCTCACCAGCTCGTGGTTTCTGAAGGAAGGAACCACCCAGGGAGAAGATGCTCCTTGCTCCCTGTGGGTCCTGAGCTCCTGAAACCCAGGGCTGGATCCACCCAGCTGCAGATGCCTGGGCTGGGCTGTGCCCTGTACTGTGCCCAGAGCAGCTGTGGCTGCCCCTGGATCCCTGGCAGTGCCCAAGGCCAGGCTGGACAGGGCTGGGAGCAGCCTGGGACAGTGGAAGATGTCTCTTCCCATGGCAGGGGTGGCACTGGATGGGCTTGAGGATCCCTCCCCACCCAAACCATTCTGTGACTGTTATTCTATTCTGGTTTCCAGCATCCTGGGTGACATTGGCATTATATTGACTATTTTATTTGTATTTTCTCCTCTTGGAAAGGAAAACTGATTTTGAAACTCTGATTTTTCCATACAGATGGCCCAGTGGACCTGGGAATACCAAGGGCTATGGATGGAATAATGTGCTCCAGCTATTCCAGGGCACTCTCATAGGAACACGTGGTGGGAAGTGGAAATGCAAACACCGTGTGCTCTTATTGAGGTTGTAATTGATGTATTTGGGAAAGGAACCAATGTAAATTATTTTTCATAACAGTGAGCCTTTATATAGGGTTGGACTCTTTCAAAACCTGCCCACTGTGTACAGGCAGTGAGGGAAATGTCAGGCCATGTTTATGAACAGTCAAGGTTGAGTTGATTTTTGTCAAACTCTGCAGTAATGGTTTCTAATTCTGACATCCAGGAGCTCAGGTCTCCCCCACAGCTAATAAAGCATCTTTAAATGCAGGTGTGAGTTACTCTCTGCACCCTCAGGGCTGGGGAGGGCTCACCGTGCCCATGCCAGGCCTGAAGACACTGGGCAGGTTGGTAAAAGTTTTAGTGGAGTTCCTGTTTTGGATACTGGCACAGGCTGCCCAGAGAAGCTGTGGATCCCCATCCCTGGAAGTGTCCGGGGTGGGGACAGCTGGGAGAGGGGCAGCCAGAGGCACCTGCTGGGCTGGGTGTCAGCTCTGCAGGGAGCTCCATCCATCCATTCCTGCATCCCTGCATCCCTGCATCCATCCATCCATCCATCCATCCATTCCTGCATCCCTGCATCCCTCCATCCCTGCATCCATCCACCCATCCATTTCTGCATCCATCCCTGCATCCATCCATCCATCCACCCATCCATTTCTGCATCCATCCCTGCATCCCTGCATCCCTCCATCCATCCATCCCTGCATCCATCCCTGCATCCATCCATCCATCCATCCCTGCATCCATCCCTGCATCCATCCATCCATCCCTGCATCCATCCATCCATCCACCCATCCATTCCTGCATCCCTGCATCCATCCATCCATCCCTGCATCCATCCCTGCATCCACCCATCCATTCCTGCATCCCTCCCTCCCCTCACTCCAGCGTGTGCTGTGGTGTGAGATGGGCACGGGCAGTGCCGGGGTGGGAGAAGCCCCCCAGCAATGGAACCCAAAGGAGCAGACGATGCTCAGTGCTTCTCCTCATCTTGAAAGATGTTCTTAATATTAATGGTGTTACAATTCGGTGAAATGTGGTTTTTGTAAGAAGGAGTCAAGGTTCTCTGGTTCCACTGGCTCTTGGAACACAGCAAGGATTAAAATCCTGGTCTTTGCAGGCTGAGGTCGGGTCCCAACCCTTGGCCCCCGGCAAAGGCTGAGCCCAGCGTGGCCTTACGGGAGCCACGGCTCCCCAAACCCTGGCACAGACTGCCCAGGAGAGGGGAAATCAGCATTAAACATTTCATGCATCAGAAGATGATTAATTTTCTCCCAACTAATTAATGAAATGAGATAATTTTCCACCTCCTGCTCCGGCGTCCAGCAAGATCAGCAAAAAGACTCATGTTGACTTCCGAGGACTTTGCCCGGTGTCATTTCATGGTTCACTTCAGCAGGATGATACATTCCTGTTGGGAAAGGGAGGTGGTGGGCTTTGCTAGGAACAAGATCGTTTTTCAGAAAGAAGGATGTTTACCTACATTTTCTCTGCTGCTACGGCAACTGAAAGAGAGCATTGTTGTTTTGGTTTTAATTAAAGTTTTTAGCATTCATCTCAGCCACCATATCGACTTTTTAATCTACAAATAAATATTAAAAAACTCATATATTTTATAGTCCCTGCTCTGCATTTATTCACTGCAACTCACAGGATTCTTTCCAGTGCCTTGAGTTACACATTTTCAGCAGCATCCTGCCACATCTTAAGAAAAAAAAATGTAGGGCAGAAAAACCACAACATTAACCCACAACATCCTGAAATGAGCCTGTGCTCCGCTCCCAACGGCCCCGTGGGTTTGGTACCTATCTATAGCGAGGAGGCTACAGCATTTCCGAAACACCCTGCAGACATCCAACCTCTGCACAGCCCCAGTGCTGCCAAGCACCATTCTTCTGTCTTCAGGCTTTGGGGATCGATTCCCAGACATCCCAGACACCCCAGACATCCCAGGCATCCCAGACATTCCAGACATCCCAGGCATCCCAGATCCCACCGTGATGGGCCCGAGGCAAAAGCGGGAGCAGAGCCCAGCGTGGCCCTCGTGGATCCCACGGGCTGGGGGCTGCAGACAAAAAACACAGTTTGGGCTGAAAACACCACTTGGTCAGAGCCCAAACAGGCTGGAGGAACCTGCTGGGTTAGAGACATTGCCCACAAGCTCCTCAGCCATTTGCCCTCTCTCCTGAGCTCCCCTGGGAACTGGATCCTGCCAAACTCCCCCAGACCCTGTTTGGGCATTGGGCTGCACCAAGGCACCCGGGATTTTCAGCCTGAGCTACCTGAATATTCTCAGAGCTGCCTCCTTATGCCGAGGAATAATTAGATGCAGATGGATAAAGAGTGCAGGAGCTTCAATCTCCCCAGGAACAGGTTTTCCCTGAGAACAGCCCGGCGGGTGCCAGGCTGGAAGCACCGGTGCTGACCCGTGTGCCCCAGCCCGGCGGGTGTGGGGACAAGCGGCGGTGCCAGCGAGGTGTTACAGGGTGGGGAGGGCAGATAGGGCACAGAGGAAGTGTTAATGAGGTGATAAGCTGGGGAATGGAACGGCTTCGTGTGGAAAGCTTAATTAAACCAGCCGAGCTCACCGGCAGACTTGCCACGGCTCTTTTCCCTTTAAGTATTCTGCACGCTGAGGGAAACTTCCCTCCCCTCCCTGCACACACACAAATAAATAAATAAATGGAGTGAATCAAGTCGACCATAATTCCAATTAGTCCCAGCTGTTATTTCTCCATCCTTTACGGCCCTGTCTGCAGCAGCCAATCGGTTACACATGGCCTCGTGCAAGGAGACATGAAATAATTGCTTCAATCTGAGGGAAGAGTAACTAATTTTGTTCATGTTTTATTCAGAGTGACAGGGACATTACTGCAATAATTCCTGACTTGTTCCATCTCCTCGAGAATGGTGGATAAAAAGGCATTTGCAGCCACACGAAGGGGGATGAGCCACATCTCCGGCCCAGCCTCTCCCTGATCCCTGTTTATTTTTAACAACATTCCCAAATCACACGGTAACGATGCTGCTTTTCATAGCGAAGGTTCATTTTGACTGGAAGGATGAAGAGAGCTCTTCCTGAGCCAACGTGACCTGCTACTGATTTAGCAGAAATAGATGAAGGCACTGGAAATAAATGATTCTTTGGTATCTCTTCTTTTTCTCCTAAGGACAGAAAGAATGACTTTGGTAAGTCAGTCAGCAGTAAAATTAGGAAATGACTGCAAAAAAAGTGTGTTGAGAGAGGACACCTTTAGATGCCAACGAATTTATTTATTGGCTGTTTATGGCTGTGCACATTGCAACCTAACTTTAGAAAGTGTGTATTGTGACTTACTGACCTGGCAACGAGTTAAAGAAAAAAGGTGGTTTGAATTGTCACTGTTTAAAAAAGGAGAGGAAGAATAAAAGCAAGGGTAAAAATAAAAGGGAAATCAAAAAAGGGCCAAGACATGAAAGATGACAATGGGTAGACTTAGACATGCACCTGTGTGTCAGCTTTTTAATGGAAAGGAAAACGATAAAAATCTCAAATAAGTTTCTTTGTATAAGCTTCAAAGTTGCCCTGATTTGAAATCTCTGGGACTGGTCAAATGTTGAGGTTTTCTCCTTTTTTCCCCCCATGTATCCATTGTCAGGCATTAGGAGCAAAAAAGCAAAAGAAAGACCAAAATCATGGTTTTGACTACAAAACACAACATGGACACAGTGTGAAACCTTGTCCAGGAAGGGTCACAAGGAGACCTGAAGGTGTCCAGGCTTGGGTGGCTCCTGGGCTGGTGGTTCCCAGCTCTGGCTGTTCCCCATGTGCAGCTCGAGCACTCTGGAACTGAGAAAGAGCCCAACAGAAGGAGCTTCCAGCTAATCCATCTGAATGTTTACTAATATGTAGTGTATCAATTAGTAAATAGATTAGTGAATGTGTCAGTGAATGAATTAGTAAATAGATTGGTGAATGTGTCAGTGTGCAGGGCCTGGGAAAGCTGTCAGTGCGTGGGGCTGGTGCTCAGAACTAACCCAGAGTGCCAGACAAACAGCTGAGCAAAACCAGAAGATAAAGTCTATTCCCCAAACATCAGAGTGATGCAGAAGTTAATAAAACATTAGAAACCAGCTGAAAAACAACACATTTTTTCAGAAAGCAGCAGAGTTGGGTGGGCAGAAGCATGTCAGGGCCTGCACACAGAGGGTCAGGTGCTGGTTTCCAGCGGTTCCTGCTGACTAATTACAGCCTCTGCAGTTACCACAGGGCTGCTATGATTCCTCAGCACAGAAACATCTTGTTCACTGAATGCTGAAATGCTGAAATGTTTATTTACTTATCGCATCTCTTTCAATAGCTGAGTAAGAAGGAGGCTGAGGTTGACCCACTTTTTGTCCCCTGAACAGTCAGATGGTCCTTCAGCAGAGAAAGGTCAGGAGACTGCTGTGGGAGAATCCCTGGTTTGTAAAGCTTCTTTCTCATCCACAGAGCTTGCCCACACCAGCTCAGGATTAGCTCAGTGCTAAAAGTTCACCAGAAGTTCTCTGTGGAAAATGTGGGAGCTGCGGGGCTGACGGGGCTGACGGACAGACCACCCAGCTGGGAAAACTTCCCGCAGGTTCTTCCCTGCTGCATTTCCCAGTCACAGGGGTTTCACTGCAATTTAAGGGCTGAAGTAATAGGTTAAAATGATACATCGTAGTAAAACCAAAATAAATTCCTGTATTGTATGAGTCTTGGCAATAGAGCTGAGGAAAGTCTTGTCGGCTAAGGAAAGCACTGCCATGAAATTCCTGATAAAATCTCCCAAGTTGGCCATCCCCAGGCTCGACGTGGTCAGTGTCAGGTTGGAGAACAGAGGTGCACCTTGCTGACAAACCATTTCCCAGCTGGAAATGTCCCTGTTCAGACCCACGTCCCCAGGGCAAAGCTCTCCGCTCAGTGTGGCTTCTCCCGTGGGGCAGATCCGGTTCCTGCACATGCTGAGAGTTCTCTTTCCTTGTTGAACAACCCGTGGGATATCACAGGGAACGAAACCATGTGGTCAGGCACCTTCTACTTAAGCAATTTCTCTCCTCTCCATTTTCAGAATCAAGCAGTGACTTTGAGGGTTCCAGGCAGGTCCCAGGCAGCCTCCTGTCTCTCCCAAGCCCTCCATTCCTGATCCCAAACACCAACCCAGCCCTGTGTCCCTCTAATGTGCCCCAAACACCACCTCAGGGCTGACCAGGAGCCCCCGGAGCAGCCCACACCCACTCGGGGTCTCACTGCTACTCGAACCCGACCGGAGCGCTGAGCTCAGCTCCAACGATGTTTTCTCTCCGTTTGTGCCTCCTGGAGCCAGGCCATGCTCTGTAATCCGGGCTGGCTGCTCGCTCCCAGGCCAAGCCCCCGTGGAAGGCAGCACAGACCAGTTGGCTCCAGCCTCAAAGGCGAGCTCGTGCTGGGTCGGGATCCAGCGATGCAGGACAGGCTGTGAAACCCCCAGCACAGCTGGGTTCCGCTGCAGCCCTCGCTGACAGCCAGCCAGGAATTCCTCACCAATGTATATGCAGCACTCTCATGTTCCCTGGCCTTGCATGAACCTCCCAAGTGTCCAACAGAACGAGCCTCTGGCACGCCAGCCAGCTCTGCAGAGCGATGTGGGGTCCCCTCTGCCGTGCCCACCACAGCCCGGGCTGGCTGCCACAGGAGCAGGGAAGGGATGGGGAGAGGAATGAGGGTTTTCTCCCCAAAAGTACAACTGAAGGTTTTTTTCTCATGATCACCATAACAGGGCTGTGTAACTGGCCCCTGGCTGGTTAAATCTCCACGGCAGGGCTCGAGGAGGGCACCCTGCGCTGTGGCTCTGAGCTGTGCCCCCTCCCGTGGTGATGCCCCTCAGCCTTTTGCCCACAGGAATATTGAGTTGTGTTTGCATCCAGGTGCTGTCACCGCCCATCTCACCTCGTTTCCGCTCTCAGCTGCTGAGAACATTCTCACAGATTTGTCAGGTAAGGCCTTATTCCTTTAAAAAATAGATTAGAAAAGCCATCTGGAGTATTTTTTTCAAACCAACGCGAACTCCTCCAGCTGTTGGGTGACCTCATCCTTTATTAATTTCTGTAGACTCGCATTTACCATTGAGATCAGCCCTACAAGTGTATAATTTCCTGATTTCTTTCCAGCTCTTTATTAAAGATTGGGGTTAGAGATTCGCCCCCCGAGTCCCTCGATAACCCTCCTCTCCCGCAGGAGTTGTTAGGGAGCAGATGATGCATCACAGGTTCCTTTATAGCAGCAATAATTGTTCTGCTTCAGGAGCGACCATGCCTTATATACTGCCTTTTCCTGAAATTGTTTTTCTTCTTTCCCTTATTGCTAAGGAAGATATTGGCACCAAAATGTGATTTGAGAGCTCATGTTCCCTTATTTTCTCCGTACCTGGAGCCAGTGCAGATGCGGCGTTCGCGGTGCCACCGCTGACATCTGCGTAACCCAATCCTGCCTCATAAACAGGAAGCAGAAGTGACAGCAGCAATTTCAATCGGTGCTTTTCTTCTGCTGGAACCATTACTCCGGACAGGATGTGTAAATCACGGCGTGTCTGATGTGGCCAGCTCCAAGTCTGAGGCAGTGCTGAGCCCCAGCCCTGGCCTGGCTGCCTGCCCCGGGGCGCTGGGAGCTGGCGATTCCCTGGGCTGGGGGAGGAAAAGGGAGGGGACAGTCATTGCCAAAGGCCACCAGATGGGTTCGGGGTCTCTCAGCTGGGGCCGTGGGCTTCTGCAGCAGCAGAAGATTCACACACTCCCGGTGCAGGTCTGGGTTCCACACTCAGCTCCCATTTCCCTGACAATCACTACGAACGCTGACATTTCACTGCTTCTGCCCTGCAGAGGTGGGAGAGGCAAAGCCACCTCATCCCGTAAGGCCACACCACAGTCCTGGGTGAGAGGTGGCTGAAACTGCAGCAAAAAGGGGCCGGGGGACTGTGTTAGTGCTGGGTGGGCAGAGAGAGGGGGAGGATGGCGCTGGTGACACTGGAAACCGGCAAATGACTTTGATTTCACTGCATTTAAACACCTGCAGCTTTGAAGGGACCTTTTTTCTTTTTCTGTCAGTTCCATATTCCCAGTGCATCACAGAAAATTTTAGGAGGACGTAATTCTGCTCCTCTGAAAGGCAGGGGACTGCACCCCACATCCNGGTCCCCCAGCCAGCCCAGGACACAGCCAAGGCCCCAGAAGCACCAGCCTTTCTCTTTGTCCTGCTCAGGAACGATGGAGAAGGGGCAGAGTTTGTTCAGGCCTTACCGGAAACACAGAGGTTGTGTTTAACAACATCAACGGGCATAAAATAAAAGGGTGATTTATAAATATTTGCATCCTATAATTGTCTTTAGGAAAGATCAGCTGGGTTGAGGCGCAGCGGGGCCGTTTCTCTGGGAGGAACAGCCGAGCTGTTCACAGGTTTCATTTCCACCACTCAAGCAGTTAATGGGCAATCCCTCAGTCTGATCACACTCCTGCTTCCAAATGGCACTCCACGAGGGAGCACCTCCAATCCAACATGTTCCTTCAGCCTTGTGTGTGGGAAATGACTTTCCAGACATCTGAAGGTTGCTGGGATGAGTCTTAATGTCACGGATGGTACTCCTGAGTGATGGAAGCACAGTATACAGCTCTTTGTGGGGAAGAGCAAGCAAACAGCTGGAAAACAATGTGGGCTCAGCTGCTCATCTGCCAGCTCCTGGTGGGAGCGGTGGAGGCAGCTGAGGGGGTCAGACCTCGTCACGTCTGCGTGGTTTTCTGTACCATAACACAGGAGAGAGCTGCATCCTGACTTGTGCTTAATTGTGAGTTTAACAAATCCATTCCAAACCGTGGCTGGGCCAGTCTGAGGGGGGGAGCAGGGAAAGAAGAGCTGCAGGACTTTTCCCCTGGCGAGGAAGGGACGAACCTCTGAGACTGTCTCGAAGACACAAAGAGACTTATGGACATGATCAAATATTTAAATCTTCTTCTCTGGCTGTTCTCTCTCTGTTGGGAGGAGCTTTTCCAACATTTCAACCCCTTTGTAGTGGGATGCACATGAAGAGAAGCAAAAGGCTGTGAAAGAGGTTAGGACAAGATAACCCTGTGGGTGACACGAACCCTGGGAACCATGTTTGCCTTTAGATTCCAAAGCCAGAGGAGCTTCAACACAAACTGCTGACCCTGAGGGAGTTTGGGTGCAAGTGCTGTGGCTCGGCCTTGACATCAGATCAAGGATATGGGATGAAGATCCTGCAGAGTTTGTCCAGTACCCAGTGCTCACCCTGCACTGACCCACGGCTGCTTTGCCAGGTGGGAAAACTCGGAAGGACTTAGCGGATGGAAGAGCTGTGCTAATTAAGACCTTTCCTATATTTATACTAAAAGCAGCACTATGGAACGAGGCCATAAATAATACAATACATGGTAACAAAAAAAGAGCAAAGCCTCCACCCTTCAGAGAATGGACAAGATTTGCTTCCTTCAATAAGCAACAGGAAAAAAAGTGGTGCTTATCCTAAGAAGGGCTGAGTGCCCTCACTCCTCCTGTGCTGAGGGTCACCATTTACAGCACCGTCACACATCATGGGGCATTTAATGGATCCAGGGCTCCCCAGCTGAGGGATGAAGCTGCTCCCAGGGCAGCCAGTTGTGTTCTGGCTCCCAGGGCAGCCAGTTGTGTTCTGGCCTCTCCAGCACAGCCAGGACCTCGCACTGCTCTGCAGAGCTTTGGCTCGGACGGAGAACTTGTTGTTGATGTGACTGTGGAAGCACCCTGTGGGGTCGGGATAAAATACCAAGGAAAAATTGAAGGATTTTAATAATGCCTATTTTTATTTCTGCTAGATGCCAACCATCTGAGCTAATAGAATGTAATTGGAAGACTCAATTTAGTAATTTTCTTTATTATTATGTCTTGATGTACTTCTGTCAACTCCAAAATACTCATTACATGTAATTAGGAGGAAGATTAGAGTGCCGTTAAGATGTGGAATAATGATGCAGCTCAACAAGGGCCAGTGGAAAAAACAACCCACTCAGGAAAATATCGCCAAAGTGCTGAGCAGAGGAGGGCATTTAAAAAACTGATAAAGCTGAGAGCTGGTGCCAATAACGAAGATGAGACTGAAGTGGGACAGAGTTGATCCACTGAATCAAAGCATTTGATGACTCTGCCTCCCTCTCAAGTAAATCCCCCGTGTTTATTTGGACGGCTGAAGTAACATTAATAAGATAATTCCCTAAGAACCACCCTCTGTGTCTTTTTCATAAACTCCCACCCCAAACAGCATAATTAATTTTGCTGTTGTACAGAAGAATAATAAGAAAAAATCCATCCTTTGGGAGGTAGGTGGAAATTTCCATCTAATGGAAATTGAGATTAGACACAGCACATAAAACTTTTTATAATTTATTCACCAGAAATTGCTGTATTATACCTATCAGAGAGCTGGTGAGATGAAACTTAACAAGCTGATATTTCACTCTGATTTCCTTGAGCATGATCCAATTTATTAAATCAAAATTCTAGATTAGCTTTAATATGAAGTAAGATTTTTGTATTCCAGACTAACGTATGGCAGAATGTAGAACCCGATAATGGGAGAGCTGACAGGAGTTAAGTTTTGTGCAGCACAAAGAGACAGGTTCAGAATAAAAAGAAGAAATTTTCCGAAATTTGTGAATATTTCTGTCGAACTGGGGGATAAAAGACGAGAAAAGAGAGCAGGTCTGTGTCTGTAACACCGCTCAGAGCAGCACACCACGAGGCATTACCAGTGGGGGAAGCTATTTCTGGTTCTATCATCAACTCCCCATATGACAGCAGAGGAATTATTTCAGGACAGAATCGCTTTTCCAATGGATACGGAATAAACAGAAAAAGAGCTGTTGAGAACTGTTGCTGTTTCCTGTCTCACCCTCTCCAGTGCCTCACTGCACGCGGGGTCCCACTGGCCCAGCACAGCACCAGGAGGAGCTGGTGGCCACCCTGATGGGTCTGGTGGCCATACCCAACGGGTGACAAAGGTCCTACCCAGCCAGTGGGTGCCAATGGCCACCCCTGACAGGTGTCAATGGCCACCCCCGTGGGTGGGGCTGCCCAGGATGGACCCCTGCCCCTTGCAGGTTCTGCACAGGTCTCGCATTTCTGTTCTCTCCCTCCTTTCTGGTTTGTTTGTGAGTTTGGGTGATCCTGCGAGGCCCCTGGCTTTGCTCGGGCCCTCTCTCCCCATCACTAGAGCAGGAGCATGGGTGGGAGGAGGAGAAAGCGTGGCTGGAGCAGGGGCTGGGTCTCTGCCATGGGTGAGAGGAGGGTTCTCGTGCCCAGCCCCGTGCTGGGGTGGCACCCACTGGCACGACTTTCAGAGCTGGGGATGACGAGGCTGCAGGAGCACCGAGCGATCTCAGACCATCCCCAAGGAACAGAGTTCTGACTGCTGAGCCATGAGGGGTCCAAGGAGAGAGGAGGGAGACGAGGTTTCCTCAGGACACCTCCGTTCCCGAACGTCCCTGCACCGGGTGTGCCAGAGACCGGGGAGCACCAAGAGCCCAGCCCGGCGGAGTCAGGGCCAAAGGAGCCCTCTCTGCTCACAGGAACACAGCCCAGTGGCCAGGGGACCGCAAAGGGCCGTGTCCTCCCCTGCTGGAGTGCGGAACAGCAGGAGCCCGCGGGTCCGTGCCCGCAGCCGCCCGGGCAGGACACGGGCGGGCCCGCCGGGGCTGCGCAGGGCACGGAGCGCTGCTGTCGGTGACAATCGCTGCACCGGGGCTGCGGATGCTCCGAAATACACCTGGCTAACCCCAAAGTGGCACCGGTGGAGCAGCCACGCCGTGGAGCCAGCGGTGCTGCCATTCCCTGAGCCTTCCCCTGGCACTGCCAGCGCTGGGGACGGGGACCTGGCACTGTCGGGTGGGTCCTGCTGCAGCCCAATCAATCCCCTCAGCTTGTTTATAAGTATCTGTGACTCACAGACGTTTTTCCTGCTCCTTAATTGCCAGTTTCCTGAGAAACCATCGCAGGCAGCCAATCGGCTGCAGAGTTCTGACTTAGAGACTGGAGACAACTGGGAAAAATAAATCCAGCGTTATTGGTAAATTGAACGGCACTTTCCTAAGTACAGCACGTATTTATAAACAACACATCTGCAGGAACCGAGAGCCCCCTCGCTCTGCTGAGGGAGGTTTCCGAAGGTCCTGAGCAGCAGCGCCCACTGCCCTCCCTGCCCTCGGTGTGATGCACGGAGCGGGTACCAGGGGCCCGTGCCCGAGGAAGGGCTTTGTCCTCTTTCCTGCTCCCCTTCCCTGCTCCCCTTCCCTGCTCAGGGGCTTGCCCGGGGTGCTCGGGATGCACACCTGGGCACAGCTGGCAGGGGAGTGGCACAGCTGCCTGTTGGGGCAGCATCCCGCTGTCCCTCTGTCTCACTGTCCCGCCGGCTCTCCCGTACATTACTTAGTCCTGATTTGAATCCTGTATCTCCCAAACCATTCTGCCTTCCAAACAGCCCGTACGGATTGGTGCAGCAATTTTAATAAACAAATTGAAATCCTTGGAGAAGCCACAATACAGTACTGGTGATATTATTCAGCATTATTATAAAAGTGATGCATGAGATCTAAATAAGAGAAAAAAATCTCTGCACTCAGTATTAGTCACTGCTCAATTACAGCTCGATGCAAAGCCATTCATTGGTACAAAGAAATCAGCCTGTGAAGTCTCCCTAGCACAGCCTGCACCTTCCTTTAGGCTTTTAGTGTGTGATGCTGTTTGAGAAGCTCGGAAGGCTTTTTTAGTAATCAAAAAAAAAGCCATTCTAATAGTTGGTAAAAGGCTAGGAAACACAGAGCCGGTTAATTTTGGAGGAGTTCACAGGGAACTGGGGGAAAGGATATAAAAAATCTGATGGCAAAAAGCTGAGGCTGAGCTGGAGGAGTCGCAGCACCGCAGCAGCTGCGTGACACACTCGTGACTCAGGCAGGCAGGGAAGCGGAGGGCTGGGCACTGGGAATTTGTGTCCCTGGAGCAGCAGCAGCGCTGTCCCCACGTCCTGGCTGCCACAGCCCATGGCAGAGCTGTCTGTGCCCAGCACAGCCCTGGGGACTCCAACTATCTGCTGTGAGCACCGCGGGCAGGGGAATCCTCTGCTCCCTGCAGCGCTGGAATCGGACCTGTACAAAAGTGCCCCAGCCTCCTCCTGCTGCTGGCACAGCTGGGAAACTGAGGCAGGAGCCAAAGAGGGGCAGGCGGGCAGGAATCCTGCCTCCCTTCTGTTGGGGTGGTGAGCAGAGGCGGGAGTTGGTGGGGACTGACCACCCTGGCAGTGCCGGACAGTCCCTGCCAGGCCCGTGCCCACAGAGCCAACGCCCACACCAAAGGCTGGGGATGAGGAGCTGGGGCACCCGATCGCCCTCCCTGGAGCTGCAAGTCCCTCTCTGTCGGGAGAAGAATCATCTGTCTAAAATTCACATCTCTGCCTTGAATGCTCAGGAAACCTGTGTGCTTTAGGCACAGAGCAGGCAAAGTCTACCTGGAGTAATTCCAATGAGGGGTCTTGGAAGTGAGGAGTTCAGTTTCTTTCTTCCCCTGCAGCAAATCCATCATTTTTCTCCAGGGTGACACTTAATCTTTGCATTTGCCCTCAGAGCCAGAGCTCCCACTGTAGTTCTGATCAAGATCAAACTAATTTCAGCTGGCCAACACTCACCATTTGACATTCCACCTGTTTGAAGCAAAATTGGAACTGGTATTTATGATGAAGATTAGCTCATGGCCATTAAGTGCTCTGGGCTGAAGATGGATATTTGCTGTCAAAGTGGTGGTGGTGATTTATCTCAGAGCAAAGTTCCCTCAGCTCTCTGAAGCGACTGCCACAAAGCTCTCCTGGCACGAGAAACCCGGGAATGTTCCTGAGCTGCATTTTTGCAAAGCTGAAGAACTGACCCGGACACGCTTTTGCAAAGACAAGAAGGGAGATCTGGCTCTTTCGCTTTCTCAGCCTGAGCTGTCTGAATCACTTGGTACTGGAGCAGCATCAAACAGATGGGAGAAAAAAAGACAAGGAAATAAATTTTTTTCTGCAGTCTTCATTGGTCAAAGAAGACGGGGATTAAAACAAATCTGACAGTTGCAGAAAATTCAAACCAGGTCCTAAGCTCTGTATTTAAAACTTGCCCTGCAAGTGACGGCAGCCGCAGCCCATCCGCGCTGGGTCAGCCCCCACGGCCCAGCGCTTCTCTCTGCCAGGGGCAGGCTGAGCCGGGGCTCAGGGAGGCTGGACAGGGACGTGTCCAGCTGCAGACCCTCCCCCAGTGAGGGGCAGGGACAGCGGGGCCGTGCCCACCTCGCTGCGTCACCGCTCCCGGCAATGCTGGCCTCGTTTCCAGATTAAATCAGACGGGAGGGGATGGATCTCTTCACACTTTTAAAAACCGGTTCAGTTTGAGTGTCTGATTTCCCACATTCCCAGATTGTCATCAGTGTGGATTCCAGTGGGAGCAGGACGCCATGGGAACAGGGTATTGATCCCATCCTTCAGATCACTTGAGCAAGAGATTTCCAAAAGAGCGACTGTTTCCTTCTGTCCCACGGCAGCATGTTTGAAAATCTACCACATTTTTCTTTCTAAATAAACCAGCCCAAACTGCCTCCAGAGGATTTTGCCATCCTTACATTTACTCCAGCAGAGTAATCTTCTAGGAAGATAAAATACCAGAGCAACTCAGGGAAGCGCTGAGCAGACAGGCACAAACCTAAAGATGGATATCCAAGTTCAAGCCTTTCAAGCCCAGAAAATAAATCAAGATGACAACAGTCCCAAAACATCAGAAACCCTTGGACTTATGAAAGCCAGAATATCATAAGTTAATACATTTCCAGCTCAGATGTCTGGAACCATGAGCTGTGTTCCATATTGCACACAGGCTGCTGGTGCCTCCAGCCCCATCCCGAGGAACAGAGGTGGGACACAGGCAGGTGAGCAGGTAGGAGCCATGGGCTGGTGGTCAGGGGAGCTGCTCTGCCCTTGTCAGCCCTGGGAGGAGCCCACATCTCCTCCGAGGTTATGCCCTGTGTAATGGAGCACCTCTCCTCAGCAAGGGCTTCCCACCCTGCCGCTCTCAGCTTCGCCTGGCAGGAGGGCTCCGGGATCCTCCTGTAGGATGATGTACAGAGCCCACACTGTACCTAAACACACACCTCTGTTCCTGGAAAACTCTCTTGCAGAGGATATTAAAACTGTCTCTTCCAATTCAGTTCAGGGACTCTCTAACCAGTATGTCAATAAGGCCACATAATAATAATCAGATGTTTCAGCTTGGCCCAGATCCGTGAGCTCCTGGAGAGCAGCCAGGCTGCTCTCATTCATGGAGGTCAGATGCCAGCTTGGAATGAGGAGCGATGGTAAAAGCCAAATCTCTTCAGTTTTATCTAGAAGTTAAAATTAGGAACCAAACCAAAATACATGTTCTTGGTCAAGGTCGTATTGATTTAGTTTAGGTTAGGTTACAGAGGTTGGAATAAAACACATGAAGATATTTACTGAACATAAACTGTATTCAGACCTGCCAGGGAAGAACCCCCTGGAGTCCCATTTTCCTGACACCTTTCCCAAGTCCTCAGCTCTGTGCCACCACCCTCGGCCAGCCCAGGCACCAGGACCACCTGTGCCCCGTGCCTTGGCTCAACTGAGCCGTTCATTTGTCAAGTCCAAATGCTCAGAATTACGGCTGATCTACAACGGGACACAGGCAAAACCTCCACATAGAGCAGTTTGATGTTTACAGTCAAATTGCAGCTACTGGCATTTTAATTGCTGAGCTGAGAATATGTGATATAATTGGGGTTCTTTATTTCCTTCTGATTTCTACAGGCTCTGCACAGAGGGATGTGTGACTTCCCTGAGGGTCATCCTTCACAGGCCATGCCCTTCCTGGCACTTATGTCACCTTTGTTATCACTGAGGCAGTCAAAGGCTCCCAAGCACCAAAGGCTGGAGAACTGGGAGGAAGCTGAGAAGGAGTTCAGGGAATGATGTTCTGAAAGGAGAAGAAACCCCATTAATACAATCACTGCATTTTTCAGGGTGCCTAAGCTGGAGGCACAAAATAATTATAAGGTCATACAGTGGCAGTGAGTAAAAGTGCACCAAAATTTGTGTTAATCTCATCATTTGATTGCTTCTCTGTTTAGACTTATACTAAATACAAACAAGCAAATGGAAGAGAGCCCCTTCTGAAATTCCAGCCTCAGTATAATTCACCATCAGTCACTAAAGCAACCAGAGCAGTGCGGGTGCCCCAGCCACTCTGAACTCTGCTTTACACCTCCTGCAGATGGGGAGAGAGCTGGGTTATATTCAGAATAAATGCTCAATGAACAGCAATTTCCATAATTTTGCCTCTATTCCATTATCACACCACTGCTCCCCACTGCTCAGTAGCATTTCCTTAGGCCTTTCACAGGGTACTCTGTTTAAATTACCTTTAAAAACCTATTTCTTTGCACACTTCTCACATCTTTTTGTATCAACCTGGCTTGTGCAGATGGAAGAGGAGGTAATTCAATACTGGCATCAAAGGATGGGCAAGAGCTGTGGGTGTTATGACTTCGCTGATGGCAGAGGGTTGCAAACACAGCGTGTGACAGTGGCCTGCTCAAAGCTGAGACTAATCACTCCACCAAGCTCAGCTAATTGCATTGATTAGCTCAGCATCGACGAGCCAGTTACTGGTAAATTGTTTGTGTCTCTCTCCTGAAGCATCCCTTGGATTTGGGAGACAGTAACAAGTACTCAGAGCCAAACAAAGCTGTTTTCATTTGACTTTTACCCAGGCTTGATCCCACTGCTGGGTGTCCAGGCAACAACTGTAAAAAGCAATTTAATGTTGAATTTTAACTGCCATAAAGATTCTGGTATAGTGTTTCAGTTTGGTTATTTTAGCAAACATAATTATTTAGAGGATGCACATCAATGTTATTTATTACTCTGTAACTGAACCCTGAAGGACCTGATTCTGTTCTTCTGTTACTTTTGCAGAGGGAACCTCTGAGCTCTGCTCCTCATGTACAAACACTGGCATGAAATCCATGTGGAATCTGCCTCTACACTGAAATTACAGCTTGCAACAAAAACTGCCTTGGATTTGAGGACTGGGGCGAGCAGCAGTTTGAAATAATCGTCCATCACATAGGAAAACATTCAGCTGTAAAGCTGAAGCAGAAACCTTCAGGCATGGAGCTGCATAAACACGTTGGCTGAGGTCCACCATTAAGATTGTCAGAGTAAATACTAAAGAGAGTTTTGTATTCAGCTAAAATATCTGTTTACAGATTTCTTTTGCTGAAGCCGCGTATTGTACAATGAAATGAGAGCTCCAAACCCATTTCTGTTCTAATAACTTTATAAACTCTGCCATATATTTTATGGAATTTGAATGTATGAGTAGTTGGCCCAGAACTCCTTCTGCAGGAGATTATTGGGAGAAAACATTACCATATGTCAGGAGAATGGCAACATCCCATCGATACTCGAGAGGATCCCAGCTCAGCCCAGCTCTGTGTTTACACCATGGCAATGGTTCCATACCTCGGATATTGGTACCTCTGCTTGTGCAAACAACATTATGGCCATGGTTGTCAAAGACACTTAGAGGATTCCAATGAAAATAAAAGTGAATTTCTTCTTCCATATTTTCAAAAAGTCCTGCTCCTGCTAGCACAGCTCTGCTGGTGAGAGAGCCCAGGCCACCACCCCTGTGCCAGCCTGGCTGCCCGGGCCCAGGGCTTTTCTGTGTGTTTGCCTGGGTGGGGTGTCCGTGGCACACCGCTGAGTCCGCAGTGCTCGCTTCCAGCAGCTCCTGGTTTTCCACGGAGAGCAGGGAGGACCTTGGCTTTACCCTCTGGCCATGCCCGAGCCCCCAGAGCTCTGGCATCTGATGTTCACCGAGAGGGTGCTCAGGGTTCAGTTGTTTTCCTCCTCTGGCCATCTGTGTGTTCTTCCCCAGCGCTTCAGCCCACGCCACCCCTGACCTGCCACGGAGACTGGGGGGATCTCTGCCCTCCTGCCCTCAGTCCTGCGGCTTGGGAAGGGGCACAGACAGCTGCTGCCATGGAGAGGAATGTGATCCACGGACTGCCTGGCCCAAAATGCTGGAGAGGTGACAGCTCAGTGCTCACAGAGAGCAAATTTCCCATGCACAGAGCACAGCTCTCCTTTGCTCAGCAGTTTTTATGGCACTTTTTGAACCAAACCAAGCCGTGCAGCTGCACATCATTCCAAATCCATTTGCAATTACAGTTTCTTGCATTGTAGAACTGCAAAACCCAGTAACAAAAGGCTTAATCAGACCTTTGTCTTCTAAAGGAACCAATGAGGTGTTTTCTCAGCTGCCCCAAAACACACCTGAGCACAAGTGGCCAGTGGTGTTTAGGACACAGCACACAGACAGCTGGCTCAGGGTTTGGCTTTGCTGTCAAAAAAGACATTTGCAATGACTGAAGATCAATAGTTACACAAGGAAAGCTCTGTCATGGAAGCACTGTAATTGCACAGATCATGCTATGCCACACAAGAACAGACAGAAGTATTTATTTGGGAGTAAAACATCTGTTTAAGAACCCTGAACATTGTCTGGACAAGCAGAGCAGCTTTTCCTGAAAAACAAATACTGTACAATGTCAAAAATGACAGGGAAGTAACTTGTGAAGTAATTTTTCAGCAAAGATATGAAAAATGTATTTGCTAATAAAATAGGATGGGAAAGCAAACCCCAAAAGGGGCCAAAAGCGCAGTTCAGATTCTGGAGGAAGCAACACCTAAAGGTGCCCAAAACCATCCCAGGGGATTCCCAGACAGCTCCTCCTTCCAGCAAAGGCAGATGGAAATTCTGAAAAGCTGCTTTATTTTGTAGGAAAAATAAACAGCTTCTCATTCTGATAACAAAGGCCAGAACTTGGATTTTATTGGTTTCCATTGGGCTCATTTGAGATTGATAAGCCCAATTAAGAATGCTAATTAGCATCTGATTCTTTTTAATTGAGTAAAAGGAGAGACTGGGAGCTGTTGATGTTATTAATTTGACCTTTCTGTGTAAATTCCAGCAGTTCCCTGAGGATGGAACAGTGGCCACGGCTGTTCCATGTGCTTTCTTGGACAAACACCTTTTGTGCATGGGCAGCGATCGGGAATGAGCAGCCACATCACTGTCACCCTGAATCCTGCTGGAGACCAGAGCAGAATAATCCAGGCAATTCTTGCTCCAAGCCTGACTTCCAGCACTTTTCCATGAAGTGATTTCACTCCTGTGCTGAGGGCTGGGCACTGCACCCGTCTGTCTCTAGAAATCATTGTCTGAGGCAGGAGCCAAACAGGGGTCAGACCTCACTCCCCATGTAGATTATCCCTATTTCAGAGCCAGCCTTTTCTCCCACTTAACGTTCATTACTGGTCCAAAATTCTTCACTTGAAAATCAGACCAACCATGAAACCCTTCCATGGCTCTTCAACAAAGCAACAATTAAAGTGTCTGAGATCTAATTGATTCTCTGAGCAGGACCTGCTCCAGCCTCAACACCACCACTTTGGTACAGCCGCAGTGCAGCAACAGGAGAAGTTATATGAGTAAAATTACCAAAAATTTACTCAGGTCCAACCGAATTCTGGGTGTTCTGGGTCTTTTGTAAGAGTTTGTGTGTGATGCTTCACTCCTTTTGATGTAAATTGTTCATATAAGTTGTAGCTTTTTAGAGGGGAGGAAATGACAAGACTCAGACCATTAGCTTTTGTTCCTCTGAAATTTCAGAATCATTTCTTGGCAAGAAAGAATTCTTTTCGTGCCTTGCATTACATTTCAGTGACAGAAATCCCAGAGAACGGTGTCCAGCCACTGCAAACAAGGGCTGATATTTGGGCATAAACCTCACACACTGTCCTAGGGCCTGGCAGGGCTCCTGACCCAACATTAAAAGTATTTGGAAGGTGAGAGGTGAACAACTTCAGCAGCACAGTTTACAAAACTGTTTTGATCAAAGCATTCAACTTCTCCCCTCAGAGCACATGGAAAAATGCTGATTAATAGTGCTGGTGTGGTAGCCGGGATTTGGGAACGGGAACAGGGATCATCTGTGACGCAGAGAGTGCAGAGGTCAGCACTGAGCTGCCCAGGGAGATGAGGGGCAGCTGCTCCCTGCAGCACCTTCAGACACGGATCTGTCACCTCCCACCTGTGCCAGGCTCGAGGCAGGGGCAGAGCAGCACCCGGCTCTGATGGATTCTAAGTGCACCAATGGAATAATCACAGATTTGCCCCAATTCTGCAATTTGCTCTGTCCATAAGGGCAAAGTCATTTGAGCCTCAGATGACATGAATGTTTGGCAATCCATTGCACTGGATGCAAAGCAGGATCCTGAAGGAGCCAACAGCCCTGGCTCCATGGGGAAGGGAGGAAATGGGGGAAGCCCCGGAGGGAAGGCTGAGACAGGAGAGGGACAAACTGATGCTCAGGAGGCTGTGGGAGGAGCAGGGGGTGACACAACCGAAAGGGCAAAGGCAGGTGAATGCTCAGTGTGAATATTTGCTGGTTTGAAAAGCCCTGGTGCGTGCTTCCTGTGACTCTGATGTCATGAATTGTTCCTCAAGTGTTTCATCCTCCAGCTCTGTGTTGTGGGTAACCAGAGAGAACACTCTGCTCGTGTTTCCCCTGGCAGCTGCTTCTCACAGCAGAGACAACGTGGGACCGCCCAGGCCCAGGGAGCCTGTCCCCCCTGGGGCTGGCAAACACCAGGCAGGGAAATGGCAGCTCTCTGTATTTTGGGTGCTTCTACTCAATCAGATACATTTAGAGTAAACTAGAAATCAGGCAGAAAGTACAATAATGGAATACCTTGAGTTGAAAGGGACCCATAAGGATCATTGAGTCCAACTTCATGTTCCTTGCAGGACCACCTGTCCCTTTGTGTGTGTGTGAGGCATGGAGAGAGAAAGAAAAAGAGTCAGAGCCTCCTCCCCTTTCACTGTGAGGGTTTGGAGTCGTGGTTATTCTGTTTGCTTTTCCTCAGGTCCAGCCAGGGGGTTCCCTGCCCATGCCACAAATGGTGCCCAGTGATGTGGCTCCCTCACACCCCCAAATTTCATCTTTGTCCTACACATCCGAGTTTTGAAGGCACAGAACTGTGCTGACCTTTCCAGCAGCTCTTCACCTTGGAAATAAAAGTATCAGAAAGAAAAATCTATTTGATCAACACTTTCCACTCTGCCAATTGAGCTGGATTTAGCCACACAGAGATGTTAATCCAACACCTCCCCATTCCACTGTGTTGGTGTCCCCTCCTGTGTTTCCCCATCAGAGTATGGTTCCAAACAAGTGATGCCACTTCCTTAGGGGTGGCACAACATTCCTTGGTGGTTTTCCATCCTTTAGCTGCTGGTGCCAGCGAGAAAAAAAGATTTGCTGTCAAAACTCCCAAACGACAATGTCCCGTTGTTGGGTGACCTTTCCGCGTGCCCGTGTTTGAGGATTCACCTCACTCTGCTGCCAGACACAGCAGGAGGGGGAGCAAAGGCAAAGCAAACCAGCCCGTGGGAGCTGGGGGGCTGCGTGCATGATCCCCTCCAACTCCTGGCACTACAGATCCCTTCCACGATTTCCTCAGCCCAGCTCTCCTGTTACACGTGAATGGAGCAAGTCTGGATTCCAGAGAATCCCCCAGGCCATGTCCTTCAGCCCCTCTGAAGCTGCTCTGACTTTTGGACACTTTTCCATCACGAGCAGCTCTCAGTGTGTGCCTCTGCTTTCTGTGTTTTCAATTAAACCAGTCAGATCCTCCACGGGTTGTTTCCGTTGGCAGCCCCTGTGGCTGTCCCAGATTTCTCCTTCTCTCTTCAGTACTGGCACAGATAACAGCTCATTTTTCACTCCAGCAGAGAGTCCAAACACACTTTACATGGTGCAAAGACCACGGCTTATCCTCAGCTAAGCATAAAGGAAAAGAATGACCAGAGAAGATGATGAAGAGCCCGTAGCATTTTTAATTGGCTCCCAAACAGATACAAGAACCATCCACAACCTGGCTCCTTTTGAACATTCCCTTTTGCCAAGATGAGGGAGGAGCTGCCTTACCTGGGCAGTGCTGCATGGGATTGACCCCACAGTGGTACAGAAGGGGATCTTTGGTTTGGTGCCTTTGGATCACCCACATGAAGACATTAGACAAGATAAGGACTTCTGTTCCCTGGAGCTGTCACCAAGAGAAATGTAATGGCTCTGGAAATAAGGAACAAGTGACTTGCTCCATTTCTTGCAGGAGATTAAATATACGCTATCCTAAAATAGCTGATGTACATACTTTTCTCTGGAAAACGGAGACAACTTCCAAAATCAAAGGTGTCAGCCAGGGATAGAATTGATGCTGCAGAGGCAGCCCAGCCAGTCAATGGGGCTGGGAGCAATTTTCATAGCAACCCCCTGGCAAAACATCTCCCATTTTGGATATGATCACAAACCCAAACTCCGCTCAGGCTTGTGAAGTTTTCAGCCAAGCTAAGCCATATAAGAGAGAATTCCTGCAGGACGCTGCCTGCCTGGGCAGCTCCGAGCCCAGGAGATGGGGGAGGAATAACTCAGCACTTCTCCATGGCCTCCCTTCTGTCCCCTGCAGCCACAGTGTCCCAAGGAGCTGGTGGAGGCTCACAGACCCCGCAGGGCAGGACTTGCTTTGGGCAAAACCCTGCATGAGTTGATCCCACCGAGCGGGATGGACCAGGGCCCTCTGGAGGTGCCTCTCGACTGAGGTTAGTCCATGATTCTGTAGGGTTTCATTCCTTTCCCTCTCCACTAATAAGTAAATGAGAACAGAAACCTGTCCATTAACAGTTTCTTTGTTCCTGTGGCCCATTTCTCACCCAAAGCCACGGGGTTCAGTGATCACACAATCATTTCCACAGCTGGGAGCTGGGATGTCACACACATGGAGCGTGATGGATTCCAGGAGGGAAATACACAGTGCTGAAATACCAAGACCGAGAAATCCATTAACAGTGTGAATCAGGAGAAGTGGTTTCAATCCCCCTCACATCTGCTTTCATCATTTCTCTCCCCACATCTGAGTGCCTGAGCTGTGCTGGGATGCCAGAGCCCAAAGAGCTCCATCTCAGGAGAGGCAGGGCACTGACACGTCCTCAGCTCCAGGGTCACTCCCTGCCCATTCTACCCTGAGAAATGGGGAAAGGGACTCTGGAATGCCAGGGTTCAGTCTGGCAAAAAAAACCGTAAAGGGACGTAAAACTTTTCCAACATGCTGAAGTTTTTTGCAGCTGGAAAGAGTGGCTGAAGCTTAATTCTGAAAACCATGTAGTGCAAGGGAGCAGAATTATGCAGAGTGATCCCCAGCACCTTTCCCAAGCCAGGAGCAGAACTCCCCCCCAGTGAGAGTTCTACTGGATTCAGTGAAACTACAGAGGGATGGAGCAAAACGCTTTCAACGTTACATGGTTATAACCTTTACACACTCTTCCCTCTTTGCTTGGCCTGGCCTGAGTCAATGGATTTCATTTTCTGAAAAGCATCCTCGCCTGGAAAAGCTGCCGTGAAATAAAACCCAGCGTGGTTTTATTTGGCTAAAGCTCACCAGGCAAGTTTTGCACATCCTGAAGCCAAAATCACTTGTGTGGTTTGCCTAAATATTCTAATTCCAACTTGCAAAGTCAGGGGGATTTGGAAAGTAACTCCAGCTTTGGCCCACCTCTATCAGGGAACATGAACTGGGGTATCTGCTGTCAGTGCTGCAGATTTCTGTCACTGCCTCTGAAAAGCAAAATTTCAACTTGAATGAAGTAAAATGTCTGAAAGGAATTACAAATCCGTTTGAGAGATGGCACACAGCAATTGTTGTGATTTGAGGTTTGAACGCTCACAGTGCCTGTGCATGTGAACTTCAGGTGTGAAGGAGTTATTTCCAGCTTGCAGTCTCTCCT
Organism: Ifrita kowaldi; assembly: GCA_013398055.1. Classification (NCBI taxonomy): domain Eukaryota; kingdom Metazoa; phylum Chordata; class Aves; order Passeriformes; family Cinclosomatidae; genus Ifrita; species Ifrita kowaldi. Next base: position 66,230 of record VZRS01000323.1, on the reverse strand, counting down.
CTGCCCATCCTGCAGTCAGACACACAGCGAGCAGCCCCAACACCGTGGAACATCTTCTGTTGGAGGCATCTTTATGCACAGGGCTGAAATGCTCATTCTGAACATATAAAGTGTCACACATATATAAATATATATACGCATCCCTATATCTCCATAGAGTCTGGAGAAACAAATGTAAAGAGTGACTAATATAATTGCTTTTTTAAATTAGAAAATGAGCAAATTATACATTTCATGGAGGTTTTTAAGGTCAAGCACATTATCAGCATTGTGCATCAGTTTTGCTGTTAGTCACTTCACTCGAGGAGTTAATAAGCCAGCCCTCAGACAACAGCTCAAGGCAGAGCCCCCTCCCCGCTGCTCACTGAGTCATTTTCTGAATGCTCAGCTCTTCCTTTAACTCAACTTGAACAGTATTTGCTTAAAGCCCTCTCTTGTTCTAATTCTTATTTGTGGAACCAAAAGGTTTGGCTCAGCCTGGCTCCGCACAGTGGCTGCAGCTCTTCCTTCCAGCCCCATCCCCAGGTTTGGCTCCTCTGGGGAAACACCAGCTCAAGGCCACTCTTTGCAACACAACAAACCCACCAAGCAACAGGAGAAGGAAAAATATTTTAATATTTAAATATTTAGAGAGGTGGAGCTACATCCCCAAGAGGCTCAGACCTTGACATATGAGAAATTACAAATTGTGTTCAACTATTTGCATGCTCAGTTGAAATTTAGTAAAAAATTCCTCTAGAAAGAGGGGAAGGAACATTTGGTAATACTGAACCATCTAAATTCAACTCTTTTTTTTTTGAGAATTTCTTGGAAATCATTCCAACAAGAAAGAAGTCATCCAGTCCATTCTCTTGCTCCAAGTCAAGATCAATTATAGTTAAATCATTCCTGATAATAGCTGCCAAAATTATTCTTAAAGACTTCCCATGATGGAGTTTCCTTAAGCTCTCCTGGCAGCCCAGGCCATGCCTCACCATTTTAATCATTAGCAAGGTTTTCCTGATGTCTGGCCTAAACTGCCCTCACTGAAATGGGATGTTTCATCAGATCTGCTCTCTTGAATAAAGAGCCTGATTATATTAAAAGGGATCTGCATGCACAAATTAAAGATTTCATTTGTAGGAAACTGTTCCATCAGGAAAAACGTTCACAGCTGCTCAATGCAAAACTAAGGAGCTGCACGACTGATGCCAGGGCTCATCTAGGGAACGAGAGGGTTCAGGGAGCCAAACTGCTGCTTTGCTTACAACTGACACATGAAAGGAACACACTTCACATTCTGGAATATTCTGGGTTACTGCTTGGACAGACAGCCTTACAACCTGGCCCCAAAAGAGGGGTTTGGGATAGGAGAGCAAAATGAGCTGCAGTTACATCTCCACAGTCCTCTAAAACACAGACCAGTTTCCTTCCAGTCAGTGGGACTGGGAGAGCCGCTAAGTGCAGCAAGATCACAGTGCAGACCGCACCAGTCACCAGCTGCAACAAGCAGGCAGTGCAGAGAGTGCTAAAGGGTTTGGGGTTCTTCTAACACACTGATTTAGTCTGATTGTTCAAACTGCTGAAGCAAAGCAGATAAATACTATTTTAATCAAGATTTGGAACAAACGATAAAATTAATGCTTTAAGTACCATTTTGTGGCTCTCAGCCTGCCCCCTCCTTGTTCAGTGCCTCACAAGAGACAGTTGCTCTTGGATTCCTTGAAATGAATAGAGGCTGCTTTTGTACTTTCAAACCAGTCTAGGAGAAGAAAATTGCAAGAACATTTTCAGGTTAATGAGTCTGAATTACAAAATCCAAGACGAACATGACACTAATCACTAAATCAATGCTGCTCAGAGCACAGTTTCACCCTGCAAGTCTCTTCTTCTCGTTATTGTGACAGTGTGCAAAGAAGCATTTGTCAAATAAATGACGTTTTAAAAAAAGAACATGGATTTCAGCAAATCATGCAACAATTATTATGTTACCAGTCCCAATGAGAAACACTTGGGGCAAATTATGACGGATTTGGAGATAGATGGGGAAGGATCTGGTGCTCTCTCTATCAAGACAGTGCCCGATTCCCTGGGCTCTTGTTTATGGCAGATCCCTCCCTGTGGAGGGAACCCCCAGGAACCGGCCCAGAGGATGAGGAGCATCCACAGCAGCAGGTGACACTGCCCAGCCTGAGAAGGACATCTTGGACTTGAGCAGGCCAACAGAACCCCTTCACCAATGGTGAGATGATGACATGAGGTAGAGAGGCCCCTGAGGAGCTGAAGGGCTGGGGGTGGGCGAGTGAACCCTGCAGTGCCAGAGGGACTGCCAGGGTGAGCCGGGCACAGCCAGGGTGAGCCAGGAACTGCCAGGGTGAGCCGGGCACAGCCAGAGTGAGCCGGGCACTGCCAGCGTGAGCCAGGAACTGCCAGGGTGTGCTGGGCACAGCCAGCGTGAGCCAGGAACTGCCAGGGTGAGCCGGGCACAACCAGGGTGAGCCAGGCACAGCCAGCGTGAGCCGGGCACAGCCAGAGTGAGCCCGGCAGCCCTGAGAGCTGCAGGAGCTGGGCCCAGGACAGGGATGCCAAGCACAGACACAGCAGCACTAACCCAGCCCCTGCCCAGCCCTCCACTGAACGCTGCCCGTCAGTCACTGCACACCGTGGCACAAAGACGTTCTGGGCTTCTTTCCCATTGCTGGAAAAGCCATTCCAGCCCCAGCCCTGTGGGTGCCAGGGCAGGGGGACACAGTGCCGGAGTCCCTCAGCACAGTGGCTGGACCAGCCAACTCCACTCGCATCCCCTCCTGCTCCAAAGCAGCCAGGGCTCCACAGAGCTGCTCTGCAGGGCTTTCAGGGATGGTGGGATTCATGTGTTCCAAACGAGGCTTGGACCTTTAAATAAGAAGCCACTCGTTTTATTTTTAACAACAGAGAGCAGAAGCCCAGGATAAGCCCAGGTTCCACGCGACACGCCAGAGTATATGCAAAATCAGTGTGAGCCACACTGGGTACCCCCCGCACACCGAAGTCTCCAGGACAGGAACCTGGGACAGAGCCCCAGGACAGCTCTTATACCCTCTGTCAATCCGTGATTGGTGCGCTCTGGATCCTCGCTCTGATTGGCCCGTTTCCAGGGTTTCTATTGGTCTTTAGCGAGAAGCGTTTCTGTCCAATCATTTTTCAGAGGCGTCGTGTGATTGGTCAGCTCTTCAGCTAACTATGGTTCAAAGGGCTGATGTCACTTTTATGACGTCATCTTTCTAGATTATTCTTCTTCTCAGCATCTAGTGTGCTCTCCATTCACAGCCTCACCCCGTGTTCACAACTCAACCTTGCGCTCATGTACTTACAAAACTAACATTCTCACACCGTAATCCCACAATACGGTTACAAGTAACAACTCTTAACGTTTTAATTTAACAATAGTACCAAGTAACAACCCTAACGTCTTAATTTAACAATAGTAGCAAGTAAGCAACAACCTCAACGTCTCAATTTAATAATAATAGTAACGAGTAAGTAACAACTCTTAACACCCTAATATAATAATAATAGTAACGAGTAAGTAACAACCCCAACATCGCAATTCAATGATAACAACAACAAGTCACAACCAAACCCATGTGTTCATTTATCACAACGCACGGCACCCAGCGCTCGCTCCGCACAGGCCCTGCCCGGCAGCAGCTCTGCCCCGGCCCCTCGGGGCGCAGGGCTGGCCGCGCGTTCCGCAGTGCCATCTGCTGGCACCGGCTCAGCCCGGCTCACCCCGGCCCACACGGCTCCCACACGGCTCCGCAGGGCAGCACAGCTCCCGAAAGCTTTCACCCAGCAGGGAGAACGTGCTCCAAACGCCGGCGGTGCTGCTCCCGCTGCCCGGCGTGGGACGGGCAGTGCTGGCCCCGGGGCGGGCCTGGGGCGGGCTCGTTCTCTGCACGCAGCGAGGGGAAGGGAAAAGGTTCCCTGGAGCAGCTTAAAAAGGCACCACCACACTGTCCAGTGCTCCAGCCCTGATTTGCACAGGCTTTTACTGCAGCAGTACAACGCAGCCCGGGGGACTGGACGTGCACAAACCACCCTCACTGTCTGCAGCTCTGTCCTCTGGTCAGGAACCGAGCGGGAATTCTGCACTCGGAGCCAGTGGATGCTGCAGAGTCACATCCCGGAGTGCCAGGGAGGGACTGACAGACAGCCTTTGTGCTGAAGGGCCCCTTCTGCCACGCTCAGACCAAAGACAGGCAGCGAAAACATCCAATCTCATCATCCCTTGGCAAGGCTGGGAACAAAAAGCCAATCCCGACAGACCTGGAGTGGCCCAGAGTCCCCAAAGCCATTATAGAGTTGGGCTTTTCCTTCCCAAGAGCTGAATGTGGCATTAAAGGCACATAGGAAACTGTTCTAGGGGATAGAACCACAACATAACTTCTGCTGCTGCTCCACAGATTGCTGACATTTCCAAGGACTCTGTATTTTGAAAATACCATTCAATAAGTGGTATTTTCCATAAGTATTTTTTGCATCTTTCCCTCTACCCAGCAAATGTTTTTCTCCAGCACTTTTACCAGGAGAGAAGTGTCTGGTAGTAGAGAAAATTCAGTTTTGCACTTTCAAATGCAAATATTAACACAAGCAGCCTGGCTTCTCTTGCTGCTTTTGGCAACACAACATGAGCTTTTTCAGCTACAGGCAGAACTGTCACAGTCTGAATAGCAAATATTAAATAACCACGGAAAAATACTCAGAATTAACTCAAGGAAATAAAAACAGGGAAAAAATATTATCCTGGTATTACAGGAGGAGGAAAATAGAGTAAATTGGAAAAATTACAGCAACAGAGATCAGGTTCCATAGGTTAAATCTAGAAGACACTTTCCAGATTGTTAAATTCCAAAGGGTCCAGTAGTGTAGGTTGGAACAGTTGGATTCTTTCCCATTGGTTTGGTTTGGTTGGTTCTCCCTCTCATTGAGAACATTCTGCTCTTATTCCATACAAGGTGAATGGTTTTTAGTCTTTTCAGTCCCTTTTGTTCTACTCAGATGTGCTCCTGCAGCCGAGCACGTCAATTTGTGTACAACAAGCCTTCTGCCTGTATTTTCAGTTTCTAATTACATACAAACAGGGACAAAAAAATTCCCCCAAGGATGAGCTGAAAGATTATGTTCCTGTGGAGATGCATGGTGATCATCTTTTCTCAGAATCCGGCCATTTTCAGTGGCCCACGGGGTAAGAACTGGGTTAAAGGAGGGACCGGGGTGGTGCTGGAGCTCCTCTGCCACCACAGGACCCGAGTGCTGCCCCCAGAGCCACGAACCAGCACCAGGGCAGCTCAGAGAGCTGCTGTGCAGCAGCCTGGGCTGAGTGTGCCCAGAACTGACCTCGCTCTGTGCGCTGAACCCCAGGAGGGTGGCCAGAACTGGTGCTGCACACTGGGTGTGAGTCCTGCAGCCGCCCTGCCCAGCCAGCTCCCGGCTCCGAAGGGAGGCCGAGTCTCTTCCTAGAGAGGGACCGGCTCCAGGGAGTGATACGTTCCATGTGTACAACCATGAAATACATAACCATGGACAAGCTGCTCCAAGCTGAGATCTGTTGGTGGCTCATGAACCTCAGTTCCTGTGCTCCCAGCTGCAGTTTCGCACCCTCAACGCTCAGACTTAAATTAAGTGTTGGTGAGAGCAGTATTTAGTTTCATTTTGACTTTTGCAGCCATAATAATTTTAACCACAGATTCACCCTCAACTCTCTTCTCAGGACTCAGCCAGAAGAGGCCAGAGAGGAGCTCTTCCCTCTCCACAGCAGCACAACCTTCCAGCAGAGCCTGGCTGAGGGGTGGAGCACCGATGGAAGTTCACTCAGTGGTCACCTGTCCACCAGATGCTTGTACTGGAGCTTGAAAGCTTGTCCCCCACTTAAAACAAATATTGTGCTTTGCTTTTGAAAGAATTCAAGTTGGTCCAGAAGAGTGAAAACCTGGGAACAAACATTCATAAAACCATCTAGAAACTCAGAATTTTTTTTTCCCTGTGTATCTATTTATGATGAAATAAAGACCCTGCAATCTAAAGATGCAATTTGAAGAGTTGGGTTCATGGTCATAGAGGAAGAAACATGCCTTTCCATAGATTGCCGCTGTTACTCATCATCCTTTTACTGTTATCAACAAGACAGGAATAGAATGAACAGACAGCTAAACAATAAGGCAAAGTTCTGCAGCTGCTTAAAGCCAATAAAATAACTTTTATTGACGAAGTTATCAGAATGTCAGATGTGCCAGCTCAGCTGCCGTTCTTTCCTGCCTTTTTATTAAAATCTCGTAACGAAGTAGAACAGGCAAGCAGAGAGTTCAGCATTCAGAGCCTTTCCTGACCTAATGGTTTAGGATCTCTTTTTAAGGATTGGTTTTCAATGTGCATCTGTACATAAATAAAATGCACAGATGGATGGGCACAGTGATCTGGTTTGGGGGTTTATTTGGGGTTTTTTGCTGTGCAAGAATCACATCTCTGCCGCAGATGCACATCCCCACTGTCTCTCCCCTGTGGTCCCAAAGGAACAGCAGGACTGGGGAAGAATTCTCTGTTTCTGGGCTGTTTGGAATTGATATTGCTGCTGTGCACAGACACTCCTTGGATGAAGAGAGGCGAGGGAAGGATGGATCACGCTGTGCTCCTGCCCCTCTGCCCAGCCCCGGGAGGCACCTCTGGAGTGCTCTTCCAAAGGAGCCTGGCTGGCTCTTCTGCGCTTGGTCACCACCCTTACCGAGATAAGGGAAAACCCCCACCAAACCCCACCCAAGCACCAGTCCTACAACACCTCCAAGCTGAAACGAAGCTGCCAATGCCAAGAACCCCATCACGCCTCTGCCACTCTTGTGAAACCCCAAAATGTGCAGTCCCAGCCCAGGTCTGGCTGCGGCGAGCGGCGACACCGACTCTGGCATTGCCTTGGCAACATTTTTTATGCTTTGATGGAGGAGCAACTGATGCAATATTTCAGGAGACAGGGGGAAAAAAGGGTTTGATACTGAGAAAAACATTCTGGCTGTTCTGTATTGTCCTTGAGGACTTCGGCGTGTGCCGTCACCGAGTGCTTAGCAACAGATTGGTAGTGGCTGCAAATCAATCTTTTCAGAGCAGAAAGCACAGTTTACAATGCAGCGTGTTCCAATTCAAGAGATGCTATTGGGGAGCTATATAAGCATCAATTATGGTTTTTTAGATGGAGTTAATTATAGCAGGGAGAACTCTGATCAGAAATCAGCTTTCCATACTCCCCCTTCTGCCTTTTAAAAATCACAGGAGAATTACTATAGATTAGCAAATTAGAAATTGCAAAAATGTAATTATCCAAAATTAAGATGGGTTGTCAGGCTCTGTTTCTGAATGGATTTGTGCCAGAAAAGTGAAGAAAAATAAACTTGCCATGCTTTAAAAAGTTTTAAATTGAATTGTAATTATTCTGCAGTTTGGTTTTTGATTTTTTTAATGTACTATTACAATTTTTTTTTAATTTAAACTATTTTTAAATAGGGCTCTGTTTCCAAAAATATACACAGACATCAAAACAGAAAAAAAAGTGGATAGCACAAGTAATATGGAATGGAGAGAAGTTAGGGAGAATAAACCCATCAGAATCAGACGTGTCCATGGTGAGCCAGCCCCGGGGCAGGGCAGGGCAGGGACTCTCCCCGCTGGTTTGCCCAGGGATGAGGAGCTGGAGCAGGCACGGGCTCCATCCCAGGAGAGTCACGAGCTCCCACCACACAGTTCTGAGCAGTGCCTTCATCTGTATCAACATTTCTCTTAAAATGGGGATTCTCAGAGTCCTGGAAGAGCAGCAGGGCAGGGAATGAGTCTCTGTGCAAAGCACCCGCGGAGCTCCGTTGTCCCTGGGCAGCGCCAGGATCGGCATTTTGGGTTTTCCACCGCGGCTCGTTTGGTGCAACTCCCTTTGTGCAGCTGGGGAACTGCTGCAGGAGCAGAAAGGCTCCTTCTTCCCCCCTCGGGGCACCTCGGCACTGCAGGAGCCCAGAGCTCTGCCCTCGCTGTGTGCTGCTGCCTGCAGCGGGAAGAGAAAGCCTTGGAAGGAGAGGCTGGAGAGCCCTGGGGCTGTCCCTGGGCTCCCACAGGGTGGGCTGAGGTGGGGTCACTGCTGCCCAACACCCTATGGACAGCGCAGGGCTCCCACAGCCCTATGGACAGCACACAGCTCCCACAGCCCTATGGACAGCACAGGGCTCCCACAGCCCTATGGACAGCACACAGCTCCCACAGCCCTATGGACAGCACACAGCACCCACAGCCCTATGGACAGCACAGGGAATCCACAGCCCCATGGACAGCACAGGACATCCACAGCCCCATGGACAGCACAGGTCATCCANCACAGCCCCATGGACAGCACAGGACATCCACAGCCCCATGGACAGCACAGGTCATCCACAGCCCTATGGACAGCACAGAGCATCCACAGCCCTATGGACAGCACAGAGCATCCACAGCCCTATGGACAGCACAGAGCATCCACAGCCCTATGGACAGCACAGAGCATCCACAGCCCTATGGACAGCACAGAGCATCCACAGCCCTATGGACAGCACAGAGCATCCACAGCCCTATGGACAGCACAGAGCATCCACAGCCCTATGGACAGCACAGAGCATCCACAGCCCTATGGACAGCACAGAGCATCCACAGCCCTATGGACAGCACAGAGCATCCACAGCCCTATGGACAGCACAGAGCATCCACAGCCCTATGGACAGCACAGAGCATCCACAGCCCTATGGACAGCACAGAGCATCCACAGCCCTATGGACAGCACAGAGCATCCACAGCCCTATGGACAGCACACAGCACCCATAGCCCTATGGACAGCACAGGGCACCCACAGCCCTATGGACAACCAGGCACCAAGTGGGATTTCTCACCCCTCTTGCTTTTGATGGAGTGAAAATAATAGAATGGTGTTTGACACTTTGAAGTCTCAGCCAGTACCTAAAGAATCCAACAACGTGTGAGCTTACAAATACTCCCCTGTGACTTTAATTCCCAAAGGCTTTCTTGGTTCACATTCTGGCTGATTAATAGCTTGACAGAAAGAACAAAATAAGTAGAAATTACAGTGCGTTAACATAAAGGAATCTCACTTGTGCACATGTATTCAAAGAGAATTTAATTTCTCTTTTGGAGTTTCTCCTGGTTTAAAAGCTTGAAATGGAGATTAAAAGCTTCCCTTTCCTGGCTGCATCTTATCAAACACAATTTCATATCTCTGCAGCTTTCTGGATTCCCTCAACTATATCCCTTAAATTCTGTGCTAATTGAATTTAAAATTAGTCCCCAGTGGGGACTAAGTAGAAGCCAAGTAATTTAATGGTCAGACAATTAACAGCCCTGCATTAACCAGAGCTCTGAACAACAACTGTGTTCGGTTCCGCAGGCAGGCTCACACTGGGCAGGCTCTGCCTTCCTTCAGCGGAGGGACACTCACAGCTCAGAGCTATCACTGAAAAATGCCACTTTTACTGCCTCAGGATGATTAAATGGTGGTTTTTTCCCAAACAGAAGGAGCTTTGTGGGCCCCCTCAGGTCGCCTATATCTTAGCAACTTCTTGCTCTGTTTTCATGTCTGATAACCATATCTGGGCCATTTTGAAGGGTTTTCATTGCAGGCTGGGCAAAACATGCTTTTATAGCAGGCAAATGTCTGTTCATATACTGGTATTAATTCCAGTCGGCTTTGGAAATGGAGTTTCCATCTACACTGAGCGTTCTGGAGCCATGGAAATGTCAGCATTTTTAAAAACAGGAGACATCCCACATGGATGCAAATATACCAGCATCACTGCCCCTCATGTGGGTACACAAAACCACCTCTAAAACTTCAAATAAACCCTCCTGGAGAGGCTGTTGCTAAGAGCTGCTCCTACAACAGAGGTTCCCTCACATCTCTCAGGGACCACGACTTCCCACACCCTCCATTCACTCCAGTTACCACCAGTGAAACCCAGCAAGGCTCCAGCTGCAGCCAAGATCTCAAGGAGGACGGGACCATTCCTTTAACCCCTTCCTTAAAGGTTTCCCCATTTGAGACATGACTTAGAATCCCAGAATGATTTGGGTTGGAAGGGACCTTATAGATCATCTCAGTCCACTCCCTTATACCTGTATTTAGATACATTACAGCGAAATATTATTTCCTACCGTGGTTACAACCCTTTATTTGCTGGGCATTTGGGTTCAGTGTTGCAGCCCCTGGTCTGGGACCCAGAGCACCCCAGCGGGGTCCAGCCCTGCAGAGCCCCTCAGACCACGCTGTGCCAGACCCCCTGGAGACTGCAGCTTTCAAACACTCCCAGGAATTTCACTTTTTCTTTCATTACTTCTTTCATTTATTTGGAAGTAATGAAGACACGTGCTCAAGAGCCTGAAGGGTGGAAGTCTTGCAGCTTAAAGAGTTACTGGAAGTGATTTACAGCCTCCTCCCTGCCTGCTCCACAGGAACATCAAATTCCCTTCCCCTCTTCCCAAAGTGTCAGAAACACCTTCAGAAAGTTCCTTTCCAATGCAAGCATCCAGCAATAAAATGCTCAAACCTTCAACACAGTCATCTCTGACAGCATAGGCTGCACCCCATTATAACCCTCCAGCTCTGACCACAGACAGCAAAAGTCAAAATTACTGAGAATCCTTTCATGAAATACATTTTTTAAGTCCTATTCACTGCATTATGGCTTCACCAGATTGAAGGTGCCTTTCACACACCTGACCCATTTCCCCCACTGACACTGCTGTTCCGGTGGCTTGGCCCTTGCTGTGGGTGTGTTCCCTCCCTGGGAGGACAGACACAGTCCCAGGGGAGCAGAGAAAGCTTTCCACTTTGGGAATGGCTGTAGAAATAGAGCTGGGAGACACCCAGTGACATTATCAAGGAGAGCAGCAAAAACACAACCCCTTCAAGCTGCACGAGAACTTGTCAGGGCAAGACCTCAACTGCCTCAATGTCGGAACGAGAACGTGACTTGCATTATTTTGCCCAGGTAAAATAAAACTCTATTCTTTTCCTGATATTCATTCTACTTTGAGAGACACCATAATTACTGATAGCAAAATTATAAATAACAACTCATTAGGAGGGGGAACAAAACAAAACAGAGCTGCCACCACAGTTATATCACCCTCAGAGCCCACATGACATTTGTGGTGACCCTGCGGCAGGATCACCCTCTGTGCAGCTGCTTTTGGTTCCAAAAGAGGCAGGTTTGGGTGAAGATGACACCGCCTGAGTGTCCCAGTGTTTGGGGACACCCACACGGGCAAAGAGCTGTGATGGGGAAGGCTGGGGACAGGTGGGGAGCAGGGCTGGGGCTTGTACGGCCTTGTTGCAACCTAAACACGAGATCCCATTCCTCAGCCACCAGCAGGCAAACCTTTGCTCTGTCTGGGTGCCCGAGCAGCCGTGGCACAGAGCAGGGGCTCTGGTGGCACAGGAGGATGAGGAGCCTGAGGGGAAGAGCTCTGCAAGGCCGTGCCCCACACGGCCCTCGGCCTCCACATCCCACACTGTGCTGAGGGAACAGGACACATTCAGCTGCTGAGGCAGATCTGGCAGTGAACTGCAATCATTCTTTAATTAGCTTAACACCTTCCATCCATAATTAAGCAGTGTGGTAGGGAATGGACATTAAGCTCCTAATTGTGCATGTTCACAGGAGGGGAGATAATTGAAGCACAAATGAAACAGGCTTTCCTTTAAAAAAAAAGTAAACAACTATTTTTTGTTAACCTGAAGCTCTGTTGAAGTCAGAACATGTATTTTCTGAATGCATTTATTCCCTAAAAAATCTTCAGTGCCAGCTTGTGAAGATTTCTTCTTTGCCCAGGCACAAGGAGCCATTCCTACATCCTGGAAAGGCAGTTCTCCTTTTTCTAAAAGTAATTAGGACATCCCTTAGATACTGCCACAGAGCTGATTATTTCCCTTGCAGACCCCACACAGTGGTAGGAGGAGAAGGAGGAGAAGGAGGAGGAGGAGAAGGAGGAGGAGGAGGAAGAGGAAGGAGCAGCTTGGTCCTGCTACCCTGGACCCCTGCACCACCTTTCCTACATCTCTGCACACCACGGTGCCAGTCCTCGAGGAGGGGACCCAGCCTTCCCCCCGAGCAGGAATAACCCCCCAGCCCAGACTCGGCTGCTCAAGGCCACCCCAGGGAGCGTCCCCTGTTCTGCCCTGCTGCCCTGTGTTTATTCTCCTTGCTCTGGGATTCCAGCCTGCCCTCTGTAATACACTTCACAGTTACAGTGAAGTTCTTCCGTCCCAGTTCCACACAAGAGCGTTTCTCAGCCGCCTTGTAGGTCTGAGTGACCTCTCCCAGCCCCTCCCAACACGGATATCCATGGTTCAGTGACCCCTATTCCCTGGTGGCAGCAGCCACTCCGCGTGCTGGGAACAGGGCTGGCACGGAGGCCCCTGAGGGAGAAGTTCCAGACAGGTGTGCCAGGGCTGGAAATGCTCTTTTCCATTAAAAAACTGCTGGGATTTCAGGAAATGATAAGAAATGGGTTATTATTCAATAAACACCCCATAGGTCAAATCTGTGTTAAGGCAGAGCCATCGCTGTTCCCCCTTCCCCATTTCACAGAATCCTTTCTCCTGGCTCCCCATGGCAGGAGCTTCGTTCCTCATGACTTTTATCCTACTGGTAGCAAGTGTCATTTATATCTCAGACAGGCTGTTTCCATTTTTACTGAGACCAAACTCCATTGGTTTCTGCAGAGAAATCCCTGAACTACTTAGGCAAGAGGAAAATGGAGCATCTCCAACTCCAGACATGTCAATTTACACAAACAGAGGGTTTGACCCCCATTTTCCTTCTCCTCTTTCATCCCCTGGGCTCAGGGCTGTGAGTTAAACACTTGGGTTTCACCGAAACGTTTATTCATTTTCCCCAGTGCTGCATCTCTTGAATGGTGCAAAATGCACATCTGAGGAATAAGAAAAGGCAAATGGAATGAGCTGAGTGCGAATGTAGGAGGTGATAAATGGGCACAGCATCAATTTTGCAGAAGGAGGAATGATCTCATGCAATGCTCCGTGCGGGCCCAGGTGGTGCAGCTTCATTTAAACCACGCAAACCCCTCCCTCCATCCCCCTGCAGTGTCCCCTCACCCCGGTGCCTCGGGGTGCAGGGCAGCATCCCCCACCCTGGGACGGGCACAATGTTTGGGTGGGGAAGGGGCAGAGCCACCAGCGGGTCTGGCCTGGGTTTGTCACCTCCCCCAGCAGCCCCCCAGCCAAGCTCTCAGAGCAGCAGCCTGTGGTGAACACGAGGTACATCTGCATCTCATTCTCACTGAATCCTGCATGGGCACCATCCAGCTCCAGAAACTGCTTTTGAAGCCGGAGCCTCATGATTTTATGAGAGAAGTTGGAAAAAATTGTTTCACTCCTTTGAAAATCAATGAAGATTTTGCATTTCATGCTAATGCTGGGTTTGATCAGCATGTTCCCAGCCTCTGATGAACAGCTCCTGTGTCCATTCACTGGAAATTGGGAACATTTTGGAGCTGCCCCAGAGTGGGTGGCCTTGCAGGGGGGTCCTCTTAACCACAGGGAAAGAAGGAACTGGGGAGAAGGAACTTGAGGGCTTTCCAAGACCTTCATAATTGTTTAATGCTTAAACAAGCTGAGTGAAATGAGCTGGGAAATCAAGGAGGAAACCAAGCTGAGTGTGCACGAAATTAAACAGGAGCTGGGCTTTCTCCCCACATCTGCTCTCTCAGGAAGAGCAAGAGTGGAAGTGCAGCTCCCCGTGGTTCTCACGGATAAATGGCAGCAGCTTTCATTATCAGAATGACTACATGCCTTGGATGGAGATAAGGTGCTAGTGCATGAAAAATAACAGAAAGTATTTTATTTAAGAGACTTTTTCAGGTGAACTCATTTCCTTTTGCATGGCATTAATTTTTTAATCTCACTGCTGCTGCTTTTCTTCCACTTCTCTTTACAGCACAGTTATTTAAAGCTTCAGTTTATGGTTACAATCCCTATGCAAAATTTTAAATAAATATTAATGTGTCATTAAATACCAATTAATAAATTCTTTCCACGTATCATTGCTATTAACTTCCATTTGAAGTTAGCTCTTCTCCTTTCTGCATGTAGCAAGATTTTGCATTGCAACAGCCCTGATTCACATACAGAACCATCTGTTTGTGCTGCTCCATTCGCAGTTGGACTGGGCAGAAAAATTCTGCAGGTTCAAAAAAATCAAGAGCCTGAGCACTGGAAGGCTCTGGGAGCCTGCACTCACTCAATATTTCAGTCCAGAACATTCCTTGAAGAAACACCCTGTACCTGTATCCTTGTCCCTGAGCAGACAGAAAAACTTTTCCTTTCAACTGCATCGTAGTGAAACATTCTGGAATTTCCATGCCTTGGCAAGCTGATCAATCCAGAGAAAATACAGCTTTTGCAGCCAAAGTACAAATTTTCCCCTAACTCAGGAGAAACTCGCTCTCTGTGAGAAGCTGGGACACCTTCAGCTCTCGGGAGGGCTCGTCCAGCCCTCGGAGGGTCCCAGGACCGGAGGGTCCCGGGTGCTCCCCTGCAGCGATGACCAGGCACAGAATTACTGACAGAAACATCTCTGATTACTGATCAGCCACAAAATCTGCTTCAAGAATTCTATTCTTAGCACCTCCGCTGCCAAGCTTTATGCTCAAGTATCTGTTCTGTTTGCTGCCTCCCAGCTGACAATCCATCAAGGGCAGCGGAGAAAATCCTGTAGGAACTACAACAAGCCTCATGCCAACAATAATTGCTGTCTCTGTTAACACAGGCAAATAACGCTGCCATTCATGCTGGGAAATGCAGGCTTTCGGCTGCTCTTTGAGAGAGGTGCCTTGCAGAAGCTTTTTCTGCTACACTGGTTTTTAGTTGAGCTACCAGTGCAAGGAGATACGTTTGCAGTAGTCACATTATTTGTACTCCAGGGATACAACACAGCCCAATGAACATCCTCTCCCTCTCCCTCTCCCTCTCCCTCTCCATCTCCTCTCATCTCCTCTCCTCTTCAGGCTGAATTCTGCATGAATATAAGATTTATATGAACAGCCACATTCCACAGTGTTGACTCTGTAAAGTTTTTTACTATTTTATTCCCTTTGCTTTCCTCCTCCTCTCCACATAGGGAGAGATCAAAGCTGTCCTCTAAGATAAATTATGGACAGTTGCCTCTCCTGTTCCAAACACTGAATTTCTGAGCAGCAGTGACTGATGTGTCACTTACACTGTTGACAGCTCTGAGAGTGACACTACTTCAGGAATTCCTCATGGGCACGTGGTGATGGCTTGGGGAGTTCTCCCTCCTCCAACATCCAGGACTTCAGCCACTGTTTTCACTTCTGGTCTAATTAAGTACATCCAGTTAAACGGACCTCAAACCCTGTAGCTGTTATTTTTAGTTATTTTGCCTTCTAGGAAAGTGAAGCAGAGCTGGTTGTCTGTACCTGCCATGGAGCTCTTCTCACAGGCTGTGGTTGGGGTTTCAAAGTTTGGGTTTCAAAAGAATTACCCATGGGGAATAATTCCAGCCTGAGGTCTCGGAGACATTACTTACTTTTAAGTGAGGTTAGACAGTATCTGTATTTGTTTTGTTGCCCTTGGTATTCAATATTTTACAATTATATTTTGGAACAGTCTGTGCTCAGTTTACATGCACACAGCTTTGGGAAATGATATTTCCTAAGGGGATATTTTCAGCCTTGACCAGGGAAACCCCTTTGTGCAGTGACCCAGAGGAAATTCAGAGTGACACAGAGACCGTGGGGCCTTGTGGAGCTCTCCCCGGTGCCTGGGTATGGAGGCCAAAGCACACTCAGCCTCTGCAGGGCTCAGGTAACTCCAACATTTATTTTTACATGATCTTGAGCAGCTGTGAACTGGGAAAACACAGCAAAGCACATGGCAAAGCCCAAATGGAAAGAGCAGTTTGCTCTGAATCAGAGCAGGGGAACAGAAAAGCTGCTGAAGGGTGAGGAGGAGAGCAACGGGAGGTGTAGGAGCAGAGCTGCAGTGACCTGGGTGTTCTGCAGAGGAACCTGCCCCAAAAGGTGGATTTGGGGGAGGGGGGGCTTGACCAGGGATGAGCATTTGAAACAAACTCCCAACAAAAATGAGCCACAGCTGAAACCAAGCGCTGGGT
The DNA here is from genome assembly GCA_013398055.1 of Ifrita kowaldi. Classification (NCBI taxonomy): domain Eukaryota; kingdom Metazoa; phylum Chordata; class Aves; order Passeriformes; family Cinclosomatidae; genus Ifrita; species Ifrita kowaldi. The sequence continues at coordinate 50,043 of VZRS01000323.1, read as the reverse complement.
GTTCCTTGGCCTCACACCCTCCACTCCCTCCAGAAGGAAAGGGCACAAGGGAGGCTGCTCGGGGCAGTCCTGTCCTTTGGCCAGGGAAAGTGATGTCCCTGCATTCGAGAGGGAAACAGCCACATCCCCTGGGATCAGGGCAGGGCGAGCACCGAGCCCCCAAAGCCCCGGCAGAAGGTGCAGCATGGAACAGAAGTGGTGCAGAAGTCAAATCCAGCAGAGTTTTGTGCATCTGCTCTCTGTCTGTCTGAGCTAAGAGATTGTTTGCTGATAAGACAACTTCAGATAAAGGAGCTGTGCAGCCAGTGGGGCACTTGGGAAGCTCAGAATGATTGGAAATGATTTCAGGGGTCTGTAATTCACCCCGCAGGGGCTGAGGGGGCACTCGGAGCACAATTGCTGCGGTAAAAAGAATGCACGGGAAGTGTTTTCAAACCTGAGAAAGAAAAGGGCACATTAAGGTTACGTAAAGCCGGAGTGGTTTCATTTGCTTTTAAAGACTTTAAAGGCGAGGTACAAGTTAAGGGTGAGGTACAAGTATTGCAGGGTGCCCCATCTAATCAAGCTACGAGCAGAAGAGGAAGAGGAACCTGGAGAAGAGCCACAAAACTCCTGTCACTCGTTGAGTGGGCCAGGGAGATGTTTAAACATTTTACAGCTGCACTCACTTAACCAGGAGGGATAAATGTTTGCTCCAGATCTCACGAAAAAGTCAACAGCTTAGGACAAAAATCCAGGTCTCCCTGATTGCATTGTCGCCAGCTCCGGGATCAGAGAAATCCCAACCTGGGCTGCTGCTGGAGCAGCAACGAGCTGCTCACGAGCTGCTCACAGTCAGCCCCGGGCAGTTTGGGGCTGTGCTGTGTCGATTGCAGGGGGACAGGGACCCCACCCCGGGCAGTCTGACACAGGGACACCTCTGCTTCCCTGCGTGTGCAATTCTCACCACTACTGGGTAATGACGTTTACTGTAATTTGAATTAAATACTTTATTTGACCTCAAACTTTGGAATTCTTTTTCATTTCAGGTGCTGATTGACAGTTAAATCCATGTAAACTCTGGAAGTAAACCATTTTCAAATAGATTTTAGTGTTTTTTAAAAATCTCAAAAGCTAAACCCCTCTCTAAAACAAACACAAGTATCATTGGGGTTTTCTGAAAATTTTATCCCTTTTTTTAAAAATTAAAATAGTTGCTAGCTTAAGTCCCAAACAGGTTTCATTCTCTTGAATAGCAACTTCCCACCTGAGGTTGAATAGGTATTCACGTATTTCTATATATTATAGAAGAAATGAGGTAAAAAATTAATTCAGGCTTGTCCATTTGTCCTGGAGGGGGATAATCAGGGATTTTAAGAGTAAGGAAGGACCTTTCACACTTCAGCTTTTTAAATCTTTTCCCTGTAAGGACAAAGCAGATGTTTTTCAGTAGTTCAGCCTGGACACTCCATTGAAATCAAACAAATAATATCAATTTTAGGATATATGGTTATTGCTCAGCCTGACATGAATTCTGTACAGGGAATTGTGAAATTAACTCTTAAATAATGGTCTGAAGAGCCACTTTTCCCAAGTCTGAGGTGCCCACAGCAGGGCAGGATACAAACTGAACATCTGGGAGACACAGATAAACTCCTGCTCTACAACACATAAATAAACTTCTTTTGGCCTTGGAAGCTGTTCTTTCCCTGTTCCTGCAGCCTTAGCCAAGGGCCTGTGTTATTCAGAACACTCCAAACTAGAAATCAATATCCTTTAGGTAACCTGAAGACATTTTGATGCCAAACCATGTAAGAGAGAGGCCCTGGCAGCCAGTCCTTTGGAAGGGCTTGGCATCCAGGCTGGTTTTCATGGCATTTTTGCTGATCAGTAAACACAGTGTAATTTGTGTCACAGAGATGATTTGCAATTAAAAACTTATTAACAAAGTGCAATGATAACAAGAGGAATAAAATACCAAGATGTGGAATTGCTTAATTATGTGAAATAGTTCTACCAAACCCAGGGCTCCACAGAACATTTTTTCCCCTCTCTGATGAACAATCAGTTCTCTCTGAATTCTAATTAGCCTCAATAATGTTGATCCCGCTCAAGTATTAACGGCAGAAAATGCAAAGTGTTTCATTAAACCACTGCCTTCAGGTAGCAGGAGCTGTGCACAGCTGCAGCCACAGCAGTGATGTCCCAGGCCAGCTCCCAAAAGCTCCAGGAGGAGCAGAGTTCTCTTCCAGGCCAGAGGCACCTGTGGTCTGCAGGCAGCCACTATCACGTCAGCCTCTTGCCCAATCTGTACCTTCCAAGCAGATTAAGTCTGTGAGCTTATCCAGACCTGTTTTAAAGCCTATTTGATCTTGAAATAGGACTGAAGAATCCAACAAGAAGAGGCTTGCAGGAGATTTTCTTGTTTAATCGACACTGGAAAGGCAAGAATTGGAAACTCAAGAACAGACCCCCTTCAGCACCTTCCTTTTGCCAAGATTACAAAGTACTGAAGCACTTGCAAACGAGATGACAACTGCTCTGATCTGCCAAGCCCGAACTGCTCCCCAGCCCCAGCAAGAACGAGCACAACAAAAACCACTCTGGAGAAAGTTCTGGGAATTTTGGCATTACGGATGCAGATGCCTCATCCCTCTCTCCGTGTCACGTCCCCTCCTTGCTGGGGGAGACGAGCTGATTCTGCGAATTCCCTTGGCTTCGGCGTGTGCTGCACCACCCTCAGCCCCTCCGCTGCCCTTCCCTGCGGCCCCGGCCGTGCCACGGTCCAGGAGCACGGCCAGGCTGGGACCCCCCGGGCCCCCCTCGCCCCCGGGGCTCCCAGGGGTGCTCCCACAGCCCCACAGCCCGGTGAGCACAGCACGGGCACTGCCAGCAGCCCCAGAGCTCAGAAGGAGCGTTTCACACACTCGTGCTCACACTCAGAGCTTGCACACACAAAGTTCCAGGCCAGCCTGGCCGAAATTTGCTGCTGCAAAGGAATTTCCTTCCTCTAAAGCCCTTGTTGTATTTGAGAGTCCCTAAATTCTCCTCATGCCTAAGAAAGCAAAAGCCTCGTCCCCATTCTCCCAGCCTCTTCCTCGTGTCTCCCCCCACGGAAGGAAAATAAAATGTTGTATTAAATGGGAGAGGAGATCTGCAATAGAGGCTGCAAGAATGGGAGAAGCAAGAAATAATTCATCTGCTCCTGTGCTGTCAAGCACTGTTTCATTCCTGAGAGTAGGAAGGAATTTAATTAATATTTTAGCTGCCGAAGTCCCATGTATCCATCTGCAAAGCACAGAACCCACGGGTGGTTGGTCATGTCCATGGCAGTGGGGGCTGAGCTGGTGTTGAGTATCCTCAGGAGCACAAGAAAGTTTCCATTTTGCCAAATTTATTACTGTGACCACCCGAGCTGGCGTGTGAGATTGTGGATGGAGCCCCACGCACGGGAATGTTTGTGGAAAGGGTCTTCCCACATGTTGTGCTGGTCACCAGAGTTATTAAATCCCAAACTGAGCCAAGAGCAGGTCCCATCCCTTTAACGGAATTCCTTGTGCCTGCAGGAGGAGCTGAGTCGCTCCCTCATCCTTCAAGCACTCCAACTGGAACAAAGCTCTCTCTCTCTCGATCTACTTTCTCCCACTCCTCCTTGCCAGCCTGTGCTTCTTTTAGTGCACTGAGGCATTAACCCCGTGCGGATTCGCTGCTTCACACGTCCCAGCAGTGAAGAGAAATGAGCCACGTGCTAAAAGAGCAACAGAATCCAGCTTAGGCACAAGTCTGTGACAGGACTTCAGCGTCTAAGAACAAAGGGAGGGAGGACCAGCCCCTCTTGCTGCGACAATCCTGGTGGGTCAGAGGACAGCAGTGGAGTGGTGAGAGCTGGAAGTCCCCAGGATATGCAAAGACTTGACACAAAGCTGGGAAGGAGCTGTTTGTGTCTAATGTCAAACCAGCCCTGCCTGCCCAGAATTCAGCCTTTGTTCTCCGGCCCAGCTGCCTCCTCCAGCCCTGAAGTGCTGCACCAGCCAACATTTTTAGTTATGTAACCACACCAATGAGATGTAAAGCAAAGTAACTCTTTGCACGGCCGGTGGCGGGGCTCAGAAGCAGCACGAGATGAAGCCATGCTGTGCAAAGCCAGGGGATGGGGGAGAAATGTTTGGGAAGGTGCTCCCGGAGCGTTTGTCCTTGTCCCTGAGGCTGCAGGAGACACCAGCCCCTGCCGTGGGGTCATTGGCATCCTGCACAGCTTGCACAGGAGCTGGAAGGGTCTGGCTCCAGGTTCTTTACCTGAGTGAAAAAACAAAGCCAGAGCAGTGGCCGGGTCCTCCCCAGCTCCTGGTGGCTCTGCTCAGAGCTGGAGTTTCTTCCTGCAGGGACTGGGAATGAGCTCAGCTCCCTTCCACGCTGGGAATGATTTACTGAGATGGGTCAGTGCTCATTTCTTTGCATATCATTCACGGAGGCTTTCAGACTTCAGACATCCACTCCTTCCTATTGCTTTGCCATTTCTATCCCAAGTGCAATTTTCTTCCTCTCTGGGTTTTGTCCAAAACTCGTAAATTAATGCGTGTTAGCACCTAATCTGTGTCCACCTCCCCCAACCTATTCACGCTCCTGGTTACTTCACCTTGTCCAACTTCCAGCTCATCTCCCTTTCCAAGCCCGTTTACCTTATTTACCTTTCCCTTTCTCATTTTTCTTCTAAGGCTCAAGATGTCTTTGCCATTCTCAGTTTTACTTTCAACAGTGACATATGGGAAATGGGAGAACTCAGAGAACCCCAAATTTCTTTCACTCCATGTTACTGGCTCAGTCCCCTCCTGACGCCCCTATATATATATGTATTTATATTTATCTATAGATATCAATAAAATCGAAGTATAGTGAAAAGGAAGGTGAAATGGCAAGGAGGAACATGAGGAAGCCTTTTGTTCTGGCAACTTTGTACACATCTGCCAAGATTTTAAAACCACTGTGACTCCTGTGAACTCACAAATCAGCAGTAAAACAAATCCCTGGGTCGTCGACTTGCCCGGCAAAAATTTGTGGAGCCAGTTATCCAGGAGGTTGGTGGCTTTTCATTTTCATGTTGAAAAGAAAAGAAAAAAAAGGTGTGCAAACAGTGTTCAAATCAATTATTCAGATCTCTTGACTGGCAAAGTCAATATTCTACAATATTCATATTCTGCAGCGGCGGTTTCTGACGGAGGAAGCCAGAGCAGTTCCCAGCTGTTGACATTGGCTCGGGATGAAAACTCCGAGGAGGATTCAGCCCTGAGCACGGGGTTGAACACATGCTCTGCAGCTCCTTCGCTGCTGTAGGTGACACCCTATCCCCGCTCTGAGTGCCGGCGTGGTTGGCACAGTTGTGGTTGGAAGCTCACCCAGAGCAGGCACTGATGCAGAGCTGTCCCTGGCACAGCCGAGCGCGCCGGTGCCTGGGTCTCGCTGCACCTCGGTGCCGAGCCAGCAGCAGGGCCTCCCGTCATCTGAGTCCAGCGTAGCAAAGGAGAACATTTCCTCACAATGCTTTTGTTGTTATTTTAATTTTATTTTGAGGTCTCCTAAACCCCTGGCAGAGCTTCCAGGAGAGAGTTACAGAGGAAAACTCCTGTGAGTGGAGATGGCAGCACTGCATCCTGCAGCCACCTTTCCTCACCCTTTCCTTTGCAGCTCCCAGACTGCTGAATGCCTTCCTGTGCTTCTCTGCCTCCTACTCGCTTGTAAGGATCGTGCCAGACCCTTCAGTGATGGCAGCAAATAAAGGCCTGGCCAATGCACGCTGCCTTTCCTCCTGGGCTCTGTTTTCATCGAGCACACGTGATACAAAATAAACCAATAACGAGTCAAAAAATCAATGACAGCAAAGCCGTTCGAGACACGAGGTCACCCCCAGGGCAGAAGTTACATTTTAAAAGTACGTGGTGCTGCTGTGAGAGTGCCCCAGCCTCGCCAGCCACGTCCTCCCGGGCTGAGGGGCTCGGAAGTTGCTGACGCTCACTTGGAAAGATTTTGCAAGGTCCCAGTTTGAGGTGGCAGAGGAGAACAGGTGCCGAACCTGCCCCGGCTGGCACCGCGGCACTGCCGCCCAGCCTGCTGTGCCGGGTGAAGCCTGGTGCCACAGCCCCGGCAGGGTTTGGGCTGCAGGGACCCCGGAGCCCAGCGCGGCTGTTTCCCACGTTCCAGCTGTTGCCAGCAGCTGCTCCAGGCTGGGTCCCCGCGCCAGCCGGGCTCCCTGCAGGGCTGCCAAGGCCCCGCTCTGTCGGCAGCAGGGCTGCAGCAGGGAGCACTTGTCAGCAGTTCTGCGGGGCTGCTGCTGCTGCTGCTCCAGGGCTGCCAGAAGGTCACAGGCAGGGCGATGCCACTGCTCTGGCAGACGCTCGGCGTCTTCAGCGTCGCCCACGGAGAAGAGCCTAAATTTAAATGCCAAGTAATGCTTACAGGGATGTCAGCAATGCTGACTCCCACTCTGACACAGTTTAAGGCAGGCTAATGCTGTTTCCCGAGATTTGAAGCTAAAACTTTGCCTGGTTTCTCCTGCTTAGGAATCACTTTTTCTCCTCGAGCGTGGCTTTGCTGCACAGAAAACGAGTGATTTTCCACCATGGACATCATGCAACATCATTTGCAGTCTGGGAGCTACCCCTGCTTTCTCACCACGCTGAATGAATGAGAGCCACTAAAGAATAAATTGGTCATTGAACCAGGTGGCACGTGGGACCCGAAGGAGCCCTGACAGGGTCCCCTCACACCAGGGGTGCTGTCCCTACTATCATTCCTAAAACACCCAAATCTTTTGAAGTGTGTTTTTAACACAAAACAAACGCTGGTGCTTGCAGCCAGCCCTGCCGGCAGGACACAGGAGCGCAGCGTGTGGCACTGCTGGGGGGATTTTCCCAGACGGTTCTTCTCTGGATATTTCCTTTCCGAACTGCACAAACCAGTTGGTTCACAGGGAAGCACACTGAAATCACAACTGGCTGGGAAACTCCCAGCAAACTGCACTCACACGCTGCCCGTAATCTCACACATCCCCTTGGCAGCCAGACAGAGACTTCTCAACACGTCTTTCATGCACTTATTTACTTTAATTGGGGACTACGTGGCCGAATGTGAAAGCAGGAATTAGAGTGTAATCCCTAAATGAGGAGAATTCAGTTACTCCGACACCTGAGGGCTCTCCCCTCTCACACCACTCGCGTTTGTCCGATCCCACCTTGCCCACGGAGCCTTTGCTGGGAAGGGCCCTTGGGACGGAGCAGGGATCCTGGAATGGTCCCAGCTGTGATCCCCCTCCCTGCCAGCACCTCAGCAATTCCCACATTGTCCCTGGCTGTGACCCCTCTCTGCCTCCCAGGCCCTGAGGAACCATGGCTGTGCAGGACAGAGGAAAGATTCCAAGGTGGATTTTGTGCAGTTCCACAGGCCCTTGGTCTGGGTGCTGCCCTGTGCAGGAGCACAAGCACCTGTTGGTTCATTTCAGCAAGCACTGAAATAAAACCTGATCACTAAAACTTTGACATGACCTTCACCAGCCTCCTGGAAGTCTTGTAATCCCTTAATCTGATGAAGCATTTTGACCTTGGAGCATTGGGTGGATTAATGCCACCGCTGCCTTTGCAATAATTACTCCTCAAAGTCTCACACAGAACAAAAAATCTCAAAATGCCAAGTTTAGCCTGAACTTTTGGGGTTTTCTCTAGAAAAAGCAGCCCCTACTGTTTTTTTTCTGTGGTAAAAATCAATTATCCTGGGTTTTCTTTTCAACACATTTTTCCTTACATGTTACTGCCTACTGTGCCAGAGAAATTATCAAAAAACCCCCACATACTCATTACTCCTCTCTTTGCACTTACATTTTATTTCCAGGTAAACATCTGGATATTACTGGATTTAAACTCATCATTCCTAACAGAGGGAGCTTGGTTTTGCCAACAGCAGGTAAGACATTGTTAGCAGGACGCCCTTGAAAGGCTTTTGGTTTTCATCAGCTTTGCCCAGTGAAAATATTGCTGTGATTTGGATGCCTGCATGAAGGAAATATAGAGCATTTGCAGCATCCCACTGCTGGAGAAAACTCCAGTGATGTTATCTTTGCATGGGTTTGGTGTAGCCTAGAGGAACTCAAGGCCGCAATTCAAAAATATATTTAATTTATATTCTCCTTCTTAAACAGGCCTAAAGGCTGATCCCAAAGGGAGAGCGTAAACCCCAAAGGGAGAGAAAACATCCTCGAGGGAGAAACTCCATTCCTAAAGTGGAGGCTACATCCCTAAGGGAGAAACTACATCCCAAAGAGAGAGTGAAGCTCCCCCAGCAGCCCGTGCCAGGCATCTCCTTTCAGGGAGAAATCGTGAAATTTCTGGGTGACTCCCAGGCCCTGTGAGCTGATGTTGATCACCCCGATGATCCCATTGTTTTGTCCCTCCAGCATTCCCTCATTCCAAGGGAGAACTGATGATGTTTGAGCACGAACCACTGCTGTAACCCTTGGTCTCATGCACCTCCTGCTCCTGGTGTTCCACCAGCCCTGGCTCCTCTCCTGTGCCTGCAGGGAGCTTCAGCCACCTGCAGCAGGGCTGCCGAGATTCCTCGTGGATGTCTGCACAGAAAGGATTGTGGCCACCCTCCCAGCTCCATGGGCTGGGCTCTGGGCTGTGTGATGGACCTGCAGAGCACCAGGCACAGCGTTTCACTCGCTGTGCTCCAGCTGCTCCCCGCAGAGCCAGGATCCCTGCGATTAAATGTCGCTTTGTCCCCTCCACAGAAAAATAGAGAACATTATGAAATCCAGGCATTACCACATAACCCACTCTGAAGGATGGCTTTGGGGCAGCCCCCTGCTGCAGCACCGTGGGGAGGAGGGACACAGCCCCCGCTTCTTCCCCTCTGCTGTACCTCTCGTTATCTCGCTGTTCTCCAGGACCCAGCTGGAAGCTGCAATTTCCATTCTAAATTGCCAGGGTGAGCTGGGACTCACCAGACCATTCCTGTCCAGCAGCCAGAGCAGCAGGGAAGAGCTCTGTAATCTCTGTCTCCACAGCCCTCAGTATCCAGAGAAACACAGCGAGGGAAAACCCGCCCGGCCCCTCGGCCCAGCCACACGCAGCAAACGAGCAGAGAGCAAACCTTGTGCCACGGCCCAGCCTCTGCAGCCGGGCTGGTGCTGCTCTGAGCCGCCAGCTCTGACCAGCACTTTCAATCCATTCCTATTTACTCCATCTCATGCCATTTATAGCATCCTTGGACTGCACCCTGGAGGAAAGAGGTTTTGTTTGCCATTGTCGTGCCCATGGTGCCCAGACACGTTCCAAGACCACAGCCTCCTTCCCAAATTAATTCCTTGCTTCAATAACTGTAAGGATTCCTCATGGGGAACAGCAACTACAGAAAGATGATCTGATTGATTACAGCTTGATGCTTGTATTACAGTGTTTGGAGAACCGAATACACAGCTCCAACAAAATGAAGGTGCACAGAGCCCCAGACTGTTGGATAAAGGCTCACAAAGGAGCTTTTGTGTTATTTTGGCATTCTGCTCATCTCACACAGACCCTTTTCTGTCTAAAGCACCCTTTTATCCCAATCTGATGCAGCACACACAACATCTGGCTTTGCCCACACACCTGGATGTTCTCAACGCAGTTTTTCACAGAAACATTTGCTTTGCAGCTCTGAGAGCAGTAGGTGAGCTCCTGTGCTCCCAGAGGGAACCTGCCTGTGGGGTGGGGACCCTGCAATCCAAACTGCACCACCCTCAACCCCTGCCTGAGCAGGGGAGGAACTGATGTTAAACCAGAATTCTTCCACATTCCCTTTGGGGGACCCGAAGTTTTCTCATACAACCTGAGCAAAATTATTCAGGGAACATTTTCCACTTTCACAGGCAGCAAAGGGGGATCCTGTGGACTGTGCTGTGTCAGGTTAGCAGGGATATTTATCCAAGTGATCCCCTTAGGAGCCTGTGGGCAGTGCAGCACATGGGGATCTCGGGGGGCTGTTTCTCCCGACTTGGGCTGCTTGCCCAGCGTTCCAAGGCGCCTGTGAGGGGTGACCCTCACCCGGCTGGGACTCGGGAGCATTTTCCATTCTTACCATGCACTTTTCAGCACAGAACATAGGACTAAGATCCATCCTACCTGAATGTCTGATTGCACCTGGAGACACCATCTGTCATCCTTCAGGGATCCCATAAAATCCTGGGTGCCGTGACCTCAGTCCTCCCAGGAGCCTCCTGCAGCTCTTCCTTCTCCTCCTGGGCACAGGGTTTTTTTTCCACCTGTGGAGATCGTCCTCGCCTGGGCCAGGTCTCTCCTGGCGAGGTCAACACATCAACCCCTCTGTTCTCACTGTGTCTCTTTTTGGGATCTCCTGGAGAAGGCTGGCAGCCAAATCCAGCCAGGAAGCTCCCGTCCCATGGAAGGCAGGCTGGAATCTTCACTGGGGCAACCCCACCACGCTGGCTGGATGTAGGGATTCGTCTCACAGCCCCAGTCAGGTGCTGGGAGCTCGGTTAGAGGCCAGGGGAAGGTGACCCCAGCTCTGGCAGGAGTCAGTGCTGCAGATGGCTTCCCAGATTCCTGCTGGGGGAAAAAAAGGTTGAATCAAACTTCACCATTGCAGTGTCTGTAATTTGTATTGCAGTGCCCTTACCAGAAACGCTTGGGAGGAACATTCACAGGTAAAAGGCATCGAGTGCAGATGCTCCTTAAGGAACTTAAGGGCAGAGGGGATTTTTTCCTCAGTGACTCAGTGATGTTTCACAGGTAAATCATAAATGAAATCACAGCCTCTGTTGTGAAAGCCCTCTGCACATGGGGGTTATCATATTCCAGGTTTTCCATGCCAGTCAGTGCTGAGGAAATCCTGTTGCCGTTCTCTGAAAACCCAAAGTCCCCGAATTCATTATTGGCATCAGCTCCTCTCCTTTGAGCACTAAACACCATAATTCACTTCTCCAGGCCCCACCTGGATTGAGTTAATAAAAGTAAAATTTTGAGGAAATATCTTTTAAAATCAAAGAAATTATTGAAGATAGTACTTAATTTTTATTGCAAGTGCTGTCCTCTATTTGTCAAATTGGGAAGTATTTTCACCTGATACTTTGGAAATGAAGTCGTGACCTTTAATAACTCCATTTAACCTAAATGAATAAATAGAGCTGGGAGTGAATTGAAAGTCTCCCCCAGTGCTAACCAGAGGATATCCTATATATCTTGCTGTCATTAATAGCTGATGAATTCAGCTAATAATGTCAGAGGACATTGTCAAGGTTGATGGACCCAAAACTTGTCCTTGTTTTGACAGTGTTTGCACGGAAGAGGGTTTTTTAGGGAAAGCCGTTATCCAGACAGTGAGAGTGGTCTCCAAGGAGCAAATCTGGATGGATGGGCACTGGGAGATGGATAAAACAGGATTCTTTTTTTTTTTCCCTTTTTAAAAAGCCTCAGATTATGATTCACCCTAACGTTCAGTTCTGGTTATTTGCCAGGACTCCGTCACAACCTGTGTCAGCTCAGGCCCTTACGACTCCCCACGGTGCCATGAACAGCAGAGCAGAGCAAAGTCCTCCCAAATTTTGTCATGAATTGTTCTCTGCTCTTCCTTCACTTAATCTTCTGTCACCAGGTCTTTCCGACACCTTTGGCTTTTCCTGCCTGGCATGAGCCCTTCTCCTCTGCTGAGCGTTTAATGCATCAGCCCTGGAGCTGTTTGCAGAACGTTTAATTCCATTGCAGAGCCAGTCAGTGGCAGGCACTGAGGAGATCCTCACTGCAGGGTAAGAAAGATGAACTCCCCACAGAGATTCAGCTGAGCCACAACTTGGAAAGGCTGCCCTGGCACCTCTGCTGAGGTGAGCGAGAAATTCCAGTGTCAGTGACATCAACTCACCCGAGAATGCCACCAGGGCAGCGCCTGCTAATCTTTCTGTGTTTATACAGTGACCTGGCTTCAACCAAATACTCCCAAGCCAGTAAAACCAGGGGGAGCTGAGCACTCACCTCAGGGCTTCCCTGACTGAGGGGCTGGTTCGTATTTTCTGACGGAACTGTGTCTTAGTCATTAAATCAGGACCTATGATTGGGATATGGGCTTTAAAAAACTGCCCAGAAAAAATACATTTATTTTGCCAAACTTTTAATCTAAAGCCACTTTACATGTCAGGGGAATAAGGATTGTGGCTATAAATCACTCAGCATTGGTGTGGAGAAACAAAGAGATACTGGACATTCTTTTATGTTTTTCATATTATTCTGTGCAAGATAAGGTCTTACTTTATATGGAATATCTCTACCTCGATCTCCCCCATGAAATAAAAAAGCTTGGTGAAGTCAGGAGAAAAAATGCATTTGTAGGGTGACTGCAGATGGAAATTGGAAAAAGAGCACAAAGAATAAGGAGTGTCAGCACAGAACCTGGGTTGGTGTTTGCTGCCTTCTGCTTCCCAGCAGAGGGTAGGGAAAGGAAGGAGAGAAAAATACTGAAGTGCTTGGATTAGTTTCAGATTTGCAAATATCTGGGATTTTGCAGGACCCCATGAGCTGGGAATTTTTTCCCACTAAGGTGAAGCTTCTCTCACGTTTTGCTGACGAGAGGGCTTTCTATGGAGCTTTGAATTTTGTGGCACCAACTAAACTGTGAATACATTACAAAGTGACCTTTTACAAATTAATAATCATTAAATAAAATGCTTTGAACTGTTAAACACCATTACACAACGTGCACTCTAATTATTTAAGTGACGGAGGCCAAACTCTCATCTCAATACCAGAACCAGCTCAAAGCAATCCATTATTTAGTGGGGAATTACTTTGTCTGACATGAGCACAGCTGAGATGGAAACCTGGCTCCTGGTTTTCCAGCTCTAATGAAGTTCAATTGTGCAGAGCACTTGAAAGCTTTTTTCCTCCAGTCTGTAGTGTGTACAATCAGGAACATTGGTCATTTGTAAGATAAGAAAGCTAAACACCAAATCAAAACATATGTAGATGTTTAGGCCACCGGGAATACAATTCTCCAATTAAAATAGTAATAAATGCAGAATATCCCCTCCCTTAATTAATTGGTTAAATAAACAGTGAGACTAGGTGAAATACTGCCATGATTATTTAACACACTGAAAAATCAAGAAGGTTGACTGAATAACAATTCCTCAATTAACACACAATGAAGAACATTTGAGTTTTAATTAATCCTTATTGGCACTGCAGTAACTTCCACGGAGAATCTATTCCGACTCATTTCATAGGCAGGCCTTTCAAGTTTAGGTAATTTTAACATTTGGTGCCCAATATAAATCTCCTTATTAAACTGATACAAATACAGGGATTAAACTCAGACCCCAAGGGCACTTGGGGAGTTATTTCCTCACACGGAGCATCGTGGCTGTTGACAGAACGCGGCTCCATTTCCTGCCCTGCTGATGGCAAATGCTTTGCAGTATTATTATTATTATTGTTATTATTGTCATCATCGTTTTAAATCCTTTCTTGTGAATGGTCAGGAATGGATAAACTGAACTTGGCAGAGCAGCTGTGGCTGCCCCTGGATCCCTGGCAGTGTCCAAGGCCAGGCTGGCCAGGGCTGGGAGCAGCCTGGGACAGTGGAAGGTGTCCCTGCCCGTGGCAGGGGTGGCACTGGATGGGATTTAAGGTCCCTTCCTGCCCAAATCATTCTGGGATTCTGTGCAATGAATAATTCTAATTTCTGGGGTTTGTTGACACGCACATAAATAATTGAATGGAAAAAATATTTAGACACATTTAACGACAAAACTGTTACAGGTAGGACTGGGTAACAAATATTTTAAAAGCCCTTTCAGATAAGATCCAATAACTCTGTAACTAAATGTTGCCTTTATGAAAAGTACCTGCAGCGGTTTTGCTGTTGTGCTGCATTTCAATCCTCAAACCAATTTCTGAGTTGTGAGTGAGGGGAGCTGACAAATAGTTCCTTGTCTTGCAGTGATACCACAGATGTTTTTTAGTTTTATATTCTGATCTTTCATAACCTTATTTCTTTTTCTTGCTCAATGAAAGTCTTTCTGTTTGGATTTATAGCTATCTCACAGAATTACTTTTGTGTTCTAGATCAGATAAACAAAGGGAGACTCCCTGAAGTGTGTGATGTATTGTACAGCTGAGCCCGTCTAGAGGCAGGATCGTGCTGGACAGGGCTGGGAGAGTCTGGACATCTTCTTATCTCTCAGAAACAGCCAGGTGAGGGTTGTTCCCTCCTCACAAACAGAGAATTCCTGTGTTTTCCTTGACTGATCTTGGTTTTTACTGTATGTTCACTTAGGGCCAAGGCACACTCTGACTGTTCAATAACACATGAATTTCAATACCATTCGGATTTCATAAACAAGAGCAGGATGGGCAACAGAAGAGCAGAGAAAGTCTTCAGGAAAGCTGCAGAGAGTAGATTTTCCCCAAACTGGAATGCTTGGAAAAGAGCCCATTTCAAAATGAAAATCTCTCATTTCTTTAGCTCCCCTTGATGCAGCCCAGTTACCCCATTTCAAACCCTGTTTGGAGAGAAGCTGCTGAGTTTATCCAGGGGTCTGATCAGGGAGCAGAAACATTCCCTGGCCTGGCTGCCAGCCCGGGAGCACACAGAGCCCGTTCTGAGGGCGTGCAGGGCCCCGTGCTGATGTGGTGCTCACTTGTCCTGTTTCACGGAATCATGGAATGGTTTGGGTTGGAAAAGACCTTAAAAATCCTCTACTTCCACCCCCTGCCGTGGGCAGGGACACCTCCCGCTGCCTCCAAGCCCCAGTGTCCAGCCTGGCCTTGGGCACTGCCCGGGATCCAGGGGCAGCCACGGCTGCTCTGGGCACCCCGTGCCGCGGCCTTGGGCACAGCCTCAGCTCTGGATCCTCTCTCCTCAGCACGGGGAGATGTTGGTCCAGTCCCAAGGCAAGCAGTGCGTGTTGTGGCGCTGCTCAGAGGAGCTGCCCGGTGCCATGGTCCCCTCAGAGCCAGCCGGGTGTCCCGTCCATCCCGCAGGAGCCCTGGTGCTGTCCCGGCCCTGCTGTGCCCCTGCCGGGAGGGGAGGGCCTGGGGCGGGGTGTGTGGGGTGGAAGCGATGACACCAGGTGGATTTCAGTTCACTTGTTCCAGGCAAAGCCTCGTATTTGCACAGCTGCAGCTCTGCTAAACACGAGCACTTTCTGAGGGGCTCAGCGTTTTCACCTCACCCTTTTTTTTTTCAGGAAACCTAATGCCTTAATGGGAAAGATGAAATTATATCCGTAGTGGGGAATGGAAATGCATGAATCGAATCTCTCCTTCCAAAAAAGGGGCTTTTGTACAAGAAATGCCACAGCAGAGTTATGTTATTCGGGCATGTTTACATTAGAGATGAAAAAGCCTGTCTCATAATCAAATGGGAACCAGAACATGGCTCTCTCAAAGGCTTGTCTAGACAGCCCAGCAGCGGCCAAACCACAGCGGGGCCGTGGCAGCTGCGGGGCTGGCACAGCACTCCCAGGCTGTGCCCCTGCTCAGCCTTGGGGCTCAGGGAATCACAGGAGCTGCAAGGGACCCACAGGAACCATCCAGTGCAACCCCTGCCCTGCACAGACCCCCCAACAACCCCACCCTGGGCATCCCTGGGAGCTCCTGGAGCTCTGGCAGCCTCGGGGCCGTGCCCATTCCCTGGGGAGCCTGGGCAGTGCCCAGCACCCTCTGAGGGAAGAACCTTTCCCTGAGATGCAACCCAAACCTCCCTGGCCCAGTTGCAGCTGCTGTTCTGAGGGGGAGCAGGGCTCCCTTTGCCCCAGCTGTTGGGGCAGTTTCTCTGAGATGTGATCCCAGCACCGCTGAGCTCACACACCGCAAACGTCGCGCTCTGGGCTGGCAACGGGACCCCAAAACCTTCTCCAAAATGCTTGAACTTTTTTATTACACTTCATTAAGAGCCCTGCAAACCTGAAAGGAGAGGTGTGGGAAAGGGTTTGCGAGCAGCAAAACACTTGACGTCCATCCTTGACTGAATTTGGTAAAGATCAGGCACGAGGAAAGGCATTGGCTTCTCCAGGAGCACAAATGTTTCAGGAAGGAAGGCTGGAGAAGCAGCCCCATGCCCAGAGCACTGTGAGCCTCCAGCACGGGGCAAACCCCATCCTGGTGTCTCCATTCCCAAGCTGCCTGCGAGGGAGGAGCCGGAGGGGCCCCAGCCAGGAGCTGGCTCTGGCACAGGGAGGAGCAGTGGGATGAGCAGGTGCTGCTTCACCCAGGCCCTCCCAGCCATGATAACTCTCAATCCTGCTTTTTTTTGGTTATCCATATGCAGCATGGAGTGATTCATTCCACACCCTGCCCTGCATCCTCATCCTACCAAGCTCTGGGCAGGATTTTTACCAAGCACCAGCAGCAGCCTGTGTTGAATTATCGAGTCTAGAAGAGCCTGTTCAACTCAATTTAGTCAAATCAGTCCAAAAACTGCACATGCTCTTGGAGTGAGAGCCTTTTTTCACTCGGCTTTTGCCTTAATTCTGCTGGATACCTTAATTTCAAAGTTCGTTTTGCTTATCTTTAACTCCCAACTCTTACACCAGAACATCTCCCCTCCTGAGTCTCCACCTGGAGCTCAGTGATTTGTTCATTATCTCCTGTCAGTAGCAGAACTGAGAGCTGAACCCGTGCAGAGCTGCTTCCACAGTTTAACGCAGTTTGGAGAAGATGAAGAGATAGATTTTTTAATGCCTCCTCTCATTCTGCCCCTGGTAAAATGTCTTTGTGCACCCTTTAAATGTTCAACAACCAGAATATGAGGTTAGGCACATCCAGTTTGGGGGCCCTGGAAAGGGAAAAAAAATCACAAAGCTACGTCTAGAAAAACCACCTTAAGGTAGTTGTAAGCAAATGAAGAGATCCCCAGGACTGTGCTCTGTGTCCTGCCCAGGCCTCCCGGCGGCTGCAGAGGAAATGGCTTTGTTCCCTGCGAGTACAGCACCAAAGCCACGGTGAGGAACCAGGAGGACACACTGGGACTGGAGCAACCAAAAACCTCCTCAGGTGTTGTTCTCAGGGTGGGCCATCACCTCCCTCTGGTTTGCACAGGCTGGGACTGAAGGAACCCGAGGTGATGGGGGGTTCTTGGGCTCCCCAAGAGCCCAGAGCTGCCTAAACACAGGCCTGGCACAGGACTTGTGCAGGTCATTCCCCTGAGCCGTGGAAAACACCCTTTCCCTGTTAAGAACACCTGGAAGCTGGGAAGTTGCAGCATGGAATAACCCTGTTCAACACCCACAGCCCTCCCAGGGGGAAATCTCACTCCTGTATGCACAGCTGGGAATTCGTGTCGTGGTGTGTCAGAGCTCCAGAGATTTGCCAGCCTCAGTCAGGTTTGGGTGATGCGTTTCGGGGTGAATGTGGGAGCAGTTTGGGGGTGCAGAGCACTCTGCCTTTTGCAGGGAGGCTGCAGGAACAGTCTCCGAAGAGAACATGAGAGTCAGACCCTGGAGATGGAGCTGTGAGGGAAGATTAAATTCCCTTTGTACTTACTCATGTGCATGAGGAGGGAGGAATGCTCCCGAAGTTTCAGAAATATTAAAAGAACCTGGGTCCAGGCCCGGCAGGGACCTGTCATTGCTTGCCAGAGGACCACAGAGGTCAGGAAGGATTTCTCTCTATCTCCCAGCCGTCATGATAACATGAAACAGCTTGTGGGGAGGATTCTCTTTTATTTAAGGGTGTCCTCCAGCTGCTCGGCAGCGGCAGAGCCGCATTCCTGTGAATCCTGCCTGTAAATGATGCAGCTCCTTGCGTGACCAGAAATTGTAAAGAAACCCATGTAAGGGCAGGCAGGCAGCCCTGAATGCACAAAAGCAGCACCAGATTTTATACCCTGGTTTGAGGCAGGAAAGAGCCCGTGCCTGGAAAAACTTTGTTTGCTCAGGCAAAGCTCTGATTCCAGCAGGGGACACAGGGATGGAGCCCGGTCCTGGGCACAGCCCTGCAGGCACCTCCTGCCTGCCCCACGCTGCTGCTGGAGGCTGCAGCTCTGTCCCTGCTGGATTGGGTGAGAACAGAGCCCTTTCCTCACCGAGCCCACGATCCCGCAGCTCGGGTGTCCCCAGGCCCAGCACGGCAGGCAGAGGACACTGAGGGGACACTGGGGGACACTGGGGTGTCACCTCCTACAAACTGCCCCAGCAGCTCTGACTGGGGCACCGGCACAGTGGCAGCATTACGGCAGTTTTGGTGTCTGGTGACAAACGACTCCCAGAGGAGGCACGAAAGGGAACTGGTGTGCCATCAAAAAGCTCCAGCTTGAAGAAGTATCCCCGGCTTTCCCCAGAGGTCTCAGTGTGACTTCTGCACGTTTCCGTGGGCAGGAGTGTTCATGGCAGCTGCATAAATCAGAAATAACCAGAGATATTGCAGTGCTGAAGCTGAGGAATGAGATATTTGACCTGGATTTGAATGCCGACCATCACATTTAATAACTGCAGGGAGCCCATTTATTCCTCAGGCTTTCCCAGCACCCATGGCAGCGTGATCCATCCTGTGTGGAAAAAAGGGGGATGTTTGTGTAGACTCTCAAGCTGTGAGCCGGCAGATTAAATTATCAACCTCTACTTTTGGCACCGCACCAGAAACGTGAATATTTGTTCCTTCTCCTCTCCTCGGTTCCCAGTGCCGGGCCGGGGGCACGGCACGCACACAGCTGTCTGCATCTGCACAGACCAAGCCCGCCCTGCTGGAGCACGAGGACGCGCAGAACAGGAAGATAAGGGGGGTTGCCACATCCTTGAGCTGCGTTTAATGTTTCTGCAGAGTCAAGAAATCATGGGGAAAGAAATTGCGACTCAGATCTGGCAACCACCAGCGCAGCTACACCCACTGACAACCTATCACTGCATCTCCAGCCCCTTGGTCTCATTCCGCTGGTGCACGCACTATCAGTGCATCAATAAGTGGGGCTTCTTTCTGTGGTTTGCAAACCCGAAGTCAATTGCCTTTCTCAGCCTCCCTTACCAGCATCTTGCCCCCGAACAGCAGTAGCAGCATCCCCTCGCCGCCGGGGACGGCTGCGGCATCCACAGGAGCCCGGCCCAGGAGCAAAACCCTTCTGGTAAACAGGGCTGCATGAGTCATTCCTACTAAAGCTTTCATTTAAAAGGAAAATAAATTAAACACCTCCTCAGAAATTAGGGGGTTTGAGGCCCTGGCAACAACAAAGTGCAGACGTGTGTTTTGACGTAGAACGATGTTGGGCTCCATCCTCATCCGCTCCTGGTTTTCCTACTCCCAGCCTCTGCAGGTTTTGCGGGCACCTCTGAGCGCTGAGCCGGAATTTTTGTGAAATGACCTCGTGTGGCCCTGAGGCAGAATCACAGAATTGGTAAGGCTGGAAAAGACCTTGGAGATGATCAGGTCCAATTGTCAACTCAGCCCCACCACCCACCTCGGAGCTCTGGTCCTGTGGTGGAGCGAGGCAGCCTAAATCCCCCTCTGTCCAGCCAAGCCCAGCCGTGGCTCTGTCCCTGCAGCACGATTGCAGCAGCAATAAAATGTAAACTCTGCAGATTTACAGCTCTCCCCCAATGTCATTCTGTTAATTGGACCTTACATCACCACAGCTAAAATAGCTCTGTGACTGGGCACATCCATTGCTTCAAAAATAATTATAGAAATTACATAGATTTCCCCCTATTACATTTCTTGCACACCTGGTGATTTTAACTCCCTGGCAAAACACACCTCAGAAACTTTACTGCGCTGGTTTGGCAATACTTGGAGTCAGATATCAATAAATCAATCGATCAATCAATCAATCAGTCAATGTCTTTCCTCAGGTTCCTATTGGTTTTATCGGACAATTTACGGCCCCTCTGTCCCAGCTCAGTGCCACCACACTGCTTGTCACTGTCCCCCAACAGCAGGACCAGCACTGTTCCCTCTTATCCTGCTAACAACACATTATCTGTGGCAGCAAGGTTGGGGTTTTTTTTTTATGATTGGATTATACAACCCCAAATTAATTTACATACAGTATCCTAAGCCAAAAAGGAAAAATGAAGCCGGATGTCTTCCAGCCAGTTAACAAAGATGATTAATTAAGGAGCAATTGAAGAGTGGGGAAACATCTTTTTGCTAAATATTTTATTCCAGCTGAGATTTTAATCAAAATTCTAAAGAACATCTCTCCTAAAGCTCCACAAGTTGCTAAAAAGATTTGCGTGGGTAAAACCCACCAAAAATAGTTACTTTTACCTGTCACTAATATAAATATTTTCATTCTTAGCCTTTTCTTTTTTGTAAGGATAAGTTTGTGATGTTTGTAAGACTGCTGTGCTTTGAAAGTCAAGAAGACAATCCCCCTCCAAAACCAGCAGAATAAAAAAAAATCTGTCCTGATAAAAGCCCAAACACAAACCAGCACAAACAATTCTGGAATCATCCTCAAGCACCAAGAAATTCCCAGGTCAGAAATCCTCCCATCCCACCTCTGAGCCACAGGAAAACCAGCCCTGCCCGAGCCAGGGCACACTCCGACCTTCAGAGAACTCACACAGCCTTCCATGTTATTTTTGGGGCTATTTTTGCAGAAAGTTTGAATTCCCCACAGGTTTTAGACACAAACGTGCAGAATTCCTTCCCCAGGGTTGACTCATGAGCTTTTATAGATCCAGTGGCAACACTTTAAAATAATGGCCTGGCCATTATTCACCGCCATGACATTTATTTTAATAACATTAATCATAATGAACTCATTTGGTATTAATGCAGGTGTCACAAGGCCTTTTATAGAATTCCTCAGGCATTCATTAGGCTGGGCCATTATTTTTATTATTTTTCTAAAAGTTAATTTAACTGTACCTGAAAGGTGCTGGACTGGCAGGGCCTGGTTGTGTTCCCTGTTTACCCAGGGAAAAAATATAAATCACTTCCTAAAGCGCAGAGGCTTTTTGGCTGGATTTTGGTGGGACATGGGGCCAAGAATCACTGCCCTGCCCAGGGCCCTGCTGTGCCCCCGGCCCGCTGTCACCTGCTGGAGCCCAGCACAGCTCCTGGCACCCAGGAGCTCCCAAACCCATCTCTCTCTGTATTAATAACCTTTTCTCCCAGGCAGGGCCACGTTGCCAAGGAGCTGAGAAATGGTGCCAAATGCTGCATCTCTGCAGGAAGCTGTAAAATTACAGAATTCCAGGATCACGGAGGTCGGAAAAGAGCTCCAAGATCAAGTCCAAGCTGTGCCCGACCCCCACCTTGTCCCCAGCCCAGAGCCCTGAGTGTCACGTCCAGGAATTCCTTGGACACCTCCAGGGATGGGCACTCCAAACCTCCCTGGGCAGCCCCTGCCTGATATTCCGTGCCATGAAGAAATTCTTCCTGAAAAATGAGCCTCTCTTCCTCCGGGCTGCTCTTCAGGCAGGCCTGTCCTGTGGACTCAGAGCTGGGAGGGTGTCTCAGAGCACAGCCAGGGCTCCTCAGAGTCTTTCTCTGAACCAGATAAGCAAAGCAGCTGATCCAGACTCTTCGTTCCCTAATCCAAACACTGCCTCGTCCATAAATATTTGTGTTTTAAAGCTCCTCACTTTGCCAGGAGCTCGCAGGGAGAAGGAAAACACTCTAGACGTTAAAACTACAGACTAGAAATCCTGAGAGAGAAACCTGCTCCTCAGGGAAATCCCTCTTAAAGGAAAAATGTCCCATTCGGAGCTGGATCCCTAAGGAGGAGGGTGCAGCCAGCTAATGATGGAAAACTCAGAAACACAACAGGGGCAGAAGAGAGAAATCAGTGTAAAAGTCACATAGAGAAACCCCCAGTACTGCTGAAATCTCTTCAGCTAAATTTTAATTCAGCAGCCACATACCCCTGGGATGACAGCTCCTGTAGGGTGTAACAAGGAAATAATGTGAATTCTGGCTTCCTTTGCTGCTTTATGGCACATTTCAAGGGAGAGTTTATAACCACCCACATCCTTGAAATTCTCGGATTGTCGTAATTTTGGAGAAAGTACCCAAACCTCCCAGCAGTAGCACATTAAAAGACTGTTTTTCAACTAGAAAAGAATTAAATGTGAGGAGAAGGCAGCCTCCCAACTCCTCTGTGGTGAGAATCTCAATTTTGGCAGTACCAAGAACACTGACATGGGAGCAGGAACGAGTTCAGCCCTCACTCCTGCTGCTGCAGTTGTGGAATTACTGTTGCACAGACAGGCCCTGCTTTTACAGCAGGCTCGGCGTTATCTGAGGCAGTTTACAATCAGAATATTTTCAGTTTTATATTCCAAGCCTCTGCAGAAAAAACTTTCCAGTAATAACACAGTGAATAAAATGCCTACATAATCGTGGAATGAGTCACCCCGAGAGCAGCAGATGACAGCACAGGAACCCCAAGAGCTCCGTGGTTCAACCACAGCCGGGCTCCACCTGCCTCAGCCCGCCAGGACAAGGAGGAGGAGGAGAAAAATGAGAAGGAGGATGCTCGGCAGCATCAGCCATCGGCTCAGCCTGCCCTCGGGGGTTGAGGTTTGCTCCTTAGGACTCCTGTTTGTGAACCTGGTAACAGCAGCCTGTGGCTCATGGCCTCTACCAGACCTTATCCAACAGGAATTCTCTCTCAGGCAGTGCAGGGCAGGAGTCTGGTGTCCATCCCATCCCGTGGGCTCTGCTCAACACCATGGCAAGGAAAGGAGCCCCTAGACTGTAGGGCACAGCACACCCACATTTTAGGCATCCGGACAGGAAGCTGCCAGCTTTGGATGACTACAACCCTATTTTTCACTCTTGGAATGGAAGAGATCAAATACCGGAGGGAGGTCTGAACCAAAATTTCAGGAAAGGCAGTTTAGTTTCCAGTGCCCAACTTTGAGCTCTGCCTTGATATCTGTCAGTGCTGTGAGAGGCTTAGACTGGTCTAATATTTAATGGGATTTCAAAACTTCCAACCTCCATGTGCCCATGCAGACCCCTCAAAAAACATCCCTTAGGAACAATCTGTGGCACTGTGCTAATTCGGATCATTAAAGCAGAGGGGCACATCCATAAATCATTACCAATTTTGTACCCTTCTTTGCTGTGGGAATAAAGATACCAGTTTCTGAAATTGCAGCAAGCTGGCAGAAGCAGTTGAGCCAAACCATCAGGCCATAATGAATCCGGCCGTGTCATTTCCAGGGCTCGGCAGGAAAGCCAGAGATGCATTAGGTACATTTATGACTTACATTACAGGAGGCTCAGTATTCTCTGGGTACGAGACTCCCAATACTTTTAAGAACTCTGTCCTTGAAAAGGTAATGGCTGTGTCAGACAATGAAGTTAAAATAAGAAATGTGAAAGTAATAAAACACTCTCCATACGGCGCAGCAGGTCCCGGCCCTTTCACCCGCTGACACACCAAAATGTCTCTTTCCCCCAGAAGATAAGCTGAGAGAGATGACTATTCTGGAAATTACATTTTAGCTCCAATGAATCACATTTTCCAGCTTGAAGTCACTCACAGTGAAAGCACTATGTGCCCGAGGACTCTTGATTTCCAGAAATAATGCTTGGAGTGGCTGGGAAAGAGCCCCAGATTGCAGCGGCTGTAGGGATGCAGCAATGCTATTTAGATGTGCCTCAAAATTTCCTCCAAGGACCACGATCATCCCTCTACTTTTAATTCTCCAGGGTCTTTAGCAAAGGACATTTGGGCTCATTCTTTTAGCATGTGCCCAGCACAGGGTTATAAATACCCGGAGGTAACGCCAGTGCCGGGGAGAGAGCGAGAGAGCCTGGGCAGAGGAACACAGACAAATTGTCTTTGCTGCTGCTCTCACATAATTCACCTTCCCACTTTCTCTCCATACTTTGTTTTCTCTTTCTGCTGCCTTCTCCATGTTCTGCTGGTGATGGTAATTATGGTTTTAAATGCAAGATGAAAGGGATGAGCTGGTTGCAGAAAATTATAGCGCTTTATGTACTCACCAAATTGAATGTTTTCCTTTTCTTGGATGTTCACATGAGCTATTAATTTTGTTTTCTTTTAGGTATGGAAGTCGGAGCTTCAAAATAATCACTTGGCTTGTTTATTTGCAGAAGATCCTCTGATTTAATTATTTATAAGAATTATGAATTAAGAATGATGAATAAACATGCATGACAATTAATGGATTCTTTGTTGAATTCTCCTATGGAACCAGATGGTCTGACTGATGCATGTAAACAGATCATTTATTCCATTTGGAATTCTGAATATTGAATAAGAAATTAGATATTTGCAGTTGAAGACCTTACCAAATGTTTAAGCTAATTCAGAACAGCACTGGGGAATGGGTTGTACACGGAAATAAACCCAGGGGCCTCACCAGAATGACCATAGTTTAACAGGAGCTCATCACAACTGCTCAGTGTGCACAGAAGGGAAATATTTGTCTATCTGCACATTTTAGTCACCCCATTTTCCATCAGAAGCATTTGTTCTGTCTCTCTCCAGCTTTGGGCTGCTAATACACAAATTTTGGTGGTGGTGGCTGCCCCTGGATCCCTGGAAGTGTCCAAGGCCAGGCTGGATGAGGCTTGGAGCAGCCTGGGATAGTGGAAGGTGTCCCTGCCCATGGGAACAAGATGGGCTTTAGGGTCCCTTCCAGCCCAGAGTGTGGCTCTGAGATGGCCCAGCTCACGCAGGGCTGTGCCCAAGCAGGGGGATGGGAAGAGCCGGGGCCCTGAGCAGCACCAAGATGTGTCTGCGCCTTGCCAGCACTACTGCTCTGCTTTGCAAGGCAGGTTTTTAAGGAAAGGAAACCACCCTGTCTGTGAAACCCCAAGGATGCTGCCGTGACACGTTTGCAAACAACCACAGCAGCAGCAGGCAGCAGATACCATCGCTGTGGTGTAACGGCCCCGCTGCAGCCGCCTCCACCATTGATAAATAAACCAGGGATGCACCCAGAGCTCCTTCTGCCTGCCCTCCCTCCCAGTGGAAAGAGGTAACTATGCCTGTGACCCTTCAGCTGTGCAGGGCAGCACCAGCACTCTAATTAATTGGCCTGGCTGATTATTCAGAGCCCGTTCTCACGGTGACCCTGGCAGGTGATGGATGCTCGGGGCAGAGGGAGGCAGCTCCCATCCTGCTAAAGCTGCTGTGGATCCGAGAGCAGAGGGGCTGAGCTGGGTGGGTGGCACCGGCAGCAGGGCCCAAGGCTGCTCTCAGAGCCTCCCCAGCCCAGGGGATGGAGGGACAGACGGATGGAGGGACCCCGGTGCTCCGAGAGGATCCAGGACAGCCCAGCAGAGGGAACTGCCCCAGCCCAGCAGATTGATCTGTTCCAATGGTACAGGGAGGAAATGTCTCCTCACTGAAGCTTTCTGGAGCCCATCTGCAGTTTAATATTTAAAATGATCCATTCCAGGTGTATTAACACCTCTCAGCCTTCCCAGGGAGTAAAGCTGAGGCTGACATTTGTAGCGTAGCAACATCCCTGAGGGTATGACAGGCCTGCAGCTGCCTCGGGTGCAGATCAAGCCCTCACCTCAGCTTGCACCAGCTTTTTCCAGGGAAAGGAACAGAAAAATGCCACTGGGGGGTAAATCTGTATTGGCTCCACAGTCCAGCAGGGTTAATCTGCCCTTTCCATGTGACCACTATAAAGTAACCTTATTTTCTGGGATTTCTTGGCACAAGAGTTTGGTACCTGGTACCTTATAAAGAGCTGTCTGGGGAGGGACGGGGCTGTCAAGGCCACTGGTAGCACCTGGAGAGCCAGGACAGAGCCCTGGCAGGGCCAGGAGCTGCTCCAGCTGCCCACAGGGGCAAACCTGCTGAGGAAGCACGGCACAGAGCCTCCCTGGACAGGGCACAGACGCTCTGTTCCCATTCTGCACCGCTCTGAAGCGCTTTGGTATCGACTGCAGCATGGTTTTCCTCAGCAATTACTGCAATGAAGCTATTGAAAAAGCAAGGATTTAAAAATAAACTCCCCAGCTATAAAAAAGTAAAAAATCAAATAGTTAAAGTATCATTAGTGATATAAGTCACAAAGACTTTCACAGCTTTTAACTATAGATGGAAGAATGAAAATTTTGTCCCTAATTTTGAGGTTTGGGAGGGCCTGAGGTCCAGTTGGGATGATTGGAGTCAGCAGCACCAGTGGAAATCAGCCCCTATTCAAGCATGAACACGGGTTTAAAACAGCACCATTATTGTTTATTTGACAACTTGTCAGCCTTGGTTTTAAAATTCTAGGAAAGTCTGGGCACACACCTGGAAGCCCCTGTTCCTGAGCCAAGGAAATCTGCCTTTGCAGGACTGTCTGGGCAGGAAGAATCCAACGCCTGGTACACAAGTGATTGATGCAGATGGATGTCCTGGGATTAAACGGTGCTCCCTTTCCCCCCTCCCCACAGCCAGCACCTCCAGTTATATCCCACTCTGCCACTGCAGGAGAAAGGCCAAGCCCAGCTCTCCTGTGGATTTCTTATGGATTATTTGTAGCTGTACAATACAAATGATAAATAGCAGTGAGCAAGGGCTGCGTGTGACACCCCCGTTAAGGGTGGCTTTGCCCTGCAGCCACACACAGGGTCTGTGTGTGAGGAATTCCCTCAGGGCACAGGGCAGATCCCAGGATCGCTGAGGCTGGGAAAGAGCTCCAGGACCATCGACCCCAACCTGTGCCCAGTCCCCAGCCCAGAGCACTCAGTGCCACGTCCATCCTTCCTTGGACACCTCCAGGGATGAGCACTCCAAACCTCCCTGGGCAGCCCCTTCCATGGAGAAATTGCTGCTGATGTCCAGACTGAGCCTCCCCTGGCCCAGCCTGAGGCCGTTCCCTCCTGTCCTGTCACAGGTGGCCTCGGAGAAGAGGCCAAGACCCACCTGACTACAACCTCCTCATCTTAAAGTTCCTTAATGCAGCAAATGGAGAAGCTCAGTGTGGGGGTTTTATTTCTATCTGTTTGTTCTTCATTTATAACTTTCCTTCTTGCTTTCTGAAGAACTTCAGTTCCCTTTCAAGCACAACAAAACCCAAGCAGCCCTCGGGGCCGTGCCTGTTACTGCAAAGCCCCACACTGACTCCTGGCTCCCTGATCCCAGATCCTGCTGCCAGAGCAGGGCTGAGCTGGCAGCCACAGCATTCAGAGAAACCTCAAAACTTCACTGAGGATTAGCTGAGGTGACATTGAGATTCAGCAGCACCTCAGCATCATCTGTTCCCTGACAAAACCCTCCCAGAGGGGAAACACAGCACCCTGCTCTGACCTCGGTGCTTCACTCCGAGCTCCCACTGCCGGGGGGTCCTGCCCTGACCCCCATGGGGACCTCCGGGCTTCAAACTGGATTTGGTGCCTCCCCTGGGAAAGGGAAACCTCAGCCAGGCTGCTGGGTGTTTGTCAGGTGTGTTGCTGTTGCCTCGGGGCTTTTGGAAGCTGAAGGCTGTGGGCAGCAACGCTGGGGGCTGGAGCAAAGCGGCACCGTTATCAGAATTGAAGTGATTAGCTGAGCTCAGGAGATGCAGCCACCTCCAAAGTGACTATGAATATTCAGGTAAATATGTTTAGCTGAAATATTGAGTCATCAGCAGACACTACATGCACAAAATGTACTCCTGCCTATTTGTCCTTAATTTCACCACCGTGCTGGCCAGCACTGCTGGCAGCTGCAGAGCTGCACTCTGGGGCAGCTTTGCCTTCCTCTGGCATCCACAGAACACAGGAGGTACCAGCTCCACACACAGCACCCAAACCTGTATCTCCACAGAGATTTACAACTCAAAAGTGGGGCTTGGAGCCCAAGGAGAGGAAGAAAGAGTTGGATATCCTGGTTTTCCTTACAGAGGAAAGAGTTGTTATTGTATATATTCCCCCCAGAACTCTTGTTTCTGTTGCATGGGGTCTGTGCTTTTGCTCAGCTGTTGCTGTGGGACCCCCACTCCCTCCCAGGCTGAGCACGGCCTTGGGTCATTCCGTGCTCAGATCCCCACAGGAACACCTCTCCCTCTGTGCAAAGCCTGCCCTGCTCTGGAGAACATCTCAGCACCTCAGCTCTGCTCTGCTGCTCCTGCAAGGGCAGGTCAAGAACAGCTGCTCTGCATTTTCCCAGTAACCCCTCGGGAAGGTGACACGAGCAGAAGCAAAACCATTCTCTTGCCCGGTGTCACTTTTGAGCTCAGAACCTGCCTCCCGTGCAGCTGCTGCTCCTGGTTTGGGATGAGAGGGAGGGTGATGCATTCTGCATTAGGAGGGGATTGCTACAGAGCTCCCATTTCTTTACCAATTCCTAGCACAGAAATCTAGGATTAGGAATACCAGCCTGGAGAAGTATCACAATCCAGACAAATGGTTAAAGAACAAACTTGCAACAGAAAACGGCAAATCCAACACCTAAGCACATGCAAACTTCCACTAAAAGCCTGGATTTTATCCAATAGTTAGTAGGGATTCAGCCAACAAAGCGGCCAAGGAAAACAAGGAATGGGTAGGAATGGCTGCAGTTTTCCAAGCGCTGGTTTCAGAGTAGTGCATGGATAGTGCTGGACGGACTGGGATCTCCTCCCCCTTGGCAGGAAAGCTGATCCCTTTTCCTTCCACAGCTGTCAATATACATGTCCTGTCCTTTTTCACATGTCTAACGCCTAATTTAATGCCTATTAAGTGTTCTCCATCAGATACCACTTCTGTCACTGCACAGGGCAGAGCCATGTCAAACACAGTTTGGTCACAGCTCCAAATCCCAGGGACAATCCCAGACCACTGGTTCCTGGTGGGCTCCCACCTCTGCACTGGGTAAGGGAGAACTCAAAATGCCTCACAAGCAACACTTTAAATGTAATACTTCGGTTTCATGCTTTTCCTTTTAACTTAACAATATGAGACAGGATCATTCCCTGGTCCTCACCCTGGCCCTTGCCTGGGCTGCCCGCAGTAACCAGCCCGGGCAGCACAGCGGGGTTTGGTGGCCACAGCATCAGACCGGCACTGACAGAGCACAGAGCGCAGCCCCAGCCCCCAGGGGCTCCCTGCTGGGACAGGACAGCGAGGGGAATGCTCAGAGATGTGCCAAAGCCCAATCCCAGGGGCACAGCACCGCTCCCAGGCCATCCCTTCCCTGGATCCCCATCCCCTCCCGCCGGGAGCAGCCTCTCTGCTCCGTGTTTGCCGTTTTTCACGCTGCTGCAGTATAAACAGCCCCGACTCTGGGTAAATGTTAGCTCTCTCTGACAGCCCCTGTACATATAGATTGCATACAGTTTACTCGAGCTGTTTTGGTTAGAAGGTCACAGGAGTGCTCAAATATTTGGAAGAGGCACGAAATTTATAGCACCTAAGGAATTACAGCACATGGTAAACACACATACACCTATTTATGTGTCTATACACACAGAGAGAAACGGCACAGCCCGGGCAGGGAATTTGCTCCTGCTGGCAGCAGGAGCCAGTCAGGGAACTCCTGTTCCTTGGCAGCTCCTTCACACCGTGGCACACAGCGAACCCATGCAGATTTCTATTTACATTATCTTTATTTAATTAAATGCTGCTTTTCATACACACATCCCATGCAGCTGACACTCACAGCTCTCCCTCTGTACCGAGGGAAGTTTCCTCTCTGTGGCCCCTTCTGCAGATGTTTGTCTTTCAGAGGATGCAGGACTCCCCCAGCTGTGAGGGACACGGGTGGGGTGCCCAGGACCATCCCAGCCGCCCCTTTCCCTGCCGGGAGTGTGTTCCTGCCCCAGGGCTTGGCAGGGAGGGGGGCAGCAGAGGGGTTGGCAGTGACCCCAGCATTCCTATGGGGCACTGCAGCTGGCTGGGATGGGGATGGAAACCTGTCCTGCCATGGGAATTGGCCAGACCCACCCCAGTGCCCTCCCTGCCAGGGCTCTCCTGACCCACCTGGCCCAGCCAGCACTGGGCAGCTCCAGGGAAGTTCAGTTATAATTAATGAAAGGATTGCAGCTGCAGCTTGGATTTTGACACAAACCCCTCCTCTCTCCAGTGGTTCCAAGAATGACTGAAGTTCACCGATCCCTGCAACGCAAGCGCCAGCCCTGGGCAGCCCCAGCTTCAGACACAGCAGAGCCTGGGGGTTTTGCAAGGAGAGCAGCTGCATTGAGTGAGGCCACCAGAGCAAGACTGAGTGCTATTGTTGCTGTTATTATTATTAAGAGAAAAGACTCAGTTTCCAGAATTGTCTTTCACAACACAGAACAAGTGGGAAAAGCAAAGCTCCTGACCCGGGTGATGAGGGACAGGGAGGGCAGCCAAGTCTGGACATCAGAACAGTGCAGATGGATGAAGATTCCCCATAAAGCCACTGGTTATAATGCCAAAATATAATTGATTGTTACCCTTTGCCTACACAACCACCAGCCCAGAGCCAAGTCCTGTCCCAGCACTTGCAGATCAGAGAATCCCAGACTGGCTTGGGTTAGAAGACACTTTAAAGCTCATCCAGTGCCACCCCCTGGCATGGGCAGGGACCCCTTCCACTGTCCCAGGCTGCTCCAAGCCCCGTCCAGCCTGGCCTTGGGCCCTGCCAGGGATCCGGGGGCAGCCACAGCTGCTCTGGGCAACAGAAACCAAGACATGAAACAGCTTCAGCTGCTCTGGTTGGTCCCAGATTCCAACGTTAGGATTTACTCAGGAAGATTTTTAAGTTGACCCAAAGATGAAGTTTTTCCCTCAGATGGAGTTTCAGGACTGGGACATTCCATTTCTGAGCAGGACCCCCTCACAGACTGAGCTTTCCTCTGTTCTCTCACAGCTGCTCAGCCCCAGCCTTGCCAGAGCTGCTGCCCAGGGCTTCTGGAAGCCTCCCTGCAGTGCCCAACCCTTTTGGGCACAGAGCTACAGACACAAGCAAAACTCACACATAAACTCCACAATTCTTCACACAGAAAGCATTTAAATCTCCTCATAATTAAAATAAAATGTGGTCATTTTTACGTACATCATCTTTTTCTCCTTGGTCTATTTTTAGAGCTTTAGTTGCCATAACAACGTATTTTACCATATAGCACATCCTGAAATGAGTCTGGGCTTCCTGCTGGTGTGCAGCAGAGCCTTGACCACCCGCACAGCCCGAGGGGGAGGGAGCTCCCCTGCCCCAGGGCACCCCCAGCACCAGCACTGGGCCTGCCCAGAGCCAGCCCAGGATCCCAGACACGCAGGGAACACAGTCAGAGAAACGGCTCCAGCAGCACCAACCAGCTCCTTTCTGGTTGTCACTACCACACAGCCCCTCTCTCACACCCCAACACCCCAGAAAAGCCCTTACCTGCACCCAGTGCCCTCACTGCGAGTGAAGTGACCCTTGGAGGAAAAGGTAGAGCCCCCCTGGCTGCTCTGATAAGCGAGAAAGGGCAGGTGGGGCACACGGGGGGCATGGGAACTCCTGTGGGGCTAGAGAGCATTGGGAACTCCTGTGGGGCTGGGGGACACTGGGAACACCTGTGGGGATGGAGAACATTTGGAACTCCTGTGGGGATGGGGGATATTGGGAGCACCTGTGGGGATGGAGAACATTGGGAACTCCTGTGGGGATGGGTCATTGGGAACACTTGTGGGGATGGGGGGCTATTGGGAACTCCTGTGGGAATGGAGAACATTGGGAACTCCTGTGGGGATGGGGATATTGGGAACTCCTGTGGGGATGGAGAACATTGGGAACACCTGTGGGGATGGGGCATTGGGAACACTTGTGGGGATGGGGGGCTATTGGGAACTCCTGTGGGAATGGAGAACATTGGGAACTCCTGTGGGGATGGGGATATTGGGAACTCCTGTGGGGATGGAGAACATTGGGAACACCTGTGGGGATGGGTCATTGGGAACACTTGTGGGGATGGGGGGCTATTGGGAACTCCTGTGGGAATGGAGAACATTGGGAACACCTGTGGGGATGGGTCATTGGGAACTCCTGTGGGGATGGAGAACATTGGGAACACCTGTGGGGATGGGTCATTGGGAACTCCTGTGGGGATGCGATCATGGACTCACTGACTGGTTTGGGTTGGAAGGAGATGATCTGTAAGGGCCCTTCCAAGCTCTGCCTTGCATTCCCCTTTTTGCGATGACAAATGGCAATATTCTGTTCAAACCAAAGAAACCAGAGGTAGTGGCAGCAGGTGAACCCCCCTGGCTGCTCCTGCTGCTCCAGATCCCTGTGGAAAAGCTGTGCCCACGGCAGCTCCTCACCCTGTGGGGAAGGACGTGCTCAAACCAGCCCGGGGCTGGGGGAAGCATGTTCTGTGTTTGAGCAGCTGAAGAGCTTTAATGAATACCAGGGGAAAGAGTTTTAAGTATAGAAAACACTATTTTCTCCAAAATTATTTGCTCTGCTTGAAAGCTAATGCTCTGTTTAAAGTCTGGTTTTATATGTCTCTTGGACTTGAGTTACGACACATTAATTATGGCCAGAGGCAATGAAGAAGTGTTATTTCTTTACAAAGGAGATGGAGAAATTCAGTTAAAAATAGATTATAAGGCAGTGCTGTCAGGCACAGGCATTTTCCTGCTCCGCTGGATTTCTCTTTTCCATCGACCAAGGACGACTTTGCTTGCAGAATATAAGGAATTTTTTATATTACTCAGCATAATTAAGTGTAGCTGGTTAGATGACTGTGGAGGTCACTAGAACAGCCAGTAACTTTTCCCTGCTAAGAGAAGTGGCAGTTGGCCAAACCCCATTATCCTCTCCACCCCTTTCTGGTTTTTTAGCATCCTTGCACAGGATTTGGAGCTTCTGTTGGGAGGACGAGGAGGAGCCGGGTGCACACAGGCCCTGTGCCCCAGGGCTGCGCCCCGGGCTGGCACAGAGCTGCTGCAGGGGCTGAAATCAGACCCGAGTGATCCTCTGGGCTCTTGCAGGACCTGGAGACACCGCTGAGCTTTGGTCAGCAGGGACAGAGCCTGGGGACAGCAACCCTCCTTCATTTTCTTTAAAAAAAAATTCCATCCCTGCATCAGGTGGGAACTTCGGATAATTCACAGATCAAAGGCAGGATTTCTTCCCTTATGCTCTGACATGTTATTAAATACCTCAAACACATCTCCAGTGAGTATGCAAAAGCAGCCCCCCAGCTCTGGATCTGTCTGCTGGGTGTCCCCCAGCGCTGCTGAACGCCTTGGTGCCGTCCCCGCCTGTCCCTCCCGCAGGGAGCCGATTCAGCCGAGGATGGACCCAGCGAAGGCAGAGCAGAGCCGCAGGAGCTTTCCTGGGCCGTCTGCTGGCCCGGCTGCCGAGCCCCGCTGCGGCGCTGGCACCGCGGGCAGTGCCCGGGAGAAGGCAGCAGGGCCGGGAGCGGGTCCCGGCTGCGGCATCCAGCAGTGCCCGGCCGAGCGCTCCGGCTGGGTTACCCGCATCGGAATGCGCCGATTGCCATCTAGTGGCACCCAAAGCTGGGCTCCGGTCCCCTGTCCCAGCTCCGGTGGCACAGGCTGGGTCTGTGCCTCTGCACGGCTGCTCTGAGCCGCTCCCCGCGTCCCCCCACCCCCGGAGCAGTGACCCCGCCACCGCCATCCACGGCTTGGGCTCCAAGTTCCATTTGCTCCTCTTTCTTCCCATGTTAACCCCGTCTTTTAAACGTCAGGATAGTAGAAATAAGGCCAAGGAGCGGCTCCGGGAAGAAGGCTCGTTGTTGGTGCTGCTCGTCCCGGGTGAAACAGCTCTGAGGCCGGGGATGCTCTGCCCGTGCTCTTTGACCACCGGCTCAGGTGGTCACAGCCGAGCGACCAAAACCGTCCCGTGTGTGCCCAGCGTGGCCAGTCCTGCAGGGCCCGGCGTGCCCAGGCTCTGCTGACCGCTGGGCCGGGCACTTCGGAGCCTGCAGCCCCCTGAGGGGCACCAGGTCCTGCCCATTTGTGCCCGGTCTGTCCCTGCTCCCCGCCCCGTGTCCCCTCCTGCCCCTGCAGGGATTCCCGAGGGACCCGGGCTCCCCTTCTGGTCACAGGGGGTGCCTCACCTGACATTAGGGCTTTAAGGCAAGGAAAGAGCCACTGCCTGTAAAGCCTCGGATGAGTTACTAATCTCTGGACATTTGCCCTACGGATCTGGGCGCCTGGGCCAGGGTCCTGCTCAGTGACCTCCCTTCTCTGTGCCTCAGTTTCTCCCGCTGTCCTGCAGAAATTACAATGACAATTAACCAACACCTTTGTAAGCTGCTCTGCAGGGAGAGGGGTCACTGCCCAAGGGCTGGAGGTGCTGGCTGGGCACGGGGCTGTTGAGGCTGCTTTAAAAGCTGGGCAGGAGCTGAGCAGGAGCTGGCAGCGTTCCTGTACCTCCAGCACCTCTGGCACATCCCTGCCCTGCTCACTCCCCCCGGAATGGGCACAGCCCGGCCCCGGCTCCCTTCGAGGGCTCCATCAAACAGTGTCTGAAGAGAAAACAGGGCCATGGCAACCAGGCCAACAGAGCTGGGTGGGACCTAAACACCGAGCCCATCTGCAGCAGAGCGCAGTGAGTTGTTTGGGGGATCACACTGCAGGTTTCCATGGAAAAAGCTCCCATAGAACAGCCTTCCAGACAAATTACTGGGTAAACTGCAGAGATTTCAGAGCTCCAGCCTGATGTTTTTAATGGGTGTTATCTCGCTGCTGCCAGCACTTTATAGGTCCAAAACTCAGTTTCGCTGTCTTTCCTCCAGGGTCCAGAATTGTGCCTGTGTTTGCTTTGAAAATAATGAAGGCACAAGAAAGGGCCTCTGTGGTTATTCCATCACCTGCTCAGCAATCCCGGAACGTGCAGAGGCAGAAGCAGGGAGAGAGCTGAAGGCAAGCCCTGCTGTTCCCCAACAGGAGACGTGCTCTGAGTTCTGGGTGACCCCCACAGCTCCCTGGGCTTGCTGAGGACTCCCAAGACTCCCCCAGCCCCTCTGTGCCAGCCCCACGGCTTTATTTCCTCCTGGCACCCTCAGACAGATCCCTGGGATGGCAACAGACCGGAGGAGCAGTGGGGGGGATGCAATCCCATTCCATCCATTTGCTCCATCCCGGCACAGCCACCCCACATCCTCCCACCCCAGGGAATTGGGGCCTGTTAGTGGAAGCACTGACTGGGTGGAGAAACTGTCCCCAGCTAAGATGTAGGCAGGAGAATCATTTTCAAATTTAAGCTCTACATTCAGGTCTGAAACAACACTAAGAATAGACTTAAGGCAGAATTAGGCCTTTTAAGCACCATTAAAGCTCAGGCAGAACATGAAGATCATCAGCACACAAGTGAAGATCTCTTGATTACTGCAAAGTTATTCTGAATTAACAGTGGTGGGAAGGAGGGAAGAATTAATCCAATCATGTGGGCTTGGACTGATCAATCATTTGTAATTATTGTCTTCTCTTTTGTCCATATGCACACTGGAAACTTAATTCTGATGCTGTATCCAGCAATGACAGGGAAATCACCAGGGATGAAGTGAAATGAGGAGAGGCCCATGCAATTAAAAGCCAACAACCCCCCACCCAGAACTTGATATTTAAAGCAGATAATTAAATCAATGAACAGAAATAAACTACCCCATGGTGTCAGAATTGTCATCCTGACTGCAGATGTGTGAATACATCAATGCATTCTGACTGGAGACGCTGAAATCAAGTTCACATGTAAGTCTCTCCAAGCTGTTACTGACTTATTGGGAATTCCCAACTCCAGATTAAACCTAGTTTAGAGAAAGGAATTTAGAATGTAAGAATTCCAGGAGAGTATAAAATGGCCAGAGAAAACATTACAGGCAAGTGCAGCTGACTGAGCAGATGCTCTTTTTATGGAACCATTTCACTGCTTGAGAACGCATTCTGTCAGGAAATTCTTCCTGAGAATCCTTCCTAAGAGCTCACCTGCCTGTGTCATCCAACAGCTGGAAAGGCAGTGATTTACTCAGGGAAAAATAAATTTATGTACAGAAAACAAAGAGACTCCCTGGTCAGGTAAAGATAAAGCTGGTCAGAAGTATTCCCTGTCATCCAAAGAATGAGACATAGCAAAGGTTCCCCATTCCTGGGAGGGATCCCAGGCACTGCAGCATCCCCTTCACGGCTGGAATGAATCCCTTCCCCTGCCAGGGGCAGACTCAGTCAGCTGCATCCGTGCTGTGACCACCTGGGAATGCCACTGCTGTGGATGTGGGACAGCAGCAGGGAGGGCAGGGGGAGGGAAAGGCTTCCCAAGCCCTGCTACAGCACGCAGCAGCTTTGAGTGCAGCAGAGACATCGTGGTACTCAGGTGGCTGTAGCACATCATTGCACTGACATGAATCCAGGAGGAATTTCCTCATGGAAAGGGTGGTCAGGCACTGGAAGGAGCTGCCCAGGGAGGTTTGGAGTCCCCAAGGAAGGCCTGGATGTGGCACTCAGTGCTCTGGGCTGGGGACAAGGTAGGAATCGGGCACAGGCTGGACTCGATGGGCTGGGAGGGCTTTTCCAACCCGGGATTCTGTGCCCAGGCTCCCTGGAGCCCATCCGGAGTCCTGCAGGCCCACCCAGTGGAGAAGCTGCAAACAGCAAGCCCCGGCTCCCGCAGGTTCTGCTGGATGCAGCAGCACACGGAGAGCACCGCGACATTCCCAGGAGCACATCAAAAACTCGGCGCCGGCACAGGATGTGCCCCGGCATTTCCTGGTACAGAAACAAAGCCAAACGGAACCGGGGGCAGCAGCTGCCTCACAGCACAAGGCACCTGAAAAACAGAGTCACTGTCACACCATCAACAGCCTGGGGTGACACATGGACAGACTGGGAAAGGTGACTCTCAACTCTTGCAGGGCAGGAGATGATTTCACGTTTGGGGGGATAACAAAAGTGGGCTTAAAAAGGCAACTCCAGCATTTGCTTGAGTGCTTTAAGCTGAGCAACATAAAAAGAGCCAAAGCAGGATGGGAGAAGTGGTGCTGGCATTTCATCTGAAACCCAGGTGAGAATGGTGGGGGGACAGACTGTGGGGGAGTTCAGATGTGGAAAGAAAAGTCCTACTAATTCTGAAAAGCAAATGTGGGAGTAGAGAACTACAGCCTCCAATCCTGACATTCTGCGGGATGGGGAGATTGAATCATCTGAAATGTAACTAAAATTGAAGCAAGA
Organism: Ifrita kowaldi; assembly: GCA_013398055.1. Lineage (NCBI taxonomy): Eukaryota > Metazoa > Chordata > Aves > Passeriformes > Cinclosomatidae > Ifrita > Ifrita kowaldi. The sequence continues at coordinate 13,048 of VZRS01000323.1, read as the reverse complement.
ACTAGGACAGAACTTCATTACAGAAAATCAATAGGATTGATTTTGGGAAGACAATAAAGAGTCAATGCAATCACATTAATTAATGTACCAGAAGTTTGGGATATTTAAGACAACCACTCTGGACATAACACTGGTTTTTACCAAGTCCTCCATGAAGTCAAATGTTTGACCTCCTGCTCTCATCTGCTTCTCTCTGCTCCCCAGAGACCACTTAGAAATCCAGTTAGAAACTGCTAAATTCTGTGCTGAGGAACATAAAATGCTCCTGGAAACTCCTGGGTCAAACCTCACTGCTGGAGTAGAGCGTGCAGTGTCCTCCACTGCTGACTTTGTGAGCATTTAAATCTAAATAAATCCCTTTTCCTATGGTTTCTCCAAACTCAGCAGCTCTATTGCCAGGGCAACACTGAGTTGTTTTTCCTGTGCACTCAAGTTTGTTCATGCTGTGGTGAAAGAAAACATTATTTTTAACAGTTTAACACCCAGGTGATCACCCTGGAGGGTACCTGTGGAAGCACTGCAAGGCTTTAAGAACTTACCCACTGGAATGTGCAGGAGAAGCTGAATCAGCTGTTCCCAAAATACAATATTGGAGTGTTAGAACCTGACTTGCCCAAGCAGCCGAGGGAGATTTTCTATGTCCTAGAAGATGTGTGTTTAATTAGGCTCATTGGCAATCAATGCCATTGATCTGCATGGACACAGGACAGGAGCTCCCTTCTGCTCTTCACTGACTGAAGCAAACAACAAATCCACCCAATGAATTCAATTTTAAATGTGATTTTGTTTCAATATGAAAGTTTCTATTTTAGTAAGTGAACATCAAAAATAAAGATTAGGAAAATCAAACACCTTTTTCAAAATTCAAGGAAAATTTAATCAATATGCCTTAAATTATTTTACAGTAACTACAATACTGACGAGCATAACGTTTTCCAAATGGTGTTTTCCTTGGAAGTACTGCGAGAGAGATTCCTCTTCATCCAGCAGAATGTGCACCATGAGGGAAGGAACCTCTGTCGAAGTCCTTCAGAAACCCCAGTTAACATAAAGCTACAGACACCCCAATGTGGTCATGTTTCAAGTGTGACAGAATTACAGATCCCTTTCACTTTTAAGCATGTTTTCTACTTCATAATTTAAGTATCTTAAATCCTGAAATACTCTCACAGCAAATGAACAAATAATTGAGACTGAAGAGCTTAGGAGGATATTGGTTAAAACACAGGAAATACTCTAATTACTTTTGTTCATTTGTGCATTTTTGGTGAGAGGGGTCAGAAAACAGGTCCTCGTTCCTGCAGACTTATCCACAGTCCCCCAAATCCACAGCAGCTCCTTTAACTGTTTTGGACAAAAATCTACCAATTTATAACTGCAACCCTTCGCCCTCCCCTACAAAACAAAACAAAACGAACAAAAATCACAACCCTCAAATAAACAACCAAAAGTTACTTTTTCTAAAGATCTAGGAATGGGAAAGAAATCACAGGAACTTGATAAGCATGAACACGTATTAAAGCTCTGGACTCCCCAGGTCATTGAAAACAGTATTCAAAGTCCTAAAAAAGTGAACACGAGACATTTTCCATTGTTCCGGGTGATTCAAACAGGTCTAAGTTTCATGATAGCAACACGAGACAGTTGTTTGCAGCTGTTTCTGGTCCAAGTCCATGTTCCAAGCTGGGATTTTCCTTTTGGCCCCCTGGAGTCCCCCAGAGTCTGTTCAGAAGACGGAGATGAGGGCGAAGACTCCGTACAGCAACGCGCAGGGATAGGCTACGAGCAGCTGCTGGCCCTCCATGGCTAAGGCAGAGATAAAGATCTTGGAAGCAGAAAAGCTGCACCAGCCAATAATTCCAGCCGTGAGAATAATCCCCATCATCCCTCTGGGAAGGCAGAAAGAAGAGAATTCCTGTGAGCCTTGTGTATATCCACCTGTAGGAGTCACACCTGGACTCATCCAACAGCTTGTGCAGGTTCTGGGATGAATTTTAGCATTTGGCAGTAAATGAAATATTCCCACTAAAAGCACTGGGAAAGCACTGGCACAGGCTGCCCAGAGCAGCTGTGGCTGCCCCATCCCTGGAGTGTCCAAGGCCAGGTTGGACAGGGCTTGGAGCCACCTGGGACAGTGGAAGGTGTCCCTGCCCAGGGCATGGGGTGGGACCAGATGAGCTTTTCCAACCCAAACCAGTCTGGGATTCTAGAATTTTAGAACAGTATCAGTCAATTATGACAGCAGAAAGCCCCCTCAAAATTAACTCTGTGCATATGAAATGTCAAAGCAGTGAGTAAAAGAACTGTGCCAAGCTGTTTCTTTTCAGTCTCTAAACTCACAGAGCCAAGAGGAATCATTCTCATTTTCTTCTATTTGTAAAATCCTAATTTGCATCTTCAATAATAATTACTTTACAGGTACTGAGACCTGTCAGATTCAGAGCTGGCTGAAAACAAACCTGAGATTGCTCTCGGAGTCTACTGATTCAAAAGCTGTTAATTGACTTAGAGGTAAAGGCAGGATTCACCCCCTTTTCCCCAGGAAGTACCTGAAGCCATTGACAATTAATTCTTGCCCTTACTAAAGATTCCTGTCATATTCAAACTACGCACACCTTCTGCACTGAACGTGAAAATTCCTTTCAGTGATTTCCTTCCCATCTCAGGAGGAATCTCTGCCCAAGGCACAAATGCAAGCACTTACTGCAGCGAGAAGACGATGGCGAAGGAGGAGAGCAGGATCATGGGCAGCAGGCAGTAGCCCAGCACGCTGGCCACGCAGCCGAAGGACACCCCGGTCATGCTCATCAGGTTCAGGAGGCAGAACATGCCCAGGCAGCCGATGGCGCTGATCCCGTACACGTACCCGAACTGGATCTTGCCAGCCTGCAGCCGGGCACAGGATGGGGTCAGGATGGAACCAGCACAGGGATGGGGTCAGGGAGCAGATCTACCCGCCCTGGGACACAGTGGGGGTGGGCACAGGCATTGCCCCCAGCCCCAGCTCCCTCACTCCCATCCCACAGGGAGTGTTTCCCCCAGGACACCTCACGCTCCAGGAGCCTGGAGTTTCTTCTCTCTCTATGGACCTTAATGAACAGGTTCTGATCCAATTGTTATTCTCTGAGCTCAGCCCAGGAACTGTTTACGGTTTAATCAAGGACTTCTCATGCTGACTGATCACTTGCAATAATAATCTTTACAGAACTGGCATGTAAAGACAACAAAAGTGTAATTCAGAAACTTCTTGACAAACCCAGAGCTGAAGTCCTTTAACTTGTGGCAGAATGCACAAAGTTACGGCACAAGGAAAATTATTTTAAAAATCGCAGAAACAGCTGAAGCTGAGCTGCCAAGCACTGGGTGTGAACCCAGGATTAGCTCAGGGAGATTTTAAAAAGCCAAAGCCAAACTTTGCTTGTTCACAAGCACACAGGAAGCACGTGTGGGTTATGTCCATGTATTTAGGTCATCTCCTGGTCTTCCCCAGCTGAGACTGATGCTTCCCTTACAGCACCTGCCAAGGCACCCCAGCAGGACACGGGGCTGTGCAGCTGCCAGGGTGTCCCCTTCCAACAGCTGCCAAACTGAATGTACTTAGGCCCAGCTCTCCTCTTCCCCAGGCAGCACAGGAAACAATCACACCTGCTGTGACCTTTGTGCCAGGCTCAGCCCACTTCCTTTCGCTACATTCCATGGATTTTTTTAAAAAGCACACAGGAGAAATAAATTCTTAGAAAAAGAAAATTCAAACGTATCTATTATAAACATGTTCATTAATTTGACTGGCCTAGTTTCCATAAATAAAAGTTACTTATTAAAGTAGGTTTGAAGTCCCCTTGGTACTAAAGTGTGTTTTAACTGTCACAGCAACGTGAAATTTTAGGCATAAATTAAAAGCAGTGCCTGAAGCATCTAAAGCTGAAACAGATTAAAACCCCTGAAGCTTTCAATGCCAAGGAACACTGTTTGCTGTCATCTCATCATTGACACTCCTGAGTCATTACAGCACAATCTTATTCCAATTAAGCTCAATTAGAAAAACTGGCCAGGCTTCAGCAGTGCCTGGCCCATTGAACAATACAAACAGTGTGAAAGCAGGTTTGCTCCAGAGTGACCTGACACTGGAAGTCACACCTGATGTGTCAGTACTCATCCATCCCACCTGCGTGAGGGGTCCCGGTGCCTCTTCCATCCATTCACACACAAATTGTTGTCCTGTGCAGGGTGAGGAGTTGGACTCTGATGATCCCTGGGGATCCCTTCCAACTCAGGACACTCCATGAAAGGAAAGGGATGTGCTTTCTTGGCCTCCATGCCAACAACTCCAGTAACCCTCCAGGCAATGCCACCCCTCTCCCAGCGTTTCCCAGCACAGCCCTGCCCAGCAGTGCCTGTGGCAGTGTCTCACCAGCAGCAGCGTGGCTCCAAAGGCCAGGCAGAAGACCATGGGCCCGGCCAGGTCCGTCTCGTTCATGATGCTGCCATCAGCCACCTTCAGGGGGTGCAGCACCGTTAGTGTTTTCTGCCAGATGTGGTCAAAATTGATCCCCAGTTCTGCAAGTGAAAAGAACATGGATTTCATTTCTTCCCTTTCTGGCTGCCCCACTTGCTTCACTCTTTGTCTTCCCTGCTTCTCCACTTCCCATCTCCTCCAGATCCATGATAGGCTCCAGAGAATTGAGCCACCCCCTCTTTCCTCCTGCTGCCTCCACACATTCCGGGTCTGAAGTGCTGGGAAGTGCCTGGGTGGTTTCTGAAGGACCAGATAAGGGCCCAAGCACAGAGCTCACAGAGGTCCCTTCAGCCCTGTTCCCTGATCCTGTTTTATTTATGTAAATAAAGTAATATTTTTAATAAAAAAGCCCAGAGGGTGGAAGGTATCATGCCTGGGGACAGGTGTGACAGATGCCTGTCTCTCCACCCAGTAACAGTGAGGGTTTATTCAGTTGTTTGGAACTGAAAAATAACAGAAATGAGCTGGAAACTGATCCCAGCAAGCCAGGTTGTAGCTGAACATCCAGCCTGGCACCTGCACGGGCTGTACTCCACACAGGCATTTCTGCAGTGTTTAGCATTCCTTGTTAGCAATGAAACATTCCAGTTCTAACTAAGAATCAACTCAAAGGACCTGCAGCCACTTATTTTACAAAGTGGGCAGTTACAATTATTATTTGCTACAGGAGGAATATTAAGTGTGTTGTCACAAAGTCAGGTCTCCCAGTTAATTGATTTAATCTGCCTCAGAGCAGCTGGTGTGAAGCAACAAAGCACAAATTTACAACTGCAGAAGTTTGCACAAGAACAAGGATTTCACATGCCAAAATACAGGTTTAAAAAAAAATCAATGAGAATTTCAAATCCACCGAGCACTCCCAGCAGCAGGGAATCCACACACTGCTACCAACTCATCCCCAAACTAGGAGGAGTTTTGGATTTAGGCCATAGCAAAGTTATACCTTCTAATAGCGGAGGCTCATCCTCAAAATTGCTTCCATAAAAAGACTGTGCTGAGGCTGGAGTGTAGCTCTGTGTTGGCTGGTAGATCTGCCCCGTGTAGGGCTGCTGCTGCTGCATCATGTCCGGGGGGACGAAGCCACCCTGCTGGGGGTACTCGTAGCCTCCATAGGGCCTGCAAAGCACAACCCCACGTTAGGGCACACCTGAGCTGCTGCTGCTGCAACACCTCCTGCAAGGCAAAGCTTGTTCCAGTCAATACATCACAGCAAACCCTTCCTTCTGTCCTAAGAAGTCCCTTTACATGGTCCCATACCCAGGTCCTCAATGAAAAAACCCAATCAAAGCCACCCTCTGCCCCAAACAAACTCTTCAGGTGTTCTTGCCACTGATGTTTCCCAAGTCTAACCACAGAGATTTCCATAAACATCTCCAAAATCTTTAACTACGGAAATAGAAAGAAGGAAAACGCAGAACTCCTCGTGCTAGCAGAGTCCAGCCCCAGCACAGCCCCGTGATCCTGTTCAGGTCACAAATGGCACTGACCTGCTCCATCCATCTCAGGGATCACACAGAGAGACCAAAGCCCTCAGCTCGAGGCTGGATGTTCACATGGGATCCCCCCTGACCCAGGAACACCCACCACACCTCCCTGCTGCAGCCTGGGAGTCACCTGGACATCGCAGGCTCAGTTAGGTGACACTAATTTCTAGTCCCCAAGGGAGTGACTGGAGATGGAGCTGCAGAAGAACAGTGCTTCTTATCCCAGGGACATGCAGATCACTCATATAATTAAGATTATTCATGCAACTTGTCCTTCAACCTTCTAACACTTGCTCTAAAATCTACCAGGCAGAGAATTCAACACAAGATTCCTTCAGATCTCCACTTACAGACAGTGAGTTCAGCTCTCCCTCAAACAGAGCAACTGGGACTCATTTACAGAAACCAGCAGTTGGCTGAAGTGCCAAACCTTTCCTGGATACACAGACTGTCCCAGAAGTATCCTAAGGAAGCCTAAAGCACAGCTGGAGAGGGACTTTGGACAAGAGCCTGGAGTGCCAGGACAAGGAGAATGGCTTCCCACTGCCAGAGGGCAGGGATGGATGGGATATTGGGAAGGAATTGTTCCCTGTGAGGGTGGGCAGGCCCTGGCACAGGGTGCCCAGAGCAGCTGTGGCTGCCCCTGGATCCCTGGCAGTGTCCAAGGCCAGGCTGGACGAGGCTTGAAGCAGCCTGGGACAGTGGGAGGTGTCCCTGCCCATGGCAGGGGTGGAACGGGCTAAGAGTTCGGGTCCCTCCCCCCCGCGATGCCGTGACCCCGCGGGGCCTGCGGGGCACACGAGTTACTTGCTGTACGGCCGCCCGCTGTAGCCGTAGGGCTGCGCCTGGTCCTCGATGCTGTAACTGGTCTGTAAGAACTCAGTGTTGAAGCTGTCGAACCCGGACATCGCCTCCTCTG
>VZRS01000322.1:17873-56384 GCA_013398055.1 Ifrita kowaldi | reverse complement strand
TAGCAAAAGTTCGCCCGCAGGTAGCACCGGCGCGTGCTTGTCTTGGGAAGGGCTGTTTTCTCTTTAAAATAAAACCAACAGAGCATCTGCACACGCGAGGCATTTGTGCTTGGATTTTTTCTTTAACCTTATCGGTCCTGTTTTCACATTTTCCCCCGCAAAACTGCGCAGGGAAAGTGCTCCAGCTCCCCTTCCTGCGCTCCAGACAGCACGGAGCAAGCTCCCGGCGTGGCCCATCAGTACGGTGGGCTGTTCAGAGCTCCCCCGTACTGCAAAGCGCCCTGCTCTCTCGGGATCCTCAGGCTGCCACTAGCACTCTTACAGACTGCTGCACACTTCTGTGCATTGGGACCTTTGGTATTTCACCACGGTAGCTCCGAGCAAGTAGCTTGCAAATAACTCGGACTGTGGAAAAGCTCTTTTAAGGGAAGCGAAGCTGCACGCTTCCCTAAGAGCTATTGTTTTAAAGCGTACAGACTTCCAACAAGAGCCTTCACACTCCGTGAAGAGAGGAATATTCGCTTCACTAGACGCAAAAACGCTTCTCATATGAAAGTGGTCAGCCCTATAAAAGGAAATCGAGCCCAAGGAGAAGTGGGAGAAATCTCTGGGCTTTTCCTCTTGAGACAGATGCATGTACACTAATGGGAGTACTGTGGCTAAGCGGCCGAGCTGAATATATTTTGAAATGTAACATGATACCTTCTTTGCTCTTGCTCTTTCTTCCTCCGTGGCTCTTTACTGTATTTAAAGGAATGTTTTTCTTATCAGCCCGCCCCTCCTGTCCCCGTGTTTCCAGCCATGCTCTGGTCTCGCTCTGTTCTCACCACTCGCTCTCCCTGTACAAGTCCTTAAATAATCTCTCCAGCTTCCTTGTGTGTGTCACCTCAGCCTCTTGGACACACGTGCCACTCTGCTGCCTGCTCGCTGCTCACCCTGCTCTCGCCACCAGCCCCCCGGCCCCTTCTCGGCACCGCGTTTCCCTCGGCCACCTCCACTTGATGCAGTGGCTGAGCGTCGCTCTTCAGTCTGTCAGCACCGCTGCCGCCCGTCCTGTCCTGTCCTGTCCTGTCCTGACCCAGTCCACAGGGACCTTGCTCTGTGGGCCGTCACTTCTCAGCCCCGTTCTGCCCTCCCTTCCCACCGCCGGGCTGGTCTGTCCTGACTTCCTGTGAGCCACTATCCACCCTGACCTTGCGTTTGGTGCTGGTGCCTCACCAAAGGAGAAGCTGTCTCCTGTCCAGGTTATTTAGTGAAAAGGTGAATGCAGGTGGTATCAGATTCCTGCTTGGGATTACTCCAGAGGCAAGGAGGCACCTACTCCCTGCTAGATCCCAGGTGGCAGGATTAGCATTGCTGGCATCACAGTCTCACATGCTTATGTAAGAAACTTTCTGCACATGTAGATCCAGCCCGGATTGGAAGGGAGCTCCAAAAATCACCTGGTCCAACTTTTTATGGCAAAGAGATGAGATCGTGACCCTGTCCAATCGCATCTTGAATGCCTCCAGTTGTGGGGACTCCACCCCATCCCTGGGGATGATTTTCCAGTGGATAATTGTTCTAACTGTAAAAAATTTCTTTTTTTCAGTTTCATCAAAATCAGGATGATACCTCTCCTCGTGCAACTTGTACCTGTTGCTGCTTGCCTGCTCCCTGTGTCTCCCTGTGAAGAGAGAATCTCCATCTTTTTTGCAGCCATACGTGCACCTGTATGATTTGACCAGGGTTTGTGCAATAGGTGTCCAGTTCTTGCTGCTTTCGCAGAACCCGCTGCTGTGGGCACGGCCAAGGACTTCGACACATGCCTCTTCTACACACTGTAGAATGCTATTTGCCCCCGGCACATTCCTTAGCTGCGCAATGCAACAGTTATACTTTGTCATCTGTAGTATTTCCACCCTAGAATATAAATTTACAGCCCTGCGTTACAACCTGTCCTCAAAAAGCGAGAAGTGAAAGGAGAGAAGTTATATAACTGGTCTGGTGCTGCAGATCCAGCCAGCCACCAGCAGGATTGCATTGCAGGGATTCCCGCCTTCCAAAACATCCCCTTCTTCCCCAAAAGTCCTGCTACCTCAGCCTCTAAGGCAGTTTACACCCTTCATCTCAAAACCAGACCACCTTTAGGACTGTGATGCTCTGCATCCAACACTGGAGGGAAACTGGAGGGATAAAGCTCAGGTATTTTTGAAGCATCACGCAGGCAGCCACCTGGCTGCCTTCCAGTATGCTCTTCCTTTGAGTGTGCTCACTGTTTCTCATATAGAAGACTGCTGATCCATCAGTTAATCATATTGAGTAAGCACCTAAAATTAACTTTTAAATTATTAATACATGAGAACATATCCGTTTGCCATGTACATTATTTTAAAGGATTACAGTGTGTACACTGAGTGCCATTAACATTACATTTTGAAGACAGTAAATTGACTTGTATGGAAATCAGAAGAGTTGATGGATTCCTCTAAAGATGCCTTTGACAATGATAAAATGTTCAATTGAATTACTACTAAGCATGTGTCTGTACTTAAATTTCTTTTTAATACATACAAAAATAAGCGGCTGCTCAAGTCTTATTAGTATAATATTTTTCATTTTGTGGTGGGTTAAAAAAATAGATACACATGAGTATTGAAAATACTCATCTGACGAATAAAAACACTAGGAAAGATATGTTTAGTTTCCTAGACTACAGCTGTATCGTTCAAGACAAAACTGTGCTGTCATAGGGTTGTTTATCCAAAATAGCACCACTAAAATGGTTAAGCGGAGAAGTAGCAATGCATCTTTTCAGTGGCAGTGAAGTACATGCTTATCTTTTCCTTTAAATAACAAATCTCTGGCAACACCCTACACGATGCTGTATCATGAAAATAACAGCCTAAAATGCTGATATTTTCTCTAAGAAAAAAGATTGTCATTTTCTGCAAGAAAAAGCACACAAGAAATAATGTTGGCAATAACGTACTCTGACTATGTAAACATTATTCCTGCTCAAGGACAGTCTAAAAAGTAAAGGCAAACATTGGTGCAAAAGCCTTGATGCCTTCAGGACTTTGTGCCCAGGAGAAGTTTGTCTCAGCTCCCTGTTTTCTTCTTCTTTGCAGTGGTTAAGGTTTGGGCTAGAGAATACAAATTCCTCTGACATATGATGGAAGAAGAAGATGGAAGAACTAATGAGACTCCCTGGCTGTGCTCGAGGGTAGCCAGGCCACTGGGAGAGAAGACGACAGGGCGTGCAGTCCGCTCCTAGCTGGAGAGCGTCTTGCTGCTCTGCAGCTTCCAAGCTCAGAGCCTGTGGTACAATTGGGCTTAGGATACCAGTTTATTCTCCAATGTACTTCCTCAAGACATCAGAAAGCCCAGAAAATGCTCTTTTTTGCCATTTGTACTCCTCAGGAAACTTGCATTAACGTAAGTTTCTCATGTGTTAAGGGTTCAAAATCAGGTCCAAAATATAAGCAGAATATAGGCATTCGCTGTCTATTTAGCACTGCATTTAAGACTCAATAACTAATAATAAATGGCTGTTGGAGTTCAAATACTGTGGACTTGGTTTGCTTTCCGCAAAGACTTGAACTCTGCAGGGTGACTTTTCATTTTGGAACTTAGCCAAAGGACACTAAGCTCTACAATTCAGTTAGTTCCAAGAGAGAAAAAGGTCATTTTAAAGTTTTATTAAATAGACTAATGAAAACTGTCTAGTAGATATGAAGTTTTCTTTAGAAACATTATTATATTTCATATATATACTGAGAACAGGCATAATTTTCTTTTCTATTACGTTGATTTAGGAAATGAAAATCCAATAGCAGAAGATCTGAAGAGGGGAGATCAGAATCTGGCCACTGCTTTCACTCTCAAAGGAACTTGCATGAAAGCATTATATGAAAGTCAGCATTAAGCATGATCTTTAACTAGTAGAATGCACTGATAAAAGAATCCAGCGATCTAAAAAGGGTCAACTTGGTCATTATTGCCTAGTAGGTATATAGGCAAAAGTGCTGACCAACCTTTGAAATGATAATAAGTTTCTTTTGTCATGGACAAAGCTTTTCACCTTAAATAGACAGGAAGTTTTCTAACACAGTAGAATTTTAATAAACCTTAATCTGGAACAAAACCAACTCAAAAATATTTCTGTTGCTTTTACTATAAATGAAGCAAATGCTTAAAATATTTTTAAAAGCTGTCCATAAAAAAATAAGTCTTTTTAACATCAAGATGGAAGGGGGAAAACATTCTCCTTCCTTTCTGTCTACATCCTTCTTTTCCATTGTGTTTATTCTGTCACTCAATATATGGTGGAGATTGTAAGCTGAAAGGGGTAATGAAAGCACTAAGAAAAAAAACTAAACAAGTTTGTAAAAACACTCACTAAATATAGCTGTATGAGCTAAAGGATACAAATTGAATTTCAATATTCACCAAAAGACTGAAAAGACTGAAATTTTCAAAACTGTACGTGTTTTCCAACAAGTATTCGCTCAATTCTGGTTTTTAACTGATTGAGCAAGAACTTCATCAAATACATTAGTTTTAGATGTTTAGAGACTTCTTCTTCTGCCCAGTTGTTATCAAGAGGATTTCTTTATATCAGTCGAGTATAGACTTTTTCTGTAGTCTATGTCTAAAGACTAGCGACAGAAAAGGAAAAGCTATGGCACAACCATAACTGAATAAACTCACTGCATTCATAGACCACATTGTGGAGATCTACTTTTTGTTGCTAGGTAAGTTATAGCTCTATTTACAGCTTTTTCAAAAGGCTGAATAGTCAGAGACATTTTGTAATTTGAGATGGAGTTCTAAGCTCCAGTGAGAGAGATTTGCTCTTCCTGGACTGTACAAAATAGAGCAGTTACACAAGGTGGTGTAGAGGAGAGGGGAATTTTAAGCGATACTGATCATTCAAACAGAAACTACATTAAAAAGACAAATATATTCAGCCCACCCTTCTACAAAAACACATCTGTTCCCACCGCTAGCTCCACAATTAACACATAGACTGATTCAGCACTAAGAATTATAAATTGCTGTATTCTCTCAGTTCCAATGAAGTGATGAAGAAAATGAGTACTTTTGGACATCAAAGGTGTTAAGTGAAATTACACCTTAAAAGTGTTTACTTTCCCCAAATCAAAGTCAGCTACTTTCCTGATGCATAATAAGTTTTCAACTAGGATGCCAAATAACACTAGAAGAAAAAGTCAAAATTATACTGCAATAGGAGGAGATTCAGTTCAAACTATACTTTATATTCTCATTTATGACACGAGAAATCAGGATTTATTCAAAATGTGGTACTCATTCACAGCTTTGTCACAGATAAGGAGAGAAGGCAACAAGAATTGTGACTCAAAATGAAATCCAGCCACACTGCAGTCAGTGGCAAAACTCTTAGGAAGCTTAGCGTGACTGTGATTTTGTCTCAAGTATTTTCTTGGTTCCTGAGGGAGGGGTAATTAAAATAATAAAGACAGAGAGAAAATCTTCAATGCCATAACTTGCCTGCAGGCTGTAACTTTTAGAGCATATTTTCACAACAGCTGAAGCAGGATCATCAGGCTACTGCCATCTGAAAACCAGAAACATTTAAATGGTGTAAACAAAAATAGACTACATAGAAGTAGGTTTTACCAAGCAGAGAGAAGAGGCACAGCAATCCGGCTGTACTGGAAACAAAACAGATCTTTCCTCAGTGAGTGCACTGAGCTGTGTGCAGATCCCAGCACCCTCTGAATTAAAATGCACCTCTGCGCAACAGCCTTGCAAGGAGTCTGTGCCTTTTGTTGGCTTTCAGGGTATGGATGCAGAGCTGAGGTGTGTTTCAGGCAGGTTCTTCCCATGTGCTATAGGCACCGACACTCTTCATAGCAGCCAGGTCATGTCTCAAGCCATTCTCCGGAGCAGGTGATGTGGAGTTTTGAGAGCATTCCCATCCTGTGACTTTAAATAAGCAAAATGCAGATGTCTAATCGTCAATTCAACTCTGAACCAGATACTTTGTGTTTAAACTGCTGTTTGCAAAGGAAGTCATATTTTGCTTTCTTGATGTAAGAATTGCTAAAAAAATTGCCAAACCAAAACCAAAGTATGCTGCATTATCATCTAAATTAATCCCTTGTCACAAAGTTTTAATCTCTTACTAACTCTTCTTAGCCAATTAAGCCAAAACTTTCTCAGAAACTGGCTGGCAGGAAAAGATTCCCTTGCTCCATCCACAGCAAGTAGTGGATTGGCTGCTTAAACAGAGCATTAGAACTTGTGTTAATGTAGAAGTTGTGTCTGCAGTGATTTAAAAGTCTATTTTCTACAAGTCTTGTCTATTTATTCAACTATTCTAAAGGAGTAAGAAGTCATTCTCTGGTTTAAATTATTTCCTTTTGTTTGGAAAAATAGTCATCCAAGGAGACTGATGGGACTTGCAATTCATACTGTCTGGCCAGAAGCAGGCATTTAGCATATCTTTATTATAAAAAAAAAACTTGGAGCACAAATTATACAATATACACAAAGTGATCTACATCCTTTGATAAGAGAGCAGTCTTCCAACAGAAATGACTGCTGTGTGGTTGCTATCCTGACAAAATGAAGATTTCTTGGAGGTCATTCCAACCTTGATGATTCTATGATTCCTCTCCTCTCAAAACTGTGATGGCTGTTCTTTATCAAAGGACCTCTTTTCCATGATTGTCAGATGTATACAAATAATCTGTGTTTATTCTTAGAGCAAGTTGTAACTTTCTTGAGAAGGAAATTTTTAAGGATTCTTCATTTTGCTGTCAAATAGTGTAATTAAAGTTACTAAGGTCAAATTACCCGACTGTTTTCCTCTGATGCTTTAGCAGATGTGAAATAGAAAAACAAAGATGTGGTACAACACAGTAGTTCATACATTCATCTTCAGCAGCACTCTACATCCACAGGCAGTGAGAAGTCTCAGGGAGTCTCTACAGCAGCTGAGAGGAAACCCGTTGGTGCTCCTCAGGAAGCTCTCACCACCTCTAGCTGGAGGTTTGGGACAGGCAAGCTTGTCACCAATAGCCTAAGGCTTAGCTCTGATTTATTCTGGTTTTGTAAACTTGCTCATGTAAAGGTGCATATCTGTCTGATCTCATATGCTAATTGGACCTCAAAATGTTTAGTGAAAGTGAACAGAGAATATCTTTGCAGAAAAGGCTTTCAGAACAGTTACATCCACCACATAAGATCAGTTCTTTCTCCTTGACCAAGAGCCTTTTTAACACACACTAACTGCTCTGTGAAGATTTAGACAGGCTGCTGCATGGCAAAAAGGCCTCAGCAGGACTGGGGCTCCAGCACTGAGGCTCCCTTGAAGCAGGAATGTGGCTCCTCTGTTGTCATGTGCCCACCTCAAGGGCGTGGGTTCATCTTAGCAGAAAAGCCCTTGTTCTAAGATGACAGATGACATTTCTGGTCTTACATTGATTGCTTTGTAGGTTCTCCCTCCTCCCCCCAAAGATTTGGTGATCCTCTTATCCTAGTTATTGTTTGGCAAGCGTTTGAACAGGCCATTATTTCAGCCATGCCTCAGGGATGAGATAATGTAGAAAATGCCATATTAAGAAACAACCAAACAAACTGCATTCTGTGAACCACAATGGAGTGACGATAGAGCTTGGATATTTACAGCAAATCAATGAATCTGTCTAATTACTATGCTCTAATTTAGATCATTTGCTTCTACAGTGGGAGGCAGACTACTGGTGGATTGTTCCTCCCTCTTTAAGACCTAGAGGTACATATGTCATATTGTGAAAATGTGATACAAAATTGATTCTAAAAAATTGCCTTCATATTACTCACTAGGAAGCAATTGGAGTCAGGCCAGGAGCAGATGGCAGCTCAAAAGGCAATCCTCTTCCTCCTCAAGAAGTACTATTACTTTGTACTTCAGTGGCAGTATCGATCTAAGAAACCTGATGCCTTTTACAAACAGTAATGAACGTAATTTTATAGTGCCCGGGTAGCAGAGTTAGGATTTCTCTGCTTTAGCACATGGGGAAACTGATGCAGGCCAGGTTTGCAGCATTCCCAGGCCCACAGCTTTCCAAGAGATTCCATTCTCCATCTGAAGAAAAATCAGCATCTCTAAAATCCCAGCATTCTGCCACAAGTGTGGCACCTGAACATCAAGCACATGAAATTAGGGGATGCCAATTAGAGGCAGAGAAAAAGCCATTGGCAAAAGGAAATTTTCCCAAGCTCCACAGGAAAGTAGATAGCAGGACCAGGACCCAGACCAGCTCAGTTCTGGGCTGTGCTTTGTAGGCTGTCCCTGGGAGCCCATGGGGATTATCCAGCTACTCCTGAAACAACTTGCCCGCAAAAACCACCTCTTGGACGAATTAAGCACTTGTTTAAAGTGGAACTGAATTTCTGAACGTGAATACCTGCTAGTTGTTATACCTTGCAGCACAGCTGGATCCAGAGAACCTGCTGAGATGGTGAAACTCTCCATAAACAGGCATCAGTATGTTTCCCTAGTCAGGGCTGAGCAAACCTGGGTAATTAAAGAGACATTTTTAAAATGCAGGAAGCAGAAAGATTTTCCTACTTCTTGCACTGATATAGTAACCAATATAGTAATGATATTGAAATGTGAAGAATTTCAGCCCAAATGTTGGGGGATGGTATAAATAAGTTAATTTGAGAGTGGGAGAAAGCTTGCATACTTCTCAGACCTTATTCTAATATGCAGTGAGGTCGAAAACAAAATCCTCAAGCATGAGCAGCATTGGGCACACAGCAAACAACTTTGCTATAAATTACCGTGCGTATCCCCAACAGCAGATCTTTACTGGGTCTAAACTCTCTATGCAAGTGAAGCTAGAAAAACGTGCATCAGCCAAACATTATCTTCAGATGTATGTTGAACATATGTGGAATACATGGCATGGTTTGCAAAGTTTGCAGTAGCACTTAGGTAGATGCGAAACTTTGGCGTGATTTGGAGTTTCTCCTCATAAGAATTTTATTTCATGCTTATGGAAGGGTGATTTCTCATGGGTTTTCAAAAGTGGACTCTTTCATAACATAAATACTTCATAATGATCTTCACCATGTAAGTGAGCAAAGGAGAAGAAGAAAGCTGAACCAGTGGCAAACTACATAAGAGACAAAAAATACAAGTTTCTGAAGAGTCAGATTCCATTTTTCTACTAGTAGTTCAGAAAATTAGTTTTGCAAAGAGCAAGCTGCTTTTCTAAAAAGGTGTTTTGCTTTATAGAATTTAATTAATGTATTACTCTGGGTGTATTTCAGTGCTGGCACTCATACCCTGCCAGGGTATGAGTGTCTTTTTTTCAAGTAAGCAGGCTGCATTATAAACTAGGATGCAGTTCTGGTCGCGGTGAGGTCAAAGTGCAAGTTGGAGTCAGACTTGATTTCATCATCTCTAAACTTTGCAGCGTGTTGTATAGTTAAAAGTCACTTTTTCTTTTGATTGTTTACACACTAATATTTTAATTTGTCTTTATTTCTGGGAAACTGAAGTGAGATATGTTGAGGTCTTTATATTTTTTGGTCAACTCACCTTCCCATACTTTGAGGCCATGAGGTAGGGCATCATTCTACTATAATGTATGGACAGACCAAATGTTAAGAAACAGCAAGAAATAGAAGTATTTCTCCAGGACAGTGAAACACTACCTGATGGTAAGTTTTCAGAAAGCAAGCAGTAACTGACCCTAAGGTTCAGGTGGACATTAGGAGGAATTTTTTCATAGAAAGGGTGATTAGACATTGGAAGGAACTGCCCAGGGAGGTGGTGGAGTCACTGTCCCTGGAGGTATTTAAGGAAAGACTGGATGTGGCATTTGGTACCATGATGTGGTTGACATGGGGGTGTTAGGTCATAGGTTGAACTCGATGATCTCAGAGCTCTTTTCCAACTTAGCTGATTCTGTGTTCTGTACAATAGCAGTACTGAACCTTGTGGTCAGATAGCCCTTGTAGCTGCAGTGGAAGGGTCCTTTCACTCAGGTGCACAGGGGAGTGTGGCCCTCATTGTAGCAAAATGCGGGCACCCATTATCACACGAGAATCATACATGGCTATATAATTTCAACATCATGTCTTATGAATTCCTGCTGCCTAACTGAGCATGAATATCTCTGGGAAACACCAGTGCCTGCATCATATGATAGGACAGAGACCAAAGGGCATGCAGGAAAGGGAACAGGAGGGAGAAGACTGTGCCCTGGATGCAAAGGGTAAAAAGGCTTGATGTGGCCAATATGTTATGGGATATGTATCCATGCTCTAGAGATTGATTAAAAGAACAATGTTTTTGAGTCGTAATGTGTCACAGCAAAGCAAGGATCACATTTAAAGATAAGTCTGCTGGTGCAGAACAGAGCTCACGTGGAACTGGAAGGCACAGTTAAATTCATGCTGTGACGGACAAAGGACTCTTTTCATTTAGCAGATAGCATTCACATACAGACATCCTTCCAGCCTATGTTATTTGCTGCACCAGCATATTCAGTGTTATTTACACAAAGGAAGTAAGTAAATTGTCTTCCATGAATAGCAAAAATCCCAGTCTTCCTTTCTCCTTGAGAAATACAGAAGCCAGTAAAGGTAAGCCAACACCATAAATCCCATTTTTTGTATTACAAGAGTTCTCAGGAACTCTGGTTGCATGACAGAAAGTCATTGCACTGGTCAAACACTGGAAAACATTTAATTAGCTTATAGAGCTATTAGTTGATTTCCATTTTACTAGGTGCACCCCATCACAGAATACCCCATAACTGAACTTGCCGTTGAATGCAATCGTAGGAAGTCAAGGTGTTCTCACTTTCTCTGACAGGAGGGTTTTGCAACAGCCACAGCAACACAGCTTCACGCTCACAGTGTGAACACTGGAGTCTGCATTGCACAGAACCTTGACTGTATGATGACACTGGCATAGCTGTATCTTCCCAATCTGTCCCTGCTGCATATGAGTCCTAAGGACTACTGGTAACAACGGGACTGGCTGGGGCAATGTGGGTAAGCAGGCCACTAACCCTCTAATTGCAGGTAGTCATAGCAGGCAAAGACTCTGAATACTTGAGGACTTCTATCATCAAATTCAGTCTTAAGAAATTCTCCTGCTTGGTGTACAGTCCCTTTCATGAGCTTATGAAGCTAAATGATAAAGCAATTTTAGTTACTTCTCTTAGCTCAGTTCCTCCCATTTAGAAAACTATATCAGAATTGCATTCCTCAGGTAGTCTCCAGCCATCTTCTAATTTCCAGCCTAAATATATTCACAGCCAATCTTATTTCCTTCCTGACACCATTTGTCTGTCTGGTCTATTTGTGACTCAGTCCTTATTTATGACTCACCGGTGTGAAAGATAAGATTTGTGGCTTAGTGAGTAGCCTAATTGCCCAAGCAATGATTATATTAGAAATACTCTGAGGGAACATGTAAGTACCCTTCTTAAAGTCCAATTAAAGAAATATATTTACATCTAAACAGCCGTAAATAAAAATTTTAAAATATATTTGATGTGGAATTTTCTGAATAAATATTTATGCTGTGTTTGCTAATCACCGCAGCAATTTTTTTCCTGAGCCTCTTGTTCAACACAAGGGAAAAGGCAAGGTGGTGTGGATTATATGATGATGCTACATTTCTCTGTTAGCCTCCAGCTGTGGGAGTGACCAGCTTTTATGATGTCTATGCTAGGTCGTGGTTCGTGTGAGCTTGGCTGAGCCGATGGTATGTGGGCGACTTGGCAGAACAGCTGGAACAAATGGCAAAAGTTATCTTGGTCACCCATCGGAGAGAGCATGTTCTAGCTTTAGTTCATCAGCTCTGCCCCATAAAGATCTGGCTGGAATTTCAGCTGCTTATGGATGTTGGGATAACAGCAGTGGACAGCAACATTTTTCAAAATGTGCTTAGTTCTCCATTCTGCAACACACTAATCATGGTTGGATTGAAGATTTTGCAAGATCGAAATTAAAAGTTCATATAGGCTGCCCGGAGAAGGCCCAGGAGCAGTTATCCATTACTAGTAGTTGTTCATTTTATTATTCTTGCAGTACAATCTAGAGACTTTAGCAACAGACAGGATCTTCGTTGTCCTCAGCACCACAAAAAGCCAGAACAAATGGCCGATTTTTTTCCACATTTGGTGGAGTATTAGCAGACATTTTCTTGGAGGAGGCTGTTTTTTCTGATGGCGGTCTATCAAATCCCAGTTTCAGCTCTGCTACCCACTGTCTATTCCATGAGTGTTATCACAGACTCCATCCTCAGGTAGCACTGATCAAATACGCTGCTGTGTCAGTCACCCAAACTGTGCTGGTTTATGCTCGCTGCATCACTTCGGCAAGGACAATGACATTACAGCAGCTGACACCAGCACAGGATCTGGCCCTCGGACGCTGTCAATGCCATTTAGTACCACTCTTCTCTTTCCGCTTCTTCCTCAGTGCAAGGAGATTATTCTGGCTGACTGCAACCAGGAGCCAGGCGCAACTCGGCTCCCTTCCTGCACCCAGCCTCCCCAGCTCATTAGATCCCAGAGGAACAGGGGGTGTGGGAGGGGAGAAGATCCGGCCCTTTAGAGGTGGTTCCATTTATAAATATTGACTTTAATGCTAATTTCATGTAGTTGCTTGTAAAAGTCTTTTAGACTGAAGCAGAAGGCACACTGCAGATGGCAAGGATATTTTTCACAGTTTTTATGGTGGATAACAATATACTTGACATTTTGCTCATTAAATGTGAGCCTTGGTATGTGAGTAAACATGCTAAGCATCTGCGCTCTAAAATTACCAGTGTGAAAAGCAACAACTCAAATGTTTCAGTCAATAAATGTACAGCACAGAAGCAACATTCAGCAACTTTCTGAATGCTGTGTGCAAGGCGAGGACTGAGTTTGCAGTATTACATGGAACACTCTAGAACCAACAAGGAAGAAATAACATATTGCTTTACAGTCCATATTTTTGAGGGAGAGGATTACATCCAGAAATCTCTAAAGTCAATGTAAACACATGGTAGACCATACCCATCAATTTGTGTTTCTAGGGGAAATAACGTGTGCCTTGTCAAGCCTCAAAACTGTATCGGAAAGAAAGGAATGGAGCCAGAGTGAGCTGGAAAGGTGGAAGAGACGGTCTGTGGAGAAGAAGGCAGTCTGTCATTGAGAAGAACACTAGACTGGGATAAGAAGGGGCAGAAGGACAGATGTGTAGTACGGTGTGAGCAGATGAGTGACCAACCACGAGGAGATCAAACAGAAGAGGTGCCACGGAACTACCGCAGGCACTTTTCTGCTGCCCATCTTCGGGTTTTCACACATTCTTAAAGAAATGAACAAGAGAAAGGGTGTGAACTCAGGTGGAAAGAAAAGCTCAAAGGGTAAGACAGCTATAGGATATCAATCCAGTATACATGCTTTCTGCTTGTCTTTAAAACATTTTGGAGATACTACCTTGAGATAGATGCAATTATGAGTGGAATAAAACACACCTGAGGAAAACAAAATTTAGCTTAGTACATCTTGTGATGTTCACGACTCCAGCCTTTTCCAGAAACCAATACCATGTAGACAACTACAGCAAGGTTAAAATTTAAAAAATAAAGGATACCTACACTGAAGTAAGCAGAAGACTGTTGTCTTGTAGTTTTACTCATGGATTTAGCATATGTTTTGGCACATTTCAAGACAAACAATTTGTTAAATCTGTATGATGGAAATAGGTATGAAGAAAGTGAGACTCACCATATCAAAAGATTTATTTAAGAAAAGACCAGGAGGATTAAGGTAATGCTGACTTCTTCGTTATCCTCCATCTCTCACAGCAATGTTGGCCTATAAACATGTTTTTTTTATTTCATAATATACACAGATGTCCTCTCCCTTTTCTCACACCTTCATCTTTCCTCATGTCTTCCAATTAAATCTACCTTCATCCCAGTGTTAAATTCCTGTTTTCTTTGACAGCTACTGTTCAAGTCGTGTCTCATTTCTCCCTCCAAATAAAACTCCTTGAAACTTTTGTTACCTGTCAGGAGTCAGCTCTTTGGTATAGCACATCATGATGTTAGAGACATTGTTAAAAAGAGAAGATTTCAAAATCAAATTGAAGTGGGAACTCTGATACGAACTTGGCCACAGTACTTCTTACTGCAGTAGAGGGTTCTGCCAACTGAAGCATTGGATAAAACTCTGGTTAGTGTAAGTGGAAATGAGGTTAGATCTGTAATTGACCAAACCAAAAGAGATAGGATGGATTTTATGCAAAAAGAAGGTAAGTATTCAAAATCTTTTCACCTTTAGACCTATCTAGTCACTCAATGTAAGAATCCTCATGCTGAAACCACATTCCAGCACTTTTTTTCTGATAGTTACAGACGAGCAAAGCTTGAATGAGAACAAAAACAAACAACCAAATCCTGAATTTGTTACAGAAGAGTTTCAGTAAGTGGCAGTCTCACACATTGCACTTAGAAAGATCAGAAGAATTACTGAAATCCCAGAGTGGGGTAAATTAATTTGCATAACAAACTGTACAATAGGACATCTTCCTGATACTTGAGAGTTTATCTGTAAAACATCTTCATCTGTCTTCTTAAGTACTTCATTCTCAGAGGTAGGCCCCAATTCTTTTACAAACAACATCAAAGCTAACTGGGTTAACTGTAGTTATGAAGTTTCCAGAAATTACTGTGACAGCTAGTTATATAATTTATAGTGGAGAAATTAAATATTTAGCAAGATTAGTCTGGTCAGGTTATTTCTGAAGGTTTAATATCGGATCTGATTGAGCAATGACCACCATACCAGGTTAGCCAGCTGTACAGATGTCTACATCAAGGCGTATAAGGTCCTAGAACCTGACATCACCTTCTTGAAAGGGCGTGTGACAAACAGTAATAAATAGGAAAAAACAGGATGAGGGGAGCAAATATGTAGTTAAATTAAACAGGCCTCGACACTGAACTGACACCCACTAATTAAGCACATTAACTCAGGCATACATTTTTCTTAGGAGCCTGATGTTGCTTCATGAAATAGTGTGAATTTGCAAGTAGTGTGAAGTGAATCTCAGACAATCCCACTGAAATCAATCACACATAATCCATCGAAAGAAAATAGTTTTCCTTCCTTGTCCTCATTTGCTCCAGGAACTACCAGGCAGGTCCCTCAGAAATCCTAAAGCACCATCTCATAGTTCAGTTATCACACAGTTTTGAACCAGGACCAATATGTCTTCTGTTTTGTGTTATGTGTCCATTTCAGGCAGCTGAAGCAAGAGAATTTGGGGAATGGAAGAAACACATCATTGGTCTCCGATTTGTAAATATATTACTGCTGTTTCACTGAGGACTCCTGCTCTTGGAGTAGCTCTAGAAAGCAGGAAGTGTTTGCCGAGGTAGGGTTTGATGTGAGGAAGGGTGACAGAATCTAGAATTTGCATATGCTGTTATATTTTCCTAGAAATGCTTATAATCAGTTTGTTGTGATGGATCTGTTCCACTGCTAGATGCTCTCAGGCCATAAGTCCTCATTCAGCAGGGAATTAGTAAGATCCCATGCTCAATATTAATATACTCGTTAGCTGACACCAGGGCACTCAGAGCATGAGACGCTTGTTCCAGACAGATAGCAGTGAAATGTTTCCAATAATTCCTGACAAGGACACTTGACATCATGATATATATTCTATAATTTAGAAGAAACTGTGATTAGTAAGATGTGGCATCTGCTCCATATTTCTTAAAAAGAAATCCTAGATACTTGGAAGGCAGAACTGTGAAGTTTTTTCCATCTATTGAAAAATGGACATGGCTTTCAAATGGTAATTATTACTCAGTCATGCCTAAGATCCTGAGAAGCCTCGACAGCAAAATGTCAGTATTGCGGTGTGGTGTGCTGTGACATAACAGCTTATCCAAGTTAAGACCTCCTTTGGTGATAAAGCATTTCTGTCTGAGAGCCCAGCATCTTGCTCAAGTTGCCACATATAATATACCACCAAATCTCAGCTGTTATAGGACTACCCTTCACCAGCTTGTAACAAACCCATGGTATTGCAGATGCCCCTACAAGACAACAGGCACATGTTCTGGGTCAGGATTTCTGGTGTCAGTTGCAATAATGTTGGAAGAAAGATAATGTGGCATCAGAAGTAAACAGCTCAGTCATTCAGGGGTTGGCATTCCTGAACATGGTGTGTATATGTTCTTTGTCCACACCAACACCACCCTTCTGAATTGCTAAGGGGAAAAGGATGTCTCTGGAGTTTTGCCACACAAAACACATTCAGTCCCGGTTTTCAAAAAAGCTTCTTTTTCTCACCTGAGATGCTTTTCCATGGCTGCAGTCAGGTAAGGGTAGATCGGCACACAGTGAGCCCAGAGGATGTGAAGAAAGAATGACTGATGTATCTCTCTGGGGCTGGTGGGATATCCATCTTACCATTGGCTCAGGTATAAAGGCTAGATATGCATCAGCTAGATGAATTTTTATAGATATGTGCACTCAGTATCTATCATGGGCATTCATTTTCCTCTACTTGGAGGGAAAATATCTTCAGAATTCCTGGACAGAGTATCTGGAATTACCAATTCCTTGGTAGTATTTGGTCTTGATAGAAAGTTGATCTAGCCCATTATTTTCAAAGTTCTTGAAGAGAATGGTGCTTCAGAACTGGTGATACTCAGCTCCTGACCAGCTGGGCCTGTGAACATAACAGTGGTGGTACAGGGTCAGACCAAGGCCGCCAGCCCGGTGCCCTACCTGGAGGGATGGCCAACACGTAGATGCACGTGGCAGAACATAGCAGCATATCAAATACAAAGTGGTATTTCCTTCAGCAGTTCCCTGTTCTTAATGTTTTGTGCCTCAGGGATTCCCTGCATGAGAGCTATCTTCTTTTAATTTAATGTATTTGCCAATCAGGTTTTGCACCCATACAGTTTTTAAGTCTTCACAAAATCCTGTGATTAAACTGAGGAGCTACTTACTATAAGTTGCATAATGTGATATCTCTGTCTATTTTAAACCTGTTGCCTGCTGTTCTGTTTTGATATCCTCTGATTACTAGATCATAAAAGAAATCAGGCACTATTCCCTGTCCGCCTGTCCTCTGCTTTGTAACTCATCTCTTGGAAAGAAGGTGGCCTTCATGGGGTGGTTGTTAGCTCTGTTCATCCCTGCTTCATTTAGGCCTTCCTGCACTGCTGAAACATTTTGCATCAGGCTGCCTGTGATGAGAGGAATCTCTTATCTATCTCCACTTTTTCCTCACAGCTACTTCTTAATTTCACGTGCTGTGAGAAGATAATCTTTCTAACGAGATGGAGCCAGAGCGAGCATCCTGGGAATAGAGAAGAGGATAAGAAGGAAGAAGAGAGCAAATTCTAGAAATCATGCCATCATCCCATCCAGAAATGGGAAAAACTTAGCACAGAATTCCTCTTGGGGGCTTTCTATATGGGAAAGGGAAGATGGAGGAAATGCAGCAACTCCTTGTCTGCAACTGAGACCCACAGCTGTAGAAAGAGGCATTTCAAAACCATCAGAGTTTATCAGGTCCCGACACAGACTCTGACTGCTGCTGTACTAAAGAGGGAGTCTGGAATAGGTATCCAGGGAAAACACCACAAGATCTGTGCCATGCAGAGAAACAGAGGACATCCAGGGATGAAAACAAGGGCAAGAGCATCCACACAGATTCACCTTGAGGTCTGCACTGCGCAAGGACTTACAAATTAAAGAAGGATGTGGGTTAAGGCATATCTCTGGATGAATTTGCTGTCTTTATGGAAGTCCCCATCACTCAGAGCAGAAAGGAGCCTTTCACTGCAGGACCTGCTGGGTCTACACTAACCCACCTGCATGCCAAAGCAAACATTATTCCCGCAGGCCCCTCTGAGCTACGTGAGGAGTACAGTTTCAAACCTCCCCTGCTCCAACCACTTTGGGCACTAAATGCGAAACTGTAGACCAGCTTCTCAGCTGGTTCAGACTGGCTCAGCTCCTTCAAAATCAGTGGAGTTCCACTGCCACCATCTAATTGGGGTTTTTGCCCAATATTCAGCCTTCAGTTCTTTAAGAAGGCAAGTTGTGAATGTTTTTTAACCTGTTGCAGATGTTCCTTTTTTTTGCCCTTTTCTCCCACCCTTTCCTTTCCCCTTTCCCTGCTGCAGCCATCTCTCCCTATCTCCTCAGCTACCAGAGCTCACATAGAGGGCATTGTTAGTTACACTTTACAGGGGGTGGAAAGCACTAAATCATGGGTTAGGAAAATAAAGTTCTTACCCTGCAGCAATCAGAGGCAAGCAATACTTCACCACTGAAACCCGGCATGTGCAATGGTGCATTTTAACTGGATTCCAGGGCACAGAAATATTTGCAGCTCTCGATCCTAAATTATACTCACATCCAGTATCTCGGATTTTCATATTACTCAAACATAAAACTGTCACCATGTACATTTGGGGCTTAAATTATGTAGAGATGATATTTTATTGCATAGAATTTGTTTGCATCTCTGTGGAAACCTGGCAGCTATCCCACTGCTGAAGTCCAAAGGGGCAGTGACAATTTAGGAAAAAACTGAGAAACAATCCAAGAAAACAAGCTACATGTGCTTAGTTATCTAATTGCTTTTTTATTTTAATATTGGAGGGGAAAAATCGTGGAAGAAAGCATGATCAAATAAAAGCTGACCTTGAGTAATTTGAACGATTGACCAAGCAGCAGCATAGGATATTTTCACAGGCATTGACCTTCACCCTGTTTAGGTTCCTGTTTGGGGTAGAGTTAACTCACCTACTGGATTGCATAAGCTACCTGTAAGTGGTAGAACTTCAGCCTGGAGGAAATAAACCTGGTTGTCACTCCTGTGCAGCCACAGAACGGGTAAAGACAGGTAGGTGTGATGCCCTGGGATTTTGGTATGCAGGAAAATGGCTGCAGAAGCTTAGGATTTCTCCTATGCACTGAGGAAGTGTGTGTTCCTGGACATGCGGTCACAATATCTCCTTAGCCCACTTGGTTTGGAAGGAGTGGTGCTTACACCAAGAGATAAGGTGAAAGATGGTGGAAACAGGACCTTTCTGACCACTCCAGGTGGCACAGCAGCAGCCAAAAGAAGACATGAGCTCAAACACCTTTCCCTTGGAATAAAGGACGGGTAGGGAATAATGAATTTTAACCCCCAAATGTGACCTCACCTCACCTCCATGAGCAGCACAGCTATTCTCTCACACATGGCAGAATCCAATCCGTGAAGATGTTCTCCAGCCATCCAGGGGGCAAGCTTGCTGCCTGTGCCTGGGAGATGTGTGCTGGGACCACGTGGCTTTCACTTCTGTGTTCTATCTGAGCTGGCATATCATGCCCAGTGTGAAATTTGATGGAAAATGACTCTGCATGAAGGGTCTTGTATTTTGCTTGTTCAGGTGTGTCTGTGTGTGTCTTAAACTCTGGGAGGGGGAAAAATAATTAAATAATGCATTAATTTTTAAAAAAGGAAAATAATCAGGCATTTCATTATGACTGGACTTTGATAAAGTAAAAAAACCCCAAAAAACGAATGAGAAAAATAATGTATAAACAGCTCTCAACAACGTTTCCTCCAGAGCAATAGAAAATTTTGTTAGCTGATGTTAATTTTCATGCTTCTGTGGGAGAAGTGAAAAAGGCATGCTGAAAGTGATATTTTTGAGATACCACTAATAAAAATGCAGCATAAAAGTAGCACCTTAATTCTGTGTTCCTGCTGGAGAACACACTTTTTTGGCTCAGGTTTTTCCTGTCTTTGCACTCTGTGCACATAGCTATCACCAAATCTGCACTCCAAATGCTGATGCCAGCACAGCCATCCTTCATCAAGACCAGTTCATTTCCCAAACTACACTTCATGTAACCAAGTTACTCTAGCAGGTATCCAGTTCCTTTTTTTTACTTTTAGTTTTGGGTGGATCACAGATAAGGAACTGCCCTGCTGGCATTCTCATGGGTCACAAATGGAAAGGGTACCAGACAGACCAGATGTTGCAACCTGCCTGGAAATTTAGTATGGGCTGTTCTGGAGCTCTTTCTGACTGGGACACCCATTAGTCTTCCCTGGGAGAGGTTGCGTGAAATGAAAGCCCAGCCCAGGCCACTCTTCTCCTATCCTCCCTCCGGTGCATTTGGGACAAGCCATTAAGACAGGGAACTGCCTGCCAGCAGTTGTCCATGTCTTGTGTGGTGCTTATCTCAGTCAGTTCCTATTTCCTCACTTGTTGTGTCTGGAAAAGGGTAGGCAAGAAAGCACAACCCTGGGCAGCTAGAGTGAAGCACAACGAAGGTAGCCTGTGCTAATGAATGTCTCCAAAATGCAGGTGGAGTATTTTAAGCATGTACTTACCAAGCCTGCTTCATACTCTCTGTGTAAGTAGTTCTCTCCCAGGGCAACTGCAGGCATTTCTCCTCCAATGGGCTGCCCATAGTTCTGCATTCAGCCATAGTCTCCTCAGATGCCACCATTCTGAAGAACTCTTCCTCCTCCCACTGACTTCCCACCAACTTCCCACCCTTACGTGCATTCGTGCTTCGCATGTCCTTGCTCCCCACGATTTCTATTTTGAGGATGGAAGGCTCCCTGCTCACCCTGCCCCACTCCCATCTTCACGTTGGGGTTTTGAGGGGACAAGAGGGTACCTGGGCTTCCCTCCCTCTCTGCTGCAGCCTGTGAAAGCAGCGTTGGGCACAGCGAATCCACCTGCCCCTGGTACTAAGCCGCACATTCTCCCTGGTGGAAAACCCTACTCTTGTTGAAGAATGCGGCGTTTCCATGTCTGCTGCTCTGCTCTTCCCATGCTTCTCCCCAGAACTAGTGCAACTGTGGGGGAGGGAGGCACAGAAAAAGCACTCCCTTCTATGCAGAGGATTTGCAGGCATTTCATGCTTTTGTTATATAAAATTTTACGAGTGGATTTGCAAATATTGAGCACAGATCTTATAGGTGGAGAGACTCTGGAAGAAGGGCCCCGGGCCAGTCATATATCAGGGCAAGAGAGGAAGGGAGAAGGAACATATGTAAATCTGCTAAACAACCTGTGTTGTCTTTCATTGATATTTGTAAGTAGAGCACATATATCTGTGAAGTGTAAAACCCCTGTACAGAAACGGTCTCAGAAAGATGTCTCCAGATGCATATTTATTTTTTTAAAGAGAGTACATTGCTATAAAACTCTCCAGCCAATTTTTTATTATTATTTTGTTAGACTGCCTGAGCATTCCTTTGCAAAATGAGCTAACAAAGCTAGAAAAACTGATGACACTGGTGCTTGGACAGCTATCAGAGGAAAAGAATAAAGTATTCGTGTAGGGAGAGAACTGAAACATTTCCAGAACTCCATTAACAGAATGAGAAGTGTTTTCAGAGAAGATGAGGTTCTATATTAGGAAAGCTTTACTTATTTCCTCTGAGATTCTGCCAGTCCCATGGGAGAAAGAAAAGGCAGTGGTGGGGGTAGGAAGAGAAGAGCAGCAAATAGACAGGAATTGAGAGGATTATGTGGAGAAAAATACTTTGCCACTTTTTTATGCAGGATAAAAAGGGTATCCTGTCTGAGCATGAGAAGAGCTTTCTTTAAGCAGCACCTGCCATACAGTTTTCCTGCAGCTTCCCAGGACTGGGACCAGATGGGAGAAAACAGTTTTCATCCTTTGAATCAGTGGTACACCCTGAGCACAGAGGGATTACACCACCAACCTCCGCACACCAACACCGCAGTGCGAGCATGGCAGCAGGAAAGTGAAGCTGCGAAGAAACTGCACCCACCCCCCCCACACACACACCCAGAGAGAGGGCAGGATAGCAGAGCAAAAAGAGGTTAGAGGAGAAGTGTCCTGAGCTGTAGCAGCAGGAACTGCTAGAAGCTAAAGTGACAGCAGCAATTAAAAACGAGAACAACCAACATCTGTTGATAAGATGTGCTGCTGCAAGTGAGATGTGTTTACAATAGCTGAAAGAGATTAGAAGAAAATTTCTACTCCTCCCCACTTACTCAATATGTTTGACAGCTCTCTTGATATTTTAAGTTTTAGTGTCTTTACTCTTTAGCTAGACAGTTCTCCTTGTTTGTGCAAGTCCTGCATGACAATGTGTAAAAGAAAACATTTAGTAAGAGGGGAAAATCATCTGATTGTAACCCCCTTTCCCCCCAAAATGGATGGGATGTCTGTCTCTTCTGTTTGAAGAGAAAAGGGAATTTAATTTCTAGTTGATGGCTTTTATGTCAGAAAGTGGATCCATGGCGAAGAAAAACCTCTAACAAAAATAAAAGAACCACAGTGGGAGAGGTGGAAACTATTTGCTATGGTAATACAGAAATCATAATTTGCTGTGTAATCAAAGCCTGACATCCTAAGTGACACCTTTCCAACGCTGGTTCCTGTGAACTCTTTCAGTCTCCTCCGCTGCTTTCCTCTGTCTTGGTTACCCAGGCTCATCAATGTGTTCATCAGACGTGGCTAAATTCATGGCAGCCCTGTTTGCTGGGAGTTTACACCTTATTTACATGGACGCAAGCCAGGAAATGTACAATGGCAGCTTTGCAATCGCCACTTCGGTGAATGGGGCAGGGGCAGGAAAGAAGTGAGATGCAATCAAAATGCAGTATGAAGGGCAGCAGCTCAGCGTACAAAAAGCATTCCCTTATGCTGTAAAACAGCACAGGCTCCTGCAAACCCACAATAGAGAATCGCTCTGTGATCAACCATGAGGGACCGGACATCCAGTGGGGAATCCCTACGGTGGATGCAACAGCAGGACCCGAGGATGAAACCATTGCTGCCCAAAACCTATGAGGTCCCAGACTTCTGATGAAGTGGCATTTCCCACCCAGATCCTACAATACCTCTGCTAAGTATTTGTCATGCCCCTGCTTTTCAGCTACGTGTTCCTACCTCCCAATAGTAAGAGTATTAATTAATTAGCTCTCCCACCTCCCTAGGAAAGGCAACAAAGAAAAAAGAGGGAGGAATGCAAATGCAGCAGTAAAAGAATTAGCAGAAGGAAAGTGGAATTTAATATGTGGATTTAAATCTGTCCTTGTTAAAGATAACAATGAGAAATGTATGCTACAGAAGTGTAAATGAGCCTATCAGAGTAAAGGCAGAACTGCACATCAGACAGAGCTGTAAAAGGGAAATTCTGATTGAGCTTTTGCTTGAATTGATGCTTGAGTACAATGCACATTTTTCAGTCTTGCTTCGGTACAGATGGACTTGATTTGACATCCTCTGGAAAGAATCCACGTTTCTTCCTCAATTACGCAACTCCTGGGTGGCTGTGAAGCTCTGGTCTGATGTGGCCTCTGTGTTGCTCATCACTATATATCCTCGTAATTTCTGAAATACTTTACAGATGTCAACAACTCTAATGTCTTCCAGCCATCAGTGAGTTGCCCCACAATGAAAAGCTTCATTCTCCACCCAAATCCAGAGCTGGACACCATGACTTAAATATGAGAGATGGAAGAGTCCCAGCTTTCCCAGACTTGTTCACAGTTCAGTGACAGACGACCCATAAAAGCTAAACAGGGAAAACAAAAAACTGTTTCTTCCTTGTGTGATGATTAGTTCTTAGACCTTGCAGTCTTTACATATTTGTGTTGTGGCTAAGTCCTCAAACAACCTCAGTAGTTAGTCATCTAGATTCTGTTGCAATTTTTAGGATCTTCCTACTAGAGGCCTTTAAGGTGGAAGGGCTTTCCCTCAAAAGCCTCTTCCATTTGTATCTGCTGGAGAGCTCTCCCTAGCCTCCCCTATTAATTTTATATAGAAGAACAGATTTTGTTCCTTCCTATCTTTATGGGAGTTAGAAAGGGGAGAAAATTAGAGGTTTTTTTTCACATGTTGCATAGGAGAGAGCAGGTCCAGGATATTCTGGTTCCAAAGAGACATAATTGTAGAGGCTTTCTTTCGATAGCTATTTATTTTTATCCCTTGCTCATGATTAGCTAAAAGGAGTTCATGTGCAAACTGACAGTACAGCAGAGACACTAGTCAGATCTAGGAGAATTTCCTCCCCTACTAAGTGGCAGTTCAAACCTACTTGAGCAGCAAAGAAAATGTTCACAATTTGAGATTCAAGATCATACTATGAGCAGAAATCCTTACCAGTCCCTCTACACAGCTAAAGAAAAGAAATTTCTTTTTATTCCTGATAACATACATTTGTATCAGATAATGTGTCTCTACTGGATCATGGTCTTGGCAGTAGGATAATCGAAGCTAAATGACAGGCAGTGGAGGGATAGTTCAGGCAAAACCAAACAGGTCCCTATTTTAGTCCTTCATTCACCAGTACACAAATAATCACTGCATACACTTAAAAGTAACTTTATCATTCAGCTCAAATAGCAAGTCCCTCTGCTTCGTGTATCCTAGTGCTTTGTAAAGCTGCTGACCCTACCTTGATGAAAGTGCGTAAGGAATTTTCCTTCACTTTCATTGTCAGGAAGGCCAAACCCCCTGCAATTTAGAGAAACAAATCTAGGCTCCCTCGTGTTCAAGCATGAACATTTCTGTGTAGATAGCTGACCTCATTTCCCTAGGCAGTTTTCTGACAGACAGGGAGCAATGCACCTGTAAGTTCCTCAAGCTTCTTTTCGTTTTCGTGTCTAGCAGGTTAATATTACATGCTGTGGGTTCACTGGGAACGAAAGTGCAACACATAGGTGAGCTCTGTCCTACCACGTAACACA
Source organism: Ifrita kowaldi (assembly GCA_013398055.1). Classification (NCBI taxonomy): domain Eukaryota; kingdom Metazoa; phylum Chordata; class Aves; order Passeriformes; family Cinclosomatidae; genus Ifrita; species Ifrita kowaldi. The sequence continues at coordinate 31,633 of VZRS01000322.1, read as the reverse complement.
GGTTGTAATGAATCACACATTTATGACCTAGTAAAACCTTCTCACTCTCTATTTTAAAGCTCAGATTTGAGGCATGTGTGCTTTGCATTGTCCTTTAGGAGGGGTAAAAATTGATTGCTCTTTTTATTGCCCTTGCAAAGCTGCTGTGGCACCCATTCCCGGACAGGGACGGGCTGAGCAGCACTCGGCATGGCTGGGAGGCAGTGGTACAGGAATAGCTTTGAAGTCTATTTTCCTTCTGTCTTGGGGCCATTTCACAGAGGTTTCCCGATAGTGCCGTAGTGACTTACACCAGCAATTACCAGGTCCAATAAATGGTGTGTTTCAGACTTATGAGTATTGTCAGGACATGGCCAAACTTTGTGGTGCCCCAGACACACAGCAAGCTGAATCATCCTCGTGTAGTTATCTCATTGCTGTTCAGTCTTCTTGTAAGAAGTCAATTAGGCCTCACTTTGATCAAGGTGCAGTACATGCATCTGTTGCTACACATGCAAAAGTGCATATGAAGTTGTCTGAAAGGACTGACAAGACAAAATATCCCACTGATTTGTAATGGAAACCTTTTCACACAGACAGATAGAGATGTGGGAGAGAAGAGGTGGAATGATGGAGAGACAAGCCAAAGGAAAAGTAAATCAGCTTGTGACGTGATCTGAAAGACTGATACTTCTTTTTTGTTTCAGGAACCATAAAATGGTCAAAAGCAGACTTCTTTGGTTAATCAAACCACAATGCATTGTATTAAATATTCGTAAGGCTTCTTCAGTTTGATTTCTTAGTTGTTTTTCTTGAAAGTTGTTTTGAATTTCAAGAGAGAAACAATTTTTCACAGCATGGACAGTAAAATACTCAGGGCAAATGAGGAGGTTTTAAAAAAAATTCCCCTGAAGAATGAGTATTTGAATACTTTTTCTTTCTCAATATATTGCTTAAAACAGGCATACAGCTCATGGAGGTGAGGTGATTATGAGTACCAAACCATCTCCATTGAGTTCAACTGAATTAGACATCCTGCTGGCTGTATTTCTGTGCTTAGACATTTACAGATTTGGGCTGTTGCCTAGGGAATTGGCCTCATTAGGAAACTGTATTGTATATAACTGTGACTATGACGTAATTTATACAAACCATGACTGGCTATCCTTTCTACATCACAGAACAGGAGAAATCCCACTTGTGTTGATTCTGATTTAACGTTGGTGTTAGAACGCTGATGGACAACAGAGAACGGATATGTCACATCAGTTACAACCATATCAGTGATAAGGAACTGTTAAACATTCTGTATTCACAGAGGAAAGCACTTCAGGATTGTATGAGTGTCTCAGACAGCACTTCTCTTCATTTTATTCAGTGAAAGTGTCTCTAAGCAGATAAAGACATCTAATAAAAGCATTAGCTATGTCAACAGAAGTAAAATATGTCTATATATATGTGTGTGTATATAAACCTATATATATACATACACACATATATATACAATTTTTAAAAATTCAGCATTAATTTAAAATGCCTAGAGACATTTTCATTTATTTAAAAAACCCAAAACGAAGCGCAGACCTTCATCTGAGTCCAAGACTGGAAATCGTGCAACAATCCAATTTTGTCCAAGTCAGAACATGGATGGTGTTGGTTTCTGTAGAATTTTTATTCGTGCATACATCCAAAGTTTTATATAAACACATGTTTTTCAAAAGAATCTGTTTAAACTTTGTTAAACTAAATCACTTGTAAACCAAATGACATTTTTTAAAATCAATGCAAGAACAACTTCATTGTGTAGGCAAGCCCTTAAAAAGTGTCAAATGTGGGAAGCAGAGATTGTAGATGTATTTATCTGATAGTGTTAGCAGGGAGGTCTTCAACACTGCTATTAGTTTAGAGCAGTAATTTGTCAGCACGTCTAACTTTTGGAAGGGATAATGCTCCACTCAACGCCTGACTTGCCATCAGGCTTTATGCATTTTTAAACTTCTTAAGATTCCCTGAGCCTGGTATGTCTGCATAGATAAATAGGCATAACTAGCACATGCCTACCTTACTACCTGGCCTTTCAATCCACCAAAACTGTGTGTACCTGTTGCCTCAAAGAGCACAACAGTGTCATTTAAATCTGCGATTGCCGGGTGCCAGCCTCACTGCCAACTGCCAGGTGGGAAAGCCAGTTAGTGAAAGCAGTACCAATACATAAATATTATGTAAATGCATCTGTAATATAAATACCACAATACTGACAGCAGACTGGCAAATGAACATGGAGAGATTCCTCTGTCAACACTGTAAAACAGGATCACTGAATGAAAGACCGCCGTGTGTATGCCTTGTTTTGCCAGCTGTGCTGCAGGCACGTGCTTCAGGGGTTGGATGGCTCATGAACAGTGGTATGGGGCTTTTGGGAAGTGACTGAATGTAGCCTGGTATATCATAGTTCCTGGGCAGGCCTAACTGTGAAGAAAACATGGGCATTAATGTAATTGAGATTCTTCCTGTGGTCATTCAGTGCTGAGCCGTCAGAGGAGTTTTGATGCAGAAGGTGACAAGATAAAAGACTTTCTCTTGTAGGACATCTGCTCAGTGGGGTTGCCAGTCAGTGGCTTTCTCTCCTCCATGCACAGTCATATTGTGGTCAGCCAAGGGATGGACTTCCGGCGTTTACTCTCTGCAGGGTCCAAAATCCTGCAGTGTTACTCTCTTTGATACTTAGCATACCCTGACTTCCTCTGGATGTCTGCCATATGTGATAGAAGTACTTTTCCCCTCCCTAGGTAGGAACTTCCAGATTAGATTTTTCTTTCACACATTGTTTCATTAGTTGTGCTCTGCTGAAGGAAAACCAGGCATGATACCAAGGTCTTTGCTTTGGGGCAAAGACATTTTAGGGAGCAGCACTTAGAAAGCCTCCACGTCAAGAGAAAGCTGCAATGGGGATCTAGATTCCCAGAGAAAGAAAGACTGCCAGTGAGAATATTTTAATTCCACCTACTAAAAAAGGAGAAAGTCCATTACACGTGGACTAAGCAGATTAAAGGTCTGGGGAGCTTTGCAGGGGAGATAAGGTGATGAGCAGTAGCTTTGTAACGTAAGAAGGAATCTAGAAGTGAGGAAAGACCAAGATGTAGTGGCACTAGCAAAAAACAAAGTGGTTTTTTTAAGGGTTGAATGAGCTATGGAGAGCTGATCTTAAAAAACACCTTATTGTGTGACTTAGGTATAATTCATAGCATTAACAGATATTGAACAAAAATAAATCCCAAATTATGCAGCTGTTTATTTTTAATAAGATTATAATGGTGAATTTATATTATGACATGAATAAAATTAGTATGGCCAATTACAATGCCAGCACTTCCACCATCTTGTTTTATCTTGTTTAACATGAAGAGGAGAAAGAAATCACTGAGCCTCTGGTTAGTTTTTTGTGCACATCCTGACCATCTCTTAGATGCATCTTATGCATACTGGAACTGATTGGCCTGATCTTCTCTGCCTATTTCCATGTTACTGTCACCTGTAACAGGCCCTCTTGGAAGGAAAACAAAAAGAGGAAAAACAAAACCCAGAAGCACAGTACTTGGACTGCCCTCTTGCTTTTTTTCCACCCTTCCAGACAGTCATGATTTTAACAGGTTCTATCTTGAGAAGTACTAAATCCAGAAACCAGTATTTTATACCATCTGGAAGCCTGATATCCTTGTTTTTCAAATGGCTTACAAAATATATCTAATTCTAAATACTCACAAATTCTGGGTGGCTAAAATCCAATTCAGAGCAGAATAAAAGCTAATTGAACGAGGTAAACAGAGACCTAATGTATTGCAATGCACCAGGCGGCTGGGGGAATCAACACAAAAGAAAGAGATGTCTGAGACCTGCTATTGGACTGGAAAAGATAAGATGTTTTCCAGACAGAAACACAAAATGAAAATGTAGAAATGCTTGTATAGCAGCTGGAAAGAGTAAGGAGATCTGTGCAGGGTGTAAGACTTGGGGAAGGCAGGGAAGGTGTTTTGCAGCAGCACTCAGGAGCAGACAGGGGTGCCTATCAGAGTGGGGCAGCAGCAAAGGGGATCAAGGTGGGAGATGGTGGCATTTTTATTGCAAAATGCCAAGGAAATATAAATAGGAGAAGATAAGTGCGCCATGGAGGCTGAAAAGAGAGGCTTGGTAACAATACCAGAGGATGAAAAGCAGACAGATGAAGCAGGGTTTTGGCCACCCTCCCATCCACTCCAGAGAGATGCAAGTGAAGAGGCTGCAAGGATGCTGCTGCTCTGCAGACGAGGGTAGAGTCCTTTGCCTTGGGTGCTAGGAAAGACTGCAGTGCAAAAACCAGCTTCTCAAGCTTGGCATTGGATTTAAAGCTTCAGTGGATGTTTATCTTTAGTGTGTAAATAAACCTGTAGATATATACACACATACACACACTTTTTGTTTCCTTTCTTTTCAGAGCTGCAGTGAAAATAATCAACAGCATTGCCAGGTAGCCTTGAGCTTATTGCCTCCTCAAAGATATGAACCGCTGGTTCCACAGCATATCCACAACAACTACAGAGGGTGAAAGAAAGGCGAAAGAATATGCACAGTAGAAATAAAGAAAAATAAAATTCAAATAAAGGAACAACTCATCTTCTCTACCTTGTAATTCTTGGGTGTAATATGAAATCAAACTTCTGTTCCTGAATAAAAATATTTGCAGTATAACTTCTGAAGAATAAATGAAAATGAGGGCTATTAATGGCTACATAATAGGCAAGAAAAAAACCCAAACAACTCTGGATGCGACTGTGAGGAGTTTTGAGAACTTGGTGAGAGAAGGGAGTTTTCCACTGTCTGAAATCTTAGAGAGTCATTGTGGAAGTGTAGGAGAATTGGGTTCAGTACATCTCTTGGTACTGCAACCAATTATGACTTCTAGTTAACGTAATCCAGAGGCAGTGGTATGCAGCCCCTTGGCAAAGTTTAAATCTGCTATACTAATTAAGTATTTTCAAAGAGATACGTTAGACACATGCAGATTGAGGGAAAGGACCCTGACTTCTATGAATAGGCTAATCTTGTGCCCTGTGAAAGAAAAGGATTTTTCCCACTGCTTCATCAGAACGGAGAAATCTCCACTCTTACAGCAGCAGCAGACTTTCCAAACCTAACCAAATATTATTTTAAAAATGAATCATTGATCCTTAAATGCATCCCCAGATGTTCATATTGAATTTGCAGTATTTAGCATGCTGAGCTTAATTGTCCATTCAAATCACCCTAACTGAGGAGTGCTCTGCTTAAGGGAGTCACCATATGCCAATATAAAACCTGTGTTAAGTGACTGGAGAATTAAGCCTACGCTGTTTTACTTTACATCACTATGCATTGCTCTAATCTGAGGGAGAAATAATTGCAAACGTTTTAACTGTGAAAGAATAGGGAGTCATCAAACCTTCAATCATATTTTAATATGCAGTCACACTCCACTTTCATAAATAGGAATTGGAATAATTATCAGGCATCATTTTTAATTGTCACTCATCATTTATTCAACTCCTTAAGTAGAACACACATTTAATTAATGCCTTAGGTTTTAGCGTCAATTACCACATTAGATATTCTCCCTTATTCATTCCATCTGCTACAAGTAAATACTTTACCACTGCAGAGTTATACACCCATATAAGATCATGATCACAAATTTTCCTGCCTCCTCATGACCTATTGTACAGCAAGTGAAGAATTTTGCAAAACATAGGCACAAAAAATAAGTTTGGGCTTGAAATTAGAGATATTTTCTTACAAGCATAAGGAATTTGCTCAGCTCGCAGGTATTAGTTTAGCTAAGAATGATCTGTTGCTCATAATGAAGATGTAGAGCATGTTTAGCCTCTGAGATGCCAGTATGAACATCTTTGGATTACTCAACACTCAGGGCATGGGACATCATTTTGTTGTTTCATCAAACTTTTATGGTTTCAAGTCTCTTTTCATCTGTCTTGTATTTTTTCATAGCTAGTTTGATTTAAAGGCTTCAGGTGATTTACATTTGACCATGTCCTGCAGTAAATTGTGCTAACAATTGCTTACATTCACTGTTAAGTAGTTAGATCAGCGTCCTTATGTCATTTACTATAAGGCAAAGCCTTCCCAACCTTTCTTGTTGCTCTTTTTTGACCTTTTCCAACTTCTCTTGCCCTTTTCCTAGTGTAAATCCTCCATCTTTCAGCTGCAGTCTTTGTATTGCATCAGGCAGCCACAGGAATCTCTCTTCTCAGTGCCCCTCAGTTTGTTTGTCCCCTAAAGGACTCTCATGTGCCTTCTCCACACTTGGAGACCCAGTCAGGGTAGCTGTGTGCCACTGCTCCTGGGTTCCATTCAGGTCACTACGCTCCTGAGCACTGCCTCCATGCCATCTGCCTGCTTTATTCCCATGATCTACATGAGTAATCCCTCACCAGTGGGGGCAGACACTGCTATCCAGGCTGCCTTACCCAGTGAGGAGCCTGATGCAGGGTGAAGGCTAAGACTAAGGCAGCCCCCAGCGTGTTCCCCTGCATAAACGCACTTTGCCCCGACCCCATCGGTAATGGTCATTGCTCTGCTTCCAGGAAAACCTTATGGCAGCTCGAATGGGCCAAAAAAATAAGACAAAAGAAGGAAAGGTGAACACACAGGTGCCCCTAATTTGGTCTGGTCCAAGACAGAAGGAATGCAAAGAGAGAAACATCTCAGGTGGAGGAAGATGGTCTGAATGTGCTGATATTGCTCAACAAAACCAGCTCCCTGAGGAGCATGTCAATAGGGTACGCTGACCTCTCTTGCACTGGGGCCCTACTTCATGAGAAAGATCAATTTTACCAACTGGTCTCTCAGTGGCAGGACTTGGAGGCCTTTCATTTCCAATTCCTCCTTTCTCACACCCTGCTGAGAGCCCCATGGTGACATTTGAGAATGGCCAGCACAGACAGGGGGTATTGAAAGCGTTCAGCTCCCGGGAATGTGCCTGAAGCTGGCTGCCCAAACTGCTTGCAAGCATTTTCTGGGCCATTTACTGCTGCTCTGAAGTTTTTCAAGTGTCCACAGGCTTTAGGTGCAACTGCCGGTACCTCCTGGGAACACTTGTGCAGGGAACAGGTAATGATGGTCTTTACCCCAGTGATCACAGGGTGTTAGGAGGGAAAGGAATGTGAGCCTGGATGGCTCCCCAAAGGTGCCAGAGGCACACTGGCAATTATCTCCCCAAACACAGCACCAAATTCTTGTGTTCATTGTAGTTAGCTTTTCCTCTCAAAAGTAGTTATTTCCTCTAGCAGAGTCCAGACAAGTGAAAATCCCACACTACCCCATGGTCCTCTGTTGAAGTGGCATCCCCAAACTGGTAATCTCTATTATGACTTCCCCAGCATCTGCCCATTGGGTGGAATGACCTGAAAATCAGTAAGAACAATGAATCCCAGGATTCCAGTCAGCACTGGCACTCCTAATTGCTGCCCTGCACAATGGGTTGCTGTGTTACCCCTGCTAGGGGCTTCCCTGGGAACACTGTCATCTTTTGAGTAGTCATTTCGGTCTTTTAAAGTCACCTTAAATAACTAACTAGTATGACCTTAGCATTTGCTCATCACCCAGCAATTTCCTACGCTGAGACAGGCTGCATGTGTTGCAGAGATATCCAGTTCTTTAGAGCAGGGCTGTAGCTTACGTAAATGGTTGTATAATTTTAAAACAATAGCACAGATTTGGACATTCATTTAAAAAGTGGGTATGCTAAACGTTAAAAATAAATACCCAGCAAGGTTACATTTTATAGTAATGATGCATTTATAAATTTTATAGGGTTAAAAGAATGTTACGGGCTCGACATGATGGCCCTATAAATGAATATGCTGTGTGGTATAAGTACTTTATGAGAGAATGCTGAAACTGGGCATGAACTGTGGGAATAAGCAACATACTGACTTGATGAACTTTGTAACAATTGATTAGGTATTAATAAACCTTCACAAATAACAAGTTCAGCCTTTTTTGAAAATGCAGTCTTACTTAGAAGATTTTTATGAGCAACTGAATACCACAGACCACAATGTAAAATGAACAGCTATGAAAATGAATGTCTCTTCAGGAATTCTGAAAGACCAGTCCTCCTGAATATTTAGTTTCATCATTTTATATTGACTTGTTCAAGTGCCAAAACCCATTCATTGAGGTTCAATAGACTGCCTCCCAAACTGCTGTATTTCTAATAGCCACAAACCTCAGATTTTGGAGCCAATTTGATCACATTTCACATTCCATCCAAGCAAGGCCTTTGAACTAACCTGCCTCAGCAATGTTACCCTTTTCTATTAAGTAATAGTGAAAAATATTCATTTCATTCAGATTTCCCATATCCTTCAACACAAATCTAAGCAACCCCCTGACCCCTAAACCCCAAGAATTTATAATAATAATTGCAGAGGTCCCAGTTCTGGCCACCTGTAACTTACCAGATGAAATTATATTTATGTTTTGTTGTTCCTATGTCATCTGTTCTTTCAGCTACTGAATGAACCAGATCTTCTGTTCTTTGCACGTACAAATAACAAACATAAAGATCTTGTGAGAAATAGGGGACAGAAGTGCAGTAAGAAGGAAGCATCCACTGAGTATTATGCCCAGCTACTGACTGCTCTTGGAGAGAGAAAGAGCTGCTGAAGAATGAGGAGAGCTGATCCTTAGAGCTAATACTGCATGTTAGTACACTGTCACTGACCACATCCACGTATATTTCCTGTTGGGACAGACTAGCACCTAATGTGTCTTCATTTAAATGTTCCTAACTTAATAAAAACAGAAAAAAAGCCTCAAGCAGACAGTCTGAAGTCCAGGTACAGAGAGAGGTGATGTTCCCCTATTTGCACGTGTGAGTTTGAGAGAGGATTTGTTCTGATGTTCACTTTTCCTGTTCCCACATCCATCATTGCCTTTTTTTCCCTGAATGATGGCTGCATTGTGACCAAGCTCTGTGTGCTCATCTAACTCCTTCTAGCAATTCTTGTAATGGGCTGAGCAGAAATGGCACAGGAACAAAAGACAGAGTCAAAAAGCAGGAGATGCTACCCAAAAGCCAGGAGTTGGGCATTTCTCTACTGTTTCTGAGACTCATTATTCTTTCTGTACACTACATTTATTGCCATGGTGTTTAGGAATTTCAGCCTTGGATTCCCATAATGAGCTATTTCTATGAAGTGCTGTATAGAGGCAGAACAAAGAGATGGTACTTCCTTTAAGATCCTACCGTGGACAACAGCAGATGGTGATGAGCAGACAGAGGGGGAGTACAGGAAAACAACAAGACAACTGTGAAACTAATTAGGATTGTAAAACTCTGGACAAGTCTGGTCACAATAGAAATATTAGTGGGTTTGGAGGGTACATTATTTCAGCTTTACAATCAAAGAAGCAGCAACTGGAATAAATCTACAGGCAATATTTTATATGTCCTTGTTTCTGAGAAGGGAAAATCTAGTAGAAAACACCTCGAGTCAGTATGGATGCATGCAAAATATGCAACCTCTGTATGAAATGAGACCTTTTATTTCCCTCTTTTTGTTGCCCTTGCACTATTGCAGACAAGCCAAGATACAACCCTGTTTTATTCTACACTTAAGGACAGTTAACTATCCTTTTCATGAATTCAGATATCCTGCAAGGGAAAAATGAATGCCCCGATTTTTCCTTTTCTCCTATGTGCTAATTGTGCTTTTTTTGTAGGGACGCTGCTCACATATAACACCAATTTTTACCATTCCCAGGAGAGTATTTACTTCTTAAAACCTGCAATGTCCCTACGATAATGATGCTTAATTTAAAAAAAAGGAAACAGTCACCACTGTTTTTCACTTTAGAAATTACAAACACTGCTTCCCTTCCCAGCACCATTTTATTTCTCCTTGAGACATCCACATACTGTCATTGTCTCTATATTAGTCACGTCTCAGTGATGGCAGAATCAGCTGAGAATTTATAAACTGCCTTTATATCTTTGACTGTTTGGGCTTCAGATTCCTCCCTGGCTCTCCTATGTTGCATATTTTGCTGGTGCTATCTGTCACTCGTGCTCCTTGCTGTTATCTTTGACAGAGAGCTTTTCATTAGAAACATCCTTTCCTACAGCTTTCTTTGCATTCCTAACTTGCTTCAAGTTATTAGTCTATATAAAGCAATGCAGTGCTTTTCTGTGATTTATCTCAGCAGACCTTGGAACCACGCTAATCGCCAAGTTATGACTGTCTGTGTGTCGGGCAAAGGAAAGTGTGGGTAGCATTTGTCTCTGTGAGGAGGGAGTCCAAGAGCCAGCCACTAGGATATTATTAACTTTGCGTCTTAGGTTGAAATATTGACATCTCTTCAGTGCGCTGAAAAACGTGCCTGAGGATTCTGCCTAGTATTCCAGGCTCCAAAAGCAAAAGTACCCCACAACCCAAGCTCCAGCTTGATTCTACAGCCCCCAAGGCAGTCCCTGACATGCCAAAGCCACCATGGTGTGAAAGGGTTTCTGAGGTAAAATATTCACAGAGCACATCACAACAAGAGTGTTTGCTCCCAGATGCTCTTCCCATTTGAGCTGGTATCCCAGCCATGGTGAGCAGAAGTCTGTGTAACAGATGTTAAAGTGCCACCTTCCCCACACTGGGGAGTGGGAGACAGTGACTGCCCTGCCTGGGAAACATGCTTAGCATCTCTGCAGCCCTTTGCAAAGCCAGCAAGCATCAGTTACCCTTTATTTTATTTATCCTTTTAATTCTAGTTATCAGGTAACTTTCTGCAGATCAAAAGAAGAGTCAGGAAAAAAAATGCGGAATGCCATTAAATGTGTGTTACAAATTTTGCCAGGTATATTGCATTTGCAGTAATAGGCTACAGGGAAAATGGCTTGTTATATGGATTTCAGTAAAAGCTGAAACATATGTATATAAGATTTACATAATTCAAGTTTGTTAATACATATATATAATATGAGATATATATATATAAAAAATCAAACCACTATACACACACACACACACACACATATATATTTTTATGTATATACATACACACATACTCATATACCAGCTTTGGCCACCCAAACATTAGGTGTCTAATTCAAAATTATTGCCTAAATTGCCTCTATAGTCGATGAGCCAGGGTGACCTCCCCAGCATGCTAGACAGGACTAGATTCCTTATTTTTAGACAGCACGGTACATGTTAAAGTAGTACCATCTGATAAGCTCAAACAAAATGTATAAAATAGAAGATTCCAGAGGAATTCATGTGTTAACGTACCTTCTCACATAGGCCCCTAAAATTTTTATACAGGACCAGATCTTTTCAGATCAGCTGCACTGATCCATATTGTACTGTACATCCTCACCAAAATTAGTGATACTTGTAAATGGAGTAAGGTGCTGCCTGGCATTAGTCCACAGTGTTGGCACCAAATAAGGCTCCATACTGAGGGTTTGAATACATGCTGTAACCTATGTAATATATATTATGACCCTGGCATCCTCCAGTCCTGTTGGATACCTTTGTACACAAGCAGGTTACTAGTCAGCGTGAGAAAGTCTGGCAGCACACTCTCCAGGTGTCATGTTTACAGCAAAGACTGAAAGAGCTTTCTTAAGCAAAGGAACATGTGAGATACACTTTGTGTGATCATCTGTTGTAAGAAGTTGTAAAAAGAGAAGATGCTCTGGGCAGAGCCAGACGCCTTTCATTGGACCTGAATATCATCTCTTCAGTGAAATGAATCAGATGGCTGCTCATGAATCCTCACTTCGACCACCTTTGGGTTCTTCAAAAGCCAGTCTGCATTTCTATCAAAAAAGATCAAACCCAGATTAGACAACTGTGCAAAGCTGCACCAGGGAATGCTCAGTCTGGACATCAGGAAACATTTCTTTACCGAGAGAGTGGTCAAACACTGGAACAGGCTTCCTAGAGAGGTGGTTGATGCCCAAAGCCTGTCAGTGTTTTAGAATCATTTGGACAGTGTCCTTAACAAAGAGCTTTAACTAAGCCCTGAATTGGTCAGGCACTTGGACTGGATGGGTGCTGCAGATCCCTTCCAAATAGTCTGTTCTGTTCTATTCTAAACAGTAAAATCTTAGCTTAAGAGGGATGCCATTCACCCTGCCATTTTCTCCAGTACTCTCTGTTTCCTGACGAATGAGTCAGCCTGTTCAGTATTTCTGAATATGTGCCTCCTGCTTGAGCCTGGTTGGGAAGGAAATATTTTATCATGAATGAGCATATACTGGGGGCTTTTTTCCCACCTGCCTGTAGAAATATATTATTTTGTAGTCAAAAACCTGAACAAAAGTTGTCTGCAACGGAACTTACAGGAAACTATTGGGAATTTAGTCTTGCAATATCTTTAAAACTACCTTTGGATACACCAGGTGGGGTAGTAAATACAGCACGGTGTGCAACTGCCTTCCTTTTACATGGATATTTTTCATGTATATTTGCAACAGTCAGTTGCAAATTTTCAATAAACAGTAATGAGTATTGCTGTGGATTACTTCCTGAATATTTTGGTAAATGATTTTCTGGCCTTGAAGAACCTGAAGGGGAAATGTTTTTAGTGATGACTAAAAGGAAGTACTGTGCTCCTGTTTTTTCTTTTCAGGGGAGGGGGATTTTCCCCGCTCTTTTTACAAGATACTGTTTTTATGGGTAATTACTTGCCTTAGAGCTGCATATAACACTACTGTATACAAAGCATTACTGTCTGACCTCCTCGTTAATTATGCTAAGCAGTACAGCTGCTTTCCACTAACTGATGAAATACAACAAAATAGCTTGCCTGCCTGAGGACATTGGCTTTCTGAGTCAAGAAAAAGGCAGAAGCACGGTCTGACCTTTAATCTAAAGTTTAGATACGTGCTGAGGGTTGCTGGAGATGAGGCTTCCACACATGCTTTGACACTGCTGGCTCCAGCATCAATGTGGCTGCACAGCACATCAGTAGCCAGGGCTGAAGAGGAAGTCCTCCTTTCTCCTTCACCAAAATAGAAAGTGCATGTGATGTAAGGAAGCAAAAATATGGCTTGAGCACTAATGACAACTCCCAATAAGGTCGATAAGCTGCTTTATTCTGAACGCTGCTTCTGAGGCACTTGAGGAATTTGCGGAGGGAACATGAATTTATAGGTGATACCCTATGGAAAAAAAATTCATCACAGCCTGAAATAAGCATTTTTGAAGAATGGCTAAGTAAAGCTAAAAAAGGCAACTCCTTTGATGCCATCTGGTGCTGCCCATTAATCAGACAACTATTCTCTTTTAATTAGGGACTAGCCCTGGTACGCCTTGTTATATCAGTATCACCACAGACACAGATACAGAGAGCTCTCTATGTTCTTAATTTCCACTTTGTCCTCTACTACACAATAATTTTAAAAAGAATTAGTTTTCCACCAGGGGTGTTAAGTGATTTCAAACCTTTGTTGTTTTTATCCTTATTCCAGGTAGACTTCAGTAAAATAAAATGCTTCTCTGTAGCAGTAAGCTCTACACTGGACATTATAGCTACAAGGACACATTACAAATCAGTGTGCAGATTTACTTTCCATGTTTACAAGTGATGGACCTGACACACAGAGGGATTGTGTTCCCTGAATTCATAGTGATTGGAAAATGAGTACCTCGAGTTTTGCTTTTTCATCTCTGAAAATGTGTTTTTGGACAACATCCCTGACTGGTGGGAAATGGGGACAAGTCTTTCTTTCCCTTATAACTTAAAAA